>MNCI01015490.1:7676-46701 GCA_015680685.1 Gnetum montanum
AAACTTGTCCTTAGACAAATTTGAGGCGCGCTCCTGCTCAAACTACGAATCTTCGCCTGAGGCCGACCCGTAATTTTCACGGTGTTTCAGTGGGGCCAAGCTTAAATAGAACACATGCACAAGAGTATTTTAATGCAACTTAACAAGAAGAGCCAATTTGAAGAACATTTCTGGTAACAAAAATAGCTTTACCATGTCAATCCACAATGAAAAAAAGTGCTAAGTAGAATCAACTCATAGAAGTATTTTTTAACTTTAGATCTACTCTTTAATTTATCTTTTCCACATCAACTTTCTCTTGAGAACTTAGTGGGGCCTAGGTTAAATAGTGTTAAGGCATATGCATAAAAGGATATTAATCCAAATTAGTGCTTCAATTTAGCTCTACCACTTCAACTTAAAAGAGCAAAGAATAGAGTGCTTCAACTCTACTCTACCATGTCATCTAAGAGAGGAAGCACAAAGTGAAACTAGCATGTAGAGCCATGAAGATGTACTTGAATTTCTCTACCACATCAGTGTTTCCCTTTTAACATGCTATCTTGGATAGTAAAGCTTGATTTAATATTTTTTTTTATAGAAATGCTTCTAAACCATTTTTTGATCTTGCTAAATGCTCTACTACATCATCATCTAGAAATATTTAGAACCTGTTTTTGGTTCTAAATGCCTCTATCACATCATCAATGCAATGTTAACACTACCAAATTAGCAAATAGATGAAGCTCAATCCTTCATCTAGATCAATATTCCATCATCTACCATGTCAACACTATTGCATTAGAAAATAGATAAAGCTTGTTTCTTCATTTAGATCAATTTTTCTTCATCTCCTACATCAATACCTTGACTACACACACAAAATAGTCTATTAAGATAAGAAAACAATTGTGAGAATTAAAAGCTTATGAGTATTGCCATGTCAGACTAAGTAGAAGGATAGCTAGAACCAAAGTTTAGAACCAAGTTTTAAACTTATGTAAAGTACAAAAAAAAGGGGACCATGTCATGGCTACAAATATTAAATATGGCAACATAATCTTATATATAAAGAGCTATTATAAAAAAATTCTACAGTAAGTACTATTGTAAAATTAAGTTATACTTATTAATGAATACAAGGAAGTTTGTGGAAGCTTAAAAGAGTTGTTATATGGACAAGTAGCGATTTGCGTGGGAAGGAGCCTTTAGCACTAAGATGAAAAAATAGATTTTTCCCTCCTCTTCTTAGCTTTTAAGGCTTACTTGAATCTCATGCCATAAGTAGTATTGGAAGCTTAGATATAACAGGTATGGTACTTTCTTCTTTAGCTACTCTTGTACAATGGATTCGTAATAGATACAACATATTTTCTTGCAAGCTTCTTCATAAAATTGATAGTTGTTGAATCAATGACTCTAAAAATGAATAGAAACAATAAAAGTTATAAATTAAAGCTATCTAGCATAGATGATGTAATTCTAGTTTTTGGACTATGCTTGAACTAGAATTTCTTCTTCTATGATTCTCCTCTTCTTCTCTCTCAGTTTTCCTTTATTTCAAATATTTATTTATTTATTTATTTTTGAAGGAATGTGAAACACTCTTAAGTCTCTTTTGAAACACAACTACGAAAATTCATGTTGCAACTCATAACCTTCACCATTAAACTTAAGGAAAAATTGTATTATAAAATGTGAAGTTTATAGTTCATAGGCTATAATCTGATATACTTTAACTTATTGAGGCTATAAAATGATTCATAGGTTGTTATTGCCTCACTTCCCAAGTGGAAAAATTTATATTAGGCATGTATCTAGACTTCGGAAAACATTCTCTTTCATGCACTTTTATGAATGTGATCTAGAAATCAGTGGTACTAGACTCCAACTAGTAGCCCTTTCTTTCTTTTCCTTGGGTGAGGTTAGTAAATTGAAGGCATATAGATATAATTACATACATATTGTAGAGCTGTATATTCATATCCACCCACCCTTCAATTACAGACTAAAGAAGCCTTATTAAATTGCTTTAGTAGACTGTCGATTCAAGAGCTACCAAGATGCCATTATCACACAAGATAAAGGGAAGTTATACTCTAATGCCATAGTCATCACACTTCCAAACTTCATTCTTTAATTAAAAGATTGTAATTTATTCAGTAATTTAATGATTATAGCTTATATTCTTCTTACTATGCATTATGGTAGTATCTATGCTACAATAGGTACTAGATTGATATTTAAGTTATTTCAAAGTACTAGCATTAAAATGCTATCAACTTTTGGAAAATAAGCTATGTTAGTTGGATTAACAAATATAGAGTATGGAGCTTCCATTAACATTGAAGATCTACCAACCCACACTCTTTATCCACAATTAGATGACAAGTTAGAAGATTTCTACAACTACATCCCACTTAGGAGATCTAGGCTTGGTTTAGGAAAAAAGAGATACAAAGTAAATTTGAAAACAACCAAATTTACTAAATGTGATCCCTTTAGTTAACTAGAAAAATCTATAGAATCCAATCATAAGAAAATCCTTCCTCCTATCTACAAACCATATGAACTTTATTCCACTTAAAGGTTGTTTAGACTCCCTGAAAAAGAACCATATCTTTATGAACTAGAAACTAAAATGAGATACTTGTTCAAAGAATTGGGTTTCACCATGGGCATCAATAAAATATTAGGAAATCCATCTACTTCCTTGGTTAAAATCATAGACCCATGAACAATAGAACCCTCTCATCCTATTGAGATCCCCTTTGATCCCAATGGAAAACAACCTATTGAAGAAATAGAACAAAGTTATAATTTAGAAGTAGATCCATCTTGTTTGCACACATCTATAGTAAAACATGATCATAATTATCACTATTTAGAATGTGATTCTTTGTTAAAAATTAATGTGAGTATCCAAGAGAATAAAGACCATAAATCTATGTTTGAACTAAAGGCTAAGTTTAGAACAAGGCATATAAACAAAATTAGAATGAACTATTTAGTAAATAGTTCTAAATAACCTTAGAAAGAAATAGAACATCATTTGTTCCATAAATTATCTAGAGATCCACTAGCAGATATGATTAGATTACAAAATTGGGCAAAAGATAGGATTAGTATATTATTACATCAACATAATAGGAGTGATAAAGAAATAATGAAGACTTAAGAAAACCTAAAAAAATTACAACAAAACAGGGTCCCTAAAGAATCAAAAAATAGTCGAAATGAACATTGACTATGGAACTAATCTTGATTCTCCACCTAGAAAAACAAAAGCAAAATTTACTATTGCTAAAAAGGAGAAAGAAAAAATCAAAGCAAATGAAGGATCTTCACAAGTCATGGATACAAACTGAAATGATCAGAAATCTAAAGCTTCATTAGATTCTAAAAAATATTTATTAAAAGATCCAATATTTTACACAGGCATCCCAAAAACTTATCCTCAAGTTTCTTCTAGGATGATTGGTGAGAAAGATCCAAAGTTCTATATGGACAAATTACCCATAGTAGAGAGACAAAAGGTTATTGACCGAATTAATGGATTTATTGATCGTCAAGTAATCTTAGACCAAAAGTATACAAAACATGCCATATAAAATACTGCCTTTAAATTTTTTATAAACCCTAGGAAATGGTTGAACCAAATTGACGTGACTATAAAAGAAAATTACTTATTGAACCCTCTATTCTATTTATTAATGCAATAACTAAAGATTTTATAGGATATAAGACTAAGTATGATCTTAATTATAGAAAAAGGCCCTTTAAGGCTAGGTTACATAGAATTCAATATCTCCTAGGGTATTTAGATACCATGGAAGAATGATATTATAGAGGCAAGCTTACTCATGATAGGTCAACCAAAGAACATTTTATAGAATCATTAAAAAATTAGACAAATCAATAAATGACATGAGTATTAATGCCATTAGGTAGTTTATAGAATATGTCAGTAGAAACATCTGTTATGATATGAAAGCTCAAGCCCTTATGAACTAAATTAGTATTAAGATGGGAAAATCTTTATGTAATGATTTATGTCCTAAGAATCAATTCCAACTAAACTCTGAATCCCACTATTGCTCAAGAAGATGGTCTAATAGGAAATCTTAAAAACATAATAGACAATGGTGTAGAAAATATTCTCCTAAGAAACCATCAAAAGTATTTAGAATAATGGTTTAATGCTATAGAATTAAATTGAAGAAAATAGATATTTGATGTTTTCTTTACCAAGGAAATCACTTTGCTTAGGATTGCTTAGATAAATCAAAATATCCCTAAAAATTTACTTTTATCAAACATTACAATCTTTGAAAATAATATTATGATTTTACTTCAAATCATAATACTCCATTCAGATAGGTTGATATTTACATTGAATCTAGTGAGTACTCTAATTATATAATCAATGACTCTAACTATGATCTAGAACCTAATCCTCTTACTGAGAGGTTGGAAGATAGTGATGATTCCAATGTTTTCTTTTGTCATATGAACTAATGATCAAGATGTAGAACTTTTAGATGTTCTAAAACTTCTAGATACAAAACCTCTAAAATTGTTAGTAGGACATTAAGATCCAAATGCTTTGAAGAGTCTTCTTCTAAGAAAACAAGCAAGTGTAGTGAAGAAGAAAGAGCTCTAGATATTTAGGATATAGACCCTATTGAAAAGGATCCAACCTACAAAATAATGAAACAAAAATTATAACATTTGAGGAAACAACTAGATAGCATTTCAATAGATGACATTAACAAGTTAATGTCATTAAGAAGAAAAATAGTTGAAAAAAGACCAAAATTAGATGATCAAATATTTTGCATAGAAGAAACTTCGTTCAAATATCTAGACTCATGACAAGGAATGGAAAATAGTGAAAATAAGCCAAAACAAATAGAAACATCAAATAGTGAAAATGTAGAGCAACATGAACCCCCATTGATGGATGAATATCTTATAAGGACACAAAGAACCACACAGCTACAAAAGTTCATACAATGAACAACATAGAAACTAGATGAGTTAGAAAAAATAGAAGAGAGTTTTCAAAGGTAAAATTTTGAAGAAGAAACCCAGGAAATGCTTGTAAATCTAGTTAATAATAATAATCAAATTAGGACTACCCTACCTATATGTGTCCTTTACATTAAGTTTGAGAATTATAAGTCGTATCCCATAGATGCATTAATAGATAGTCGCATCAGGATACACTTTGAAAATGGAATATAACTCCCTCACATTCTTGGAGAAAAACAAAAAAGATATATGTCTCTTTCAATACTCAAAAAATGAAAATTTAGTACCAACCTTCTACACCCATACAAACTACATAATGGAAAAGATTAGAAATCAAAGTTTATCATTGTGAGGTTAAATCATATGACTTGCTTATTAGAACTAATAATCTATAGAAACAAGAACCCTATACAATAGGTTCATCTTATGTTCTATTAGTAGATGAAAGATTTTAGAGGTAAAGTGTTTACAATAATAGGTTCCAAGTAGAGTATAAAAAGGAAAAACAAGTCAACACATAGTGGGTAATTAATAGTGTAGGTAAATTAGAAACTAGGTTTGGAAATTTAAAAGAAAATTTATTAAAATTAGCAAGTTATGACCCTGCTATATTCAGAAGTAAGAAGGAACTTTGATGTAGAATTGAATTTAGGGACAACATGAAAGTCAAGGCAAAGGCATAACATATTGGAATGCCTCCATCACTTAAGAATGATTATGACCAGGAGATACAAACATTACTAAGAAAGAACTTAATCCAACAAAGTAATAATATGTTTGCCTATGCAACATTCTATATGAATAAATGAGCTTAGCAAGTTTGAGGAAAGAAAGGATTGTCATTAATTAGAAACTTTTAAATGATCTCATAAAACTAGTACAAAATGCTATACCAAAAAAGGATGCTTTATTCTAATGAATCACCCATACTCATATTTATTCAATGTTTGATTTAAAATTAGGCTTGTAGTAGATACAACCTTCACAATACCTAGAGGACTATACGAGCGAATGATCCTACCATTTGGAATCAAAACTACACCCTAAATCTTCCAAAGATGCATGGATTAGATATTTGCTAAGTATCCTTTTATTATGCTATATATAGATGATATATTAGTAATGAGTAAGTATCCTTAGCAACATTTAGAGCATTTAGAGACCTTTAGAAAAATTATAAATGAAAATGGTTTAGTCCTATCTCCCACAAAAATGCAAATTGCTAAGGACTCCATAGAATTCTTGGGCATGCAAATCACTCAAGGGATGATCACCTTACAAGAACACATCCTTGAATCTATTAGAAAGTTTCCTAATGAGATTAAGAATAAAACCTAGCTTCAACACTTTCTAGGTTACATAAACTATGTGTCAAGCTTTTATAAGCACTTGGTGAGAGATAGAAAAATTCTTAATGAATATCTTCAGTAAGATCCTCAAGCCTAGTTCCAATGACATACAAATAGAATTGTCTCAATTAAACAATAATGCAACAATCTACCAAAACTCCAGTTACCTATGGTTGGTAGGTTAATATTGGAAACTAATGCTTCTTCTAAGTTTTAGGGAGTAGCACTCAAAGAAGAAAAGGATAACATAATTTGAATATGTAGGTACGCTCTAGGAGAGTTCAATGATGCTCAACACAATTATCATAGTACCCACAAAGAACTATTAGCTATTGTCAAAAACATCAGACAATTTAAGACTATTACTTTAAAAAGTATATTTTATAATTAAGAGCGATTTAGAGAATTTTGATAAATACTTAAGCTCTAAGTTCTTCAATAAAGTAGTCCATACATGACTTATCCATTAGACTCTATATTTAGCTAATTTTTATTTTCACATAGAAAATATTGATTGCAAGAATAATAGTCTTGATGATTTTCTACCCAAAGAGTATCAACTCTTTAATTACTAATATCATAATGTTGTTTGTTTTATCATAGACATTCTAGTAAGTGAAGAATCAATTCTTAGGTCATCCTAGTTAATTAGGAATCATAAATCATATTAAATTTATATGCCCACTCTACAGTAAGAAGCTCTCCAAGAAAGTTACAAATCTAACTTCGATAGATTCATCAAATACCTGTATGAAGCTACACCTTATTCTAGGATTTTCCTTCATACATTCATTTCCCAACCTAGAGATCCATAAAGTCATCATTCTATTGCAACAATATTTGATATAGAGTTTTGTAATCTTAGCTTTTGAGAATTTTCTCCTTTCAGCCAAAGTAAATGTTTCTCTATATCCCATGTCATCAACTAGTCATATTACCAACCAAGTTCAGTCCATATCTATATAATTGAAATAAATCAATGACATCCTCATAATGAATTATTTTGGACCTGGTGGCAAAAATTTGGTCATGTCCCCAAATACTCTCCTGATTGCTACCCATCTCATCTTCTTCATAGAAGGAATGAGTGCCATGGAGAATATATTTATTACGGTAACTCAGAAGCAAGGGGGTGGAATGTTGCCCACTTTGGAGAAAATCCCTACTGTTTTTTACTATCATGCATCAGTAGGAGACATGACTAGGAAAATCCATGGCATCATTCCTTTAAGCAAGACATCTATACTTCCAACACCTATGATATACAACAATGCTATTCTCAACTCCATGTTTCTCCTAAAACATTAAATATCTTACTGTTGGATCAAAGGATTATTAACATGGAAAAAAATAGAGGTTATGAGACATATCAGTATGTCCTTGGCATGCCAAAATCTCCTCCAAATGCCCATATTTGAAAATCTCCTATAGACAATGAAATGGGTTCATATTTATGACTCCCGTAGAGATTCTTGAAGAGTCTCATCATGCCTACAATTGTAAAAAAGTGTGTGTATTATTAGTTTTCATTTGTATGCATGGTAGCCACTTCTACAATATAAAGATAAGATTCTGATCTTATCTCTATGGAAGTGAAGGTTGTGTTATCATCATCTATCTTAGTAGTGGAATCTAAGTTGTAAGGTTGTGTTGTCCACTATCTTAGTTATGGAATATAAGTTGTAATAGTTTAGAAGGATCTAGTGGTAGTCTTCTCTAGCATAAATAGGGATCATGGAAAAACTAAGAGGCATCAGTTGTGAGAGAACCAAAGAGCTGCATTCTACTAGTAGCATGTTTGAAGCATTCCACATCTAAGCATCCCTTAGTTATGCTTCTCTACTAGTACTCTAGACTCGCTCTAATTTGAATAATATAAACATTGAAGTACTACCATAAATTTCTCTTTACGTTGTGAAAAAAATGAAAGCAAAAAATTTTTAGAGTGATCCTCTATATCCCTACTATCCCCTACAAGGTAGGTACCTCAATGCCCTCTTGCCTATTCCACCATGTTTGGGCCAACACCTGGCATGGTTGTACACCAAGCCCATATTGTTTCCCAATCAACATCCTTGATCTTATTAATGTCCTTTGTCACACAACCTCACTCTATTTACCTAGTGCTAGTGGTGTCTACAATGTTACCTCCCTTTGCCATACTAGTGGGCCTCTTAGTTGAACCTAAGCTACACAAGCCTCTCATACTTCTTTTTCCGCAATTATCCCTCAACTTCCAACTCAAAACTCTTTCCCATTGTTCAATCCATATACAATAGTGGTTAATCAACATCTTCTATCTATATCAATACCAATTCTAGAACCTTAGACACTCAACTTCCTCCCTAACCATCAATACAAACATTGCAAACTACAAGGATGTTCTAAGGCTTGGATCAAGCCTTCCAAATGATCCAAGACCTTCTTGAAGAGCTGAAAAAACTCAAAGAAAGCACAACACAAATGATCAAGGTTATAGACTTCTACCAAGATGATCTTATAAATCCTACTATTACTCAAATAACCATATCTATGGGCATGCCTATACCAAACTTCCCCACATATAATGATGAAGGAGATTCTAATGCATATCTAGTCACCTTTGGATTTGAGTACCTCATTTTGCAAACTTGGCCTCATACAATACTATGGATTTTCTACATGTTCCTTAAGGGAAATGCTCTAGATTGGTACCAAACCTTGCCTAGAGGTTTCATCTCTTCCCTTGAAGACATGATAAATAAATTTCTCAATCATTTCAGATACAACTTTAAGTCATATGCGACATTGGATCAACTAATGAAGCTGAATTAGGGGTCACTTGAACCCATCAAAAGGTTCATTGAAAGATGGAATTCAACACTCAATGTGATTCTGGAGACTTTCTCTAAAACTCACATCTTGGCCATCTTCATGAGTGTAATAAATAGCTTTATCAAGTTAAATCTATACTACTTAGAGCTCTGATCATTGGGCCAAGCCTTCTCACAAACTAAGAACATTGAGAAGGTAGTTGAGGCTAGTAACGATCCAAACTTCATGGCATATAAAATCCAACACACTAAGAGAGATAGAAACAAAACTAAGCAAGAACATAGAATCATGGTTGTAGTAACAAAAGAGTCAAAACAAGTAGATAGGTAGGAATCACCACCATGTAATACATCCCCTAACTCATCCCAACCATCCATTTCTACATCTCGGATATACCGAGATCAAAGTTTGGGTGGACGGATAGATCAAAGTATGCAAAGTTGCCTATGAAACCCTTTGAGCTTTTAGAGTAGTTTCTTAAAGACAACTCTATATAGCATAAGCAACTATCTAAAGAGGATCATAAGAGGCATGATCAAAAGCTACCAATGATACTAACCAAAGATGATCCAAAGCTACCAAAGTACTTTAGATTGGATAGGTTTTTCCATTATCAATAAATGGTTGGTTGTGACATCAATTTTTTCCTAAGATTAAAGAATGACCTCTAGAAGATGATCAAACATAGAGAGTTGGTGTTGAATGAGCTTAAGTCTTCAAGTGCTAACAATAACTCCTATACTGTAGCCTCATTCATAGAAACCAAATAGTCTAATCCTCCTAAGTAATCATTTCTCAATAGAGTACCACTAGCTAGTACTTGGCTTCAAAACACAAAGCCTAAAGAGTCATTCATCATACGAGTACCATCTCCTCTAGCCCCAAAAAAGTCTTTCACCATACATGTTCCCTCTTTAGTGGCATCAACTTCAAAACCTAGACCATGAGATAATAATCCTCAAAAGCCTAGGAAAGTGTTTGTTATTTGGGTTCCTCCATCTCTAACAAGCAAAACCATTTCAACCCATGATCAAAGCCTACCTATAGTGGTTACCAAGAAATTATCACCACAACTACAATGAAAATAACCTATTTCCGAATCCATAATTAAGCTGACTAAAAGTAGCCATCAATAAAAGGGTTCGAAGAAAGTTGACCAACCAAGGTCTACACCAAAATTAGCTACACCCATGGACAAGGGATCCAAGGCACATACACCAAAACCTAAGCAAAAAAATCTAGGAAGGATGGAGGAAGTTAAAACCTCCAAGGTTGAAAGATTACACACCAAGGAAAAGAATCTTCTCATAGTGATGGAATAAGCCAAATGATCCCTAAAATAAAAGAACATGTCATTGAGCCTATAAGACATAGTCATGACATCTCCTACTTATAGGGATGCACTAGCTCAAGTATTAACTTCTATCCATGTAAGCAAATACATGCCCATCAATAGAGAGTCAATCCACTCTATCATTAAGCAAGCTTTACTGAGAGAAAATGAGCATCAACCCAAGCTAAATTTTTGTGACAATGAGGTGAAGATTGACTTCCAAAATAGATAAGTGCTATTCACTCCTCTCTTCATTACTATACATTTTGAGAGGTACAAGGTCCATTGTGTTCATGTATATGATGGAGAAACAACCAACATGATACCATACACCATTGCTGAGAAACTAGGCTTAACCAAAATCATTCAATAGACCACTACTTTTGCACTCAAGTTATTTAATGTATCAAAAGTAGTAGTGCGAGGTTCTATCTCCTTGGATTTTGTAGCTAGAGAATAATTTCCCACATTTGCTAACTTTCTGTTAGTCAAAGTGACACCTAATTTCAACTTAATCCTAGGAAGGCTATGGTTAGCTAAGCTTTGCATGGTCTCATCTCCTATACACCAGGAGATCCATTTGACATACAAGGGAGGGAAAATTGTCATTCGTGGAGATACTATGTCACTACCTTTGGTTAACTATGTCAACATTGATCAAACATTTAGAGGTGGAATTTCAAGAGAAAGCTCCCAATACTCAAATTGGGGCTAGAAATGAGAACAAATACAATATTAAAAATGTCAACTCTAAGACACTAAATGATCATCAATAGTGCCTACTGATTGCCATTTTGAATAAGAAAAATGGTGAAACTACAATTGTACAATGAAAGCCCCTTGATCTATCAAAGGTCCAACAACAAGTTTCCAATAAACAACTTATTCCTTTTTTGGTTAACAAGCATTTGTTTACCTTTGCAACATTGTATCATGTTTCATTGTTGGTTTTATCCTTATATGCTCTTTTGAGAGCATTCCATACTTGCTAGACAATGTATGGATTGTTGCTTGCTAAGACCTAAAGCTAGCAAGACCATGACTCGCTAAGGCCTAAAACTCATAGCATCATGGTCCCCTCGGGCATAAAACTAGCAACATCATAGCCTGCCAAGGCCTAAAATTAGCAACATGATGACTTACTAGGGCCTAAAACTAGTATCCCACCAAGGTCTAACATTAGTGGATTTGTGGCTTCCTCTTATCTCCTGTGTGTCTACATTGGGGCCTATTCTCTTTATCAGATTACTCATAGTTTTTGCTTTAAAACTCACATCTCTTTTACATTTCTTAAATTTTTCACATCATTGCCAAATTTTATTTAGTAGCCCTATTATTTTAACTTATAGCCTTTATGCAAAAGAAATTTGAAGCATAAAAAAATGTAAAACATAAAAATCTAAAAGTGTTTTAGCTAAAATAATGGCCATGGTCACACTATGTGATGTAAAATAAAAATAAATACCCTTAACCATTGTTGCACTATTCAAAATACTGCAACATATAACAACAAGAATAATACATAGTTATCAGCATGCTCAACAATAAACAAAATCAATCCATGTGAGGAAAAGAAGGCTCATGAGGTACATCATCACCTATTGCATCAACATTATCGTGTGAGGACTATAGACAACAATAAACTAAGAAAACATTAATAACCATTATAGCCATAACACATAAAATCATTAATTACAATATATTTGCAAACATGCAATTACAATATTATGTACATAAAAAAATACTTGATGCAAGTTAGTTTTCTTACTAAGTTTCTGCATTGTGAAAACTTCCTATTGTATATCATTATTCCATCCTAGCATTGCTATATAGTTCATCATTGCCTCTGGAAAAATGCCCATCTCTCTGAACTAGGAAATCAATTCATTTTCATAAAGGAATTTGAGGACGACCTTTTTTGGGAAACTCTAGATAGGGAGATCAAAAGTAATTAATGATCAAAAGAACATAAGCTATCCATAGATTTAAGTTGAATGTATGGGATCATATAAGGTAGAATATCCCATCTATTCTAAACTTCCAAATTCAGTTTGAACTTACTTATGAGCCATTTGGACAACTGCCTTTAGATAATTAAGTCCCCAAAGCTGCTGCAAAGTATTCCTCTAGGAAGCAACACTGCCTTGCAAGGCATCCACATTGTGAGCCAAAACAATGATGCAAGAGACCCACATTAACAGATCTAGTTTCCAGATAGTGCGGTAAGAACTCTGTAGCAGCTCACTGTTCAGCAACTATTTGCCCCCTTATAACCTATAGCAGTGATTACCCTGCCTTCTTGATTATCCTAACAGAATGGTCAAACTAGGACAGTCATCTTTAAAATTAAGCGGTACAGTGCAAGACAAATATAGAACAGAGTTATTTCAAGCATCATAGGGCCCGAGGACACGTGCCCTGCCTGACACAAGCCACCGATTTCTGCAATGAAATGCAATGCGGGAAGTTGGTCTGCCGAATCCCTACTTCTCTTCCTCCCTACTTCTCTTCCTCCTGTAATTTCTGCTGTGAGTTTTCGGTCCTCTGATTCGCCGTTCCATTCTTATAATCCTCATCAACAGTAAAATCATTTTCATCAGCAGTCATTTCATTCCCTGCTATTCAAGCAAATGAGTAATCAGTGATTGGCAGCCCAGACGGAAAGTCGACAGCAAGCCCATCAAGGCAAGAAATTGGCAAGGTAAGAGCAATACCCACCACTGTAACTAAGCATATAAACATTCACATGCATCATCATCATCAGGATGAGGCGGAGCACTTGAGATTTGGAACAAGGATATCTTCATGCTGACTCAATTCTATTTAAAGCCTTCGGTGGTGGGTTAATGTATATTCCACTAATCAAACAAATCCCCAAACTCCCAATATCTTCGTTAAGCCTTTTTTCCCTTTGATTCATAGTATACATTAGTCTTTGTAGTCTAAACAACCTAAGACTATGACTATGCTTCCTACTATGCCTACTTGTACACCACGTACCTCCTCAACTTTCTTGCAGTTAACTACACTTCCCCCATTTGGAGTGGTGTTTCTCCCTCTCTCTCTCACCTCCTATGCACTTTTTAGAATTTTCTCTCAAATTTTAGTAATTTACTTGCATTTTTTGCTACTTTCTACTCATACTAATGTGTTTCAACTTTTGTTTTGCATTCAAAACTTGGACTACACTCACCCTCGTTGACATTGTGGATGCTGTAAACATTGAACAAACTACATAGCATTCATTCCAGCATCGCACTCCATAAGTCCTAGTTTGATCAACAAGACTATTCTAGGCATCCCATCTCTTCCTCAAGCAGGCCCTCATGCTAATGCAATGTCAAAACTATGCACATCATGAACCTCTCAATGTACCATTTTAGCCTCCAATGTTTTTCGTTACTATGGTTTTCTGGTGCTAGAAGGAGGACTAGTACAATTTTCTTTTATGGTCTTCATTGACTATTATCTTGCATGCTTTCTTCATTGTTGTTGCTAGCTTTAGGCTAGCATAGGCTCAACACCCCTATGGACTTGCCATGGTAGTAGCTAGGTCTAAGGCCAATGTAGGTGCTATCTACAAACCAATTGTTGTAGATGGGACCCTACCATTGGTTCCCCTAGAACCCCACTTGACAAACTAATAGAACCTATGTCTTACATTTGGTCAAATTATAGGTGCTCAAGAGAGTGTAGCTAGTGCTCAGGGTAGAGCATAGTTGGCTCTTAGCATAGTGAGTGTAGTCCCAAAGGTAGCCATTTTTAGTAGCTTCTTCAGTTAGCCATTTTTTCATAGTTTTTATACTTAGTAATTTTTCTACATGTTTTACACTTAATTATTTTTTGACTATTTTCATACTTAGTCATTTTTTCTAGGCAACAAAATCAACTATTTTCCTATCTTTTGCAACTAGTAGATCATTGCATTTTCTCTTTGCATCATGAACCCCAAGAAACCTTTGACCTCCACCCTAAGCATGATTGTTGCCCAACCTATTTAGCAATAAATTCAGATTGACCATCCTACCAGTCCTATGATTGTAAGACAAAGTCAATCACTTAGTCTATGTAATCTATCTCCCAAGTACATGATCTTAAAAAAAGAGCAATATAACCTCATTCGCATGAAGTTTCAGGTAGGTTTATCCATAGACAATCAACAAAAGGAGGCGAAAAAAAGTTATGCGCTCATACACCAAAAGAGAAGGGAATATTTCTCCTCTATTATGGATTTCATATCACTCATTAAGCCTTATCAGTGGGTACTCACCTAGCTCATCTAAGCCAATGAGCATGAGGCAAGGATGAACTATGAGGAGACCTTGCAAGAAGTGTAAGATGAATTCAAGGCTTGTTCAAAGCATGAAGACTCATTCCACACCTCTTTCTAGTGGACAACCTCTAGTTTTGTTCCTCCATAGTCCTACTCACTTGTCTTCCTAAAGATTATCATAAACTTAGTGTTACCTCCCAAGTCTACACCTATGGTGGTAACCCATCATACATAGTATACATGCTAAGATGTAGTACATCTTGTTAGCCTACCCTTCATCGTTCCTTCGCAATTGGCTCAAACTTCCTTCCTAGTAACCATCATGCCTTTGGCACAAGTGACTCCAATGTCATACATCCCACCTATCTTCTTGGATTCCTTCATAGTAGCTGAACCCACAAATGTGTGGTGGGGCCTAGCCACAGTGTCTATGGCATAGCCCATACAACAACCATCACACATGACCTTACAAACTATAGCTAGGTTGTGGGTGATCCAAATACCACAATAGGAAACATAACTGATGTAACCCATTGTAACCTTTCCAAGATTAGATCAAGCATTCCATCTCATCCAAACTCTAACAAAGGAGGTCAATTAGCTTAAGGTTGCTTCCTTTGAAATGATGCATGTGATGGATTTCTACTACGATGATCTAATTAGTCTTGTAGTTCCACCACTAGCACTGCCCATTGGAGTCTCAATACCCTAGTTCACCAAATACAATGATGAAGGCGATTCCAATGCTCACTTAGTGGTCTTTTGGTCTAAATGTCGTTTACTATGGGCATAGCCACACATAATCATATGTATGTTTTCCATATCCTTAACTGGAAAAGCACTAGATTAGAGCCATGCACTTCTTAGGGCCACCATTTCCTCTTTGGAGAATTTACTTACCCAATTCATCACATGCTTCGAGCATAACTTGAAGCCTGGACTAGCTAATGCAAACTAAGTAGGCCACATAGAGCCCATGCAAAAATTCATTCAACATTAGAGTGCAATGCTCAATGAAATCAATAATCCCATTGCTAAAACACACTTGATGGCAATCTTGAAAGTTGTAGTGAATGACTTTATTAAGTCAAAGTTGTGTTACCTAGCCCTACAATCCTTCAACTAAGAATTTTCTTAAACTAAGAGCATTCAAGATGTGGCAAAGGATAGAAAGGACTTGGCCTACATGGTCTACAATAACTTGCATACCAAGAATCATAAAGACAAGGGAAAACAAGCAACCACAACCATGGCAATAGTGGCCAATGAGGCAGAGCCACCCAAGGCCCTAGCCAACAATAAGGCTTCTAACTCTAGCACTACAACAAGTAACCAGTTGCATCATGAGCAGCCATGGGGCAAGTTGCCCCAAGGTCAAACTTTGAGTGTAAGAATCACTCAAAGTAAACACCATTTCCCATCAAGATGTTCAAACTCCTCAATCAATCGCTTAACGTTGGAAGAATCCATTATAATCAGATGTCAAAGGAGGCTCACAAGAGGCATGAATGATACTATGAGCTCCTCAAGAATCCCTCAACTATAGCACCAAATAAGCCTCTAGTCCCTAAACATTCTATTCTAGATCAATTTTTCCACTACCATCAATTGCTTAGACACAACAAGGACTTCTACATGTCCTTGCAGGATGATATACAATGCATGATTGATAGGGGTGAGTTGGTCCTTGATGCAACCAACCTAGTTCATCACCAAAACCAATCAATGAGGGTCTACAAGGATCCTCTTAATGCAAGTAGTGCAACGTACACCATCAACACTATCAGTGTTGATGACAACTTAGAATTGGTGTAGGAGATATTTGTAGTTCATGGGTCCTTTAGTAATATTGGGACCCCTTTGACAACAACTAGCTTGAGGACCCATTTCATTGTCATAGCACCATATTGGGGACCTATAACACCCCTTGTGGTTAGGGTCACATAGCACATTGTAACAAGAATAGCCCAATCACCCTTCATTTTTAGGATGTTGCAACATGTGGAATCCTCACCTACTTGGAGTCTAGTGGTGGGCCATGCATGAGTCCTCACTTTCCCAAGGGATCATCCTGCAAGCAACACCAACAATCAATCGAGGTGGCAACATGAGAGGCCTAACAAGTGCCTTGCCAACGAAATGATTAGGTAGTACTAGGAGCAAAGGGTACTAGGCCCACCAAATATTGTCCCCTCGTCCTCTCTCCCTATGGCGAAATCAACTGATAAGGCCACCATAAGCAACCAACAATTGAGCATTATAGCTCAAAAACAAGCAAGGAAAGCAAAGCGCAAATCTCCTCCATGAGAGATTCATATCTTAGGCTACATAAAGGAGATGAAGGCCAACAAAATAGCAAATAATTGCATGGGCTTTCTAGATGCATTGGCACAAGTTAAATAGGATATAAGGTAAAAGAACACTACACTGAGCCTATATGACCTATTCATGACCTCCTCTACACACTACAAAGTGTTGGTCCACATGTTGACCTCTATTCCTGTTATGAAGGACATCCCAATAGATGAAAATTCCATTCATACTATGATGTTACCTCATGTCCCATAGGGTTCAACACCCCTATCATTCCATGATGAGGTGATTAAGGTTGATCTTGATAAGGATCATGTCATTACTCTGCTAATGTTTATCACCATCCATGTTGGACAATGTATAATTTGTAGGGTGCATGTTGACAATGGGGTGGCAAATAATCTCATCCCATATACTATCATTAACAAGCTTTGTCTTGCCAACCAAATCAAACCAATGAAGACAATGTGCCTGAAGTTCTCTAGTGGATCATGCATTGTCATAAGGGGAACGATCATGATAGCTATTGTGGCAGGGGAGTTGTTCCCCATCACTGTAGAGTTCATCATAATCAAGGAGATGTTGAGTTTCAACCTAGTCCTAGGTAGGCCTTGGCTGGCCCAATTATAGGCAATCTCCTCTCCTATTCATCAAGAAATCCACCTATCATACAAATATGGTGAGGTTATCATTTATGGTGATAATGCAACCCCTTTGGCCATAATAGCATAGACACAAAGCAAGAGTTAGGGGTGAAGTTCCTTGATGATGTGCCTGCTATGAAGGACAAGGGCAAAACATGTGGGGCAGACCAACCCGAGTAGCCAAAAAGAGCTAAGGACCTCCCAAAAGATGCTTTGTGAGTAGAATTTCCCTTTGACATAACTGATGGAGGTCAAGGTGAGTACTGCATAGTATTGTCTAGGCCCTATGCACCACATAACCCACATTGAGTTAGGAAGAAATTGCATGACTAAGGCATCTCCTTAGTCTAATGTGTCCTAGATGCCTACCTAACCCTTGGTTTTTCATATCCCACATGTTTGCATTTTGTTTGTACATTTACATTTTACTTGGTTATTTGCATTTTTCATTATTTATTTTATTACACATTTTTCTTTTGTTTATAAATTTTTACTTAGTTCATGTCTCTACTTGTTTAGTTTACTTCTTAGTAGTTATTGACCTAAGCATGAAAAACATGAAAACATAAAAATCACAAAAATTAAAAATACAAAAATATGTAGCCCACCATGGCCTTAAACTAGCACTGCATGGCCTAAAAAGGCCTTAAACTATCATGCAGCTTTCCATGGCCCAAAACTGATAATCTCCCTTACACCATAAACTATAACATCTAAAAACATCAATGGCCAGAACACCGAGAGATTGGTGAGCATACAACCTAACCTTGAATTTGTGTGAGCGCCATGCTAGGAAATAGAAACAAGGTGCCTTGAATGGTCTAGTCAATCAAATAGGGACTTATGTGGTGTTAAAATGACGATATGTGAGAAAGGTTTATATTGCGTTACATGCAAACACTAGGACTAGCTAAGCTAGAGCATAGCAAGGTGTCCCAGCCTAAGAATAGTGATGCAAACATGAAAATATGTAAGAAAAAGCTAGAAAATACAAGTGTCACACTGAATACCAAAGAGAAATGCTTGAGAAATATAACAAAATTTTAGAATAGAAGTCCACCACCCCAAAAGTGAGAGCATAGCCAATTTCGAAAGGATCTCAAAAGGTACAAAATGTACAACAGGCGTAGTGGGAGTGCAATCACAATCTCGGTGTTATTAGGCCATGAAATCTAGTGCTCATTGTGATGAACTATGCCTACCAACTTGGTCATCATGGTGTATTATGTGATGTTTTGTATGGCTACAACGGGGCTATGGTGTGCTATGTGGTATAGCTATGCCTCTCTCCTGGTGTGGTATGCACTAGGTCTAATTTGCCCACAGAGCTACGTGCTAAGATGCCAAAATGCCAATTGCCAACCTAGTGAAAAATGAAAGTGCCACCCCCCCTGCTAAAACATTGGAATGCAAGGGTATTTATAGGGCTAGGGTTAGCCCAAAATGCATATCGAGTGCCACATGGTAATAAAATAAGTGGGAACACAAGAAAAATTCAAAAAAAATTCTAAGTTCCAAGGTGACTAAAAAAAGTTTAAAAATTTTCTAACTCTGACTACTACGTGCTCCTATGTTATGTGCAAAACATGGGACACTAGTTGTTACACTCATCCCATGTTATGTGTAGGACACAGGACACTAGCTACTACACTTGTCTCATGTTACATGTGGGACATAGGACACTGGGTGCTACACTCATCCTATGTTACATGTGGGACATGGGATGCTGACTAGGGATAGGGGCATACCATGGACACTTAGAAGAATTTGGTGAAGATTTTAATCCTTGTTCTTATTACGCTAGCTATGCTCTAGACTATAGTAGAAGGGGTAGCCTTAGGAGCTAGAAAATCTACCAAATGCCTCTTTCATGTTGTGATAGCTTGATAGCTTTTGGCTTGACAATTAGGTAAAATTGGCCACTAAAAAGTATGCTAGACTAACTACACTCTAGAGCATAGCAGCCAAAGTGAGAGTGTAGCAAAAGAGCTAGAAAAATTTTCATACAACTACTATTGACACTTAGAAAATTTTGCAAAATAAACATTAATGCATGCTACGCTAGCTACATTGGGGAGTGTAGAATTAATAATTAGAAAAATTTGTCATGTTTTGACACTTCAAAAGATTTTGCAAATCTAGTAGTTGGAGCTAACTACACTCAACACTTACAAAAGTTTGGGCAAAGTTCCATTGTTTTGACACCTAGCAAAATTTGTAGTCAAGATGCTGAGACCTAAAATTTTATGGTATTTTATAAATTAGACAATAATTCTTATTCTTCAAAATCTAAAGATTTATCACTCATTGATTCATCTTCATTAGCATTGATTTCTTAAATTTTTATTTCCTCATTTGGGTCTACATTTTTTCCCTTTTCTTCCCTAGAAATCGTATGGATAAGTCTTCATCTAAAATGAGATTTTCTAGAAGATTTTGTTTTAGGGGCTTTAGGTGATCTTGGTGGAGAATCAAGATATAATTCTTCATCAACTATTGGTGTATGTTTCTTACGTTTTGATGTTGACGAAGTAGATGTTTTATTATTCTTTTTCTAGCACCCATATTTTATGAACTTTTGCTAAATCATGCTTAATATCTCTAAGGTATACATGAGCTAACAAATTCTAATCACTAATATAACTAAGTTTATGTTGGCAACCATTTGGGACGTGTCCGCCAACGAGTGTCCTCAAATAGGATTTAGGTGCATGCTGGTCTCTGGCAACACCAAGGCCTAGATACCTTCAAATAGACTTAGTAGTTAATGTGAGTATGTGTGTGTGCTATTGTGGTATGAGGTTGTGAAAAATGAAACGATTTCATTGTGTGTAAACTACAAATGACTTATCTTAAAGAGATTCAGCCAACTTTGCCAAGTACTGTGAGTTGTTGAGAGTTCCTATTTTGTTCAATTCCATAGCCTATGCAGTCCTTATAATACATACTTGTAACAAATAAAATTTTGCAAAAAAATTTGAGCACAACTCTATGAATCTACTTCTATTTTTCCCCAGAGAAAGAGATAGTTCCACAAGAAAACTAGAAATAGAGCAAGATTCAATGGAAATAGACAGAAGAGAAAAAGAAAGCAGATTTGTGTAAAGATCGCAAATGTTTAAATAAGGTAAAATGATACAAGTAAATACTCCACAATAAAGCTATCCCAAATTCAATAACTACGAATTGTTCAAACTTCCAAGGCTCAAATAAGCAATTTCTTCAAGACAATACTACTATGCTAACAAAAAAATTGCTATGTAAACTATCATGTACGAGACTCCATTTTGGCTAGATAATGGATATCAAAAATTGCATTCAACAGAACCTTTAAAAGACTTGACAATTTCTTATTGAAATACCATGGAGATTCACTTTAAAGATAAAAGAAGGTATTCTAGTCTAATCAAAATACTAAANAAACTCATAGGACTATAACAAAGAGGCTGAAATATTTTCTTTAGCCAGTCATCTTACAAGAAATCTTTCATGATTTCTTTTTTACAAATGCTCTTCCAAGAGCCAACGTGAGTGATCCCCAAGTGAGAGCTCTAACTGTCCTCCAAAGTGTGTCTCCAAACCTCCTTTTCAGACTGAAGAGCTCTGTCCTAAAAATCTTTGAATTATATATTACTTTAAAATATATTCTGCACAACACGTTTTAGTCCATCGAATGCCCTTTTCATATTTTAAAGTTATAATCTCCTCTATTGGCCTTTAGATCGATGTTTTGTGCATATTTTGCCTGGCTTAACCTTGAATTGTGCCTTGCTTTGTAATATAGTGATCTGTACACGTCATTGTCTTTATTCTTTAGGAATAATTTGACACTTTAATTTTGTATCCCGAGAAGGTCTTAACATCATTTTATTTAATAGTGACTTCTTCTCCAAACCATCCATCAACCCATAACCTTAAAGCCACATGTTTATTTCTAAATTTTCAATAATACATTGTTTTACAAGTTGTGTTTTTCCAGTATCTACTCTTGTTGTTCCATGAAATGGCCAAATGTGCCAACATTTCTGCCCCCTTTAAAAGCTTAAAAATATGCAAGCCCTTTAAAACTAAACTGTACTAAAAATTTTATTAAATTTCTACAGCAGAACAGAAATATTTTTGGAGGAAAATTCCCATCAAACATGAGGTTTTATGGTATAAAAACCTCATTCCTAAGAAAAAAAACAATAAAATGTACATTACCAAGTTCTTCAAAATTGAACTATTCTTGGGATGGAAATAGAATTGTGAGGGTTACTCTAGTAGGAATCCTCATCTCTCTAACTGTCTCCTAGGAAATTTCTGTTGTGATGAAGGAAATTTCTGACTTTCTTAATTTGCACAAGAAGAAATTTAGATATGAAATGTTCATATGCAAATGTAAAATTATTTTGTTCAACTAATTCTATTATTTGGTTGTGAAACTTGGGAAACTAATTTACTTACAATACATTGGAATTATTTGGAATATATTCAAAAAAATATTTTGTTACAAAAATTTCAAGTAAAGGCATAGTAATTATTTTTTCATGCAATTGTATAAAAAGATGCTTCCTATGCCTGGCATCCATTTATTCATAGTAGTTTATAATGTCATTCATGAAAAGGGATTGTTTAATAATGGAAAAAATGGCTTCAAAATAAAAAGTTAAAGTTCAAGATTTTAATTTTAGCTTTAAGGATCTAAAAACAAAAATAAGATAAAAGGAATTGAAGCACATGTGCGAACAAATTAAAGAAGTATTCTTAATAGAAATACATACTTATCTTTTTACTCCTTTTTCTAGTTATTGTAAGGTGGCAATCACATGTTCTTATGTGAGATCTCATTATTTATTAATTGAAATAGGGAGATGGATCAATCTTGAAAGAGAGCAATGCATCTATAAATTTTCTATACATGTAGTAGCGAAAATAAATGATATATCTTTCGTTATTGTCCTTTTTAATACACTTAGAATTAAATACAATATTTAGGAAAAAACTTTACTACACTAGTTTAAGTTGGAGGTCTCAACTTTGGATCATTTTCTCAATGACATGTTTAAGATCCATCATAATCATATCAAAGCCTTGTAAAAATGTTTTCTAGCTTATAGATCCTTTATGGTATTATAAGAATGTAAATGAACATTTACATTTCAATTATCATTTCCATATTTATTTATTTGGAAGTGAAATATACACATTACATACTATGTATTTGGGCTTTCCTATCTTTATGAGGTTGAAAAACCAATCTATTATCATAAGCTAGTCAATTACAATTAATGAGATCTAATCTTCTAACTTTGCCTCTTTATTATCTTTCTCATTTTTATTATTCTAAAATAATTATTCTAAGCTAGAGAAAAAAGAAAAAAAAAATTTGTCATCCCACAATTTAAAGAAAGAATTTCATATTTTAAATTAGAATCTAATACTATAATCTTTCTATGGTTAGAATTTTAGGCATATTCAAGACATTAGTTATGCTCTGATATGGAAGAGAGCTTGATAGCTTTACATCTCAAATAGATTGTAAGTTGGGATGATGAAATCCAAATATTGTATGGTAGTTTTCAATTTATTAATCCTACTAATATTACTATTCCATCTTTAATTTGGAAAGGATTTTAGTTTGCTTCATTTTATAATCAATGGTGAAAGTAATATGATAGATAAAAATATTCTATAAAGAAAGAGTTAAGACCCTTATTTGAAAGCTTTAATCCCTGGGTTCAATTTTTGTAAGAAGTACCAAGTTATAAAGTTCTAATTAGATGATATATCTTATACATATATTATAATTATCCAAGGATCTAACAATTCATAAAATACTCCATAAGTAATGCTTATACCATTATATGTGTAACACCCTACTACCTATGCTAGACTAACAAGACATTATGTAGGTTGAATCATTGTTAGTCATGACTACATTATTATGGTAAGATCGAAATAGAAATACCAACATAGTATGAAAGAGAGATTATCTTAACTAAATGATTCACTTAAGAGGTATGCTACTAAGCTTAAGGGGTCAACTACTTAAAGAGAAAAGATCTTATTGTACTACAAATTTGTATAAACTATAACAAATAAAATTATACTATAGTAAAACAAATTAGAGTATGGATCATTATATAATATAAACATGTGTTTATTATATGTGTAACAAAAATAATTAGATGCAATAATGAATATAACACGAACAAATTGTAAAAGGGTAGCAAGGGACATAAATAATATATCACTATGTATACAAAAAGCTAATGAATGTAATATACTCCCTAACAATAGCATGCACAGAAATAATGATGGCACATTTGAAACATGGTAGAGCATTTGAAACATTTAGGAGCATTTGAGCATAGTGGGATACCTAAGTTGTACTAGGACTACTAAACATTATCAGTGTCTAAAGTATACTTTAGCACGTAAAACATCATGATATGATTAAGTTGTATTGGAGCACCAATGATTTGTTAGGAATTTAAACTATACTTGCATGATTAAAAATGGTTGGCTACCTATTCTATACTAAGATAACTAAACTTGATTGAAACATTTGAACTATACTTGGTGCCTAAACTATACTGGGGTGTTGAAACTATACTTGGATATTTGAACATGGTTAGACATCTAAAACATGATGGGGCATCTAAAATATATAGTGGCATCTACACTATAGTTGAGCATCCCAGCTATACTAGGACATCTTAACTCTATTAGAACATCTAAACTATACTTGGACATCTGAACATGGTTGAATGCCTAGAACATGTTTTACATAGGTACCTAAAAATGGTTAGATACCTAAGCTATACTGAGGTATTTGAACTCTGTTAGGGTGCCTAAACTATACTTGGGCATCTAAACCATGGTGGGACATTTAAACTGTATTGGAACATGTAAGCACTACTAAGGTGTTTAAATAGAGGAAGAAAAGCCATCCTTATTTACATGCAAGACATTTAAGCAAAGGTTCCCTTTTTATGTATTTTTACTTTCTACATCTCCCTTTACTTTAATTTTTATATGTAAATAAGAAATTAACCCAAATTTAGATTCAATATAATAGGTCCTAATAGTTAATTCTACATAAATCAAAATATAATTTTCTAAATCATTAAGAAATTTTAATTTTTAGCTATGATATAAAAACCTAATTTTGTATCTAGATATCAGAATTAAGTTCTATTTTTACCTATCTTCTGGATTTATCATCTTAACAAATTATCAAAACTTTTAAATTCTCGTTTTGAATCTTTTAATTATTTTTAAAAGCATGCAAAATTAAGATTAAAGTATTTTTATTGATAACTTACTAATGTATAATTTCATCATAAGAATCCATCAAATCATATCAAATATTATTTAATATAAAGAATGATACAAGATCTTATAAATTATTTAAAATTCATCTATAAATAGATTTAAGTGTGCATGTTTCTATAGTAAAATAAGCTAGTTTTAGGATCTAAATAATGATGTGTGGAAATGTATGTCATTTGAAATCAATTGAGTGCTTGATAGGCATTTAAGCACTTAAATGACACTCTAGTGCCTAAGAGTATGTGGTGCTTAAATGAATGTGCAATGCTTGAGAAGCATTTGGATGCTAAAAATAATGTCAAATGTTAAATAAATTGAAAAATATATGAAACAATGTGCAACACTTAGAATACTATGTAGCTACTCCACTAGTTTTGGGAATCCTAATGTGATGACATATTATAATGGTATATAAATATTTAGGTTAGTTATTTGAATTTCCTGCAATTGAAAATATTATTCTTATTCAATGTTAATATCACCATTATGAATTTTAAGGTATCATCATTCCTATTTTGATTCACTTAGAAAATCATAAATATTNAACAAAAGCTTATTGCATCCCCCAGGATGATAGCTGAAAAAAGAGACCAATACAACTAACTCAAAATATAGAAAAAGGTAATATGATTGATAAATCCTAGTTCTCAACATTGAAGTTGAACATTACTAGCAATAGAGCATTTCATACCATAGTCAAATTCATTGTAGTTTGTGTTTTGATACTAAGCATCTAGGCGACATTTCCAAATAAAGAAGATAATCTCAAATAAGAGGATTTTCCAGGCTTTTTGAAGGTGACTCTTAACACAATCATCTTGAAAGATACATTGAGGAAAACCAATAGAATGGTTAGGAAGGAAACCTTGGAGAGATTGACACCATTTCGAAATGTGTTGAGGGAATGAGCAATCCCAAAAGACACATTGAAAAGATTCATCTGCTTTACAAATTGGGCATTTAGGATGATCAATTCCTAAAACAAGAAGCCTATGTCTGATGGGAAGACCTTGACGAACCAAGGACCAAAAAAAGAAATGGTGCTTAGGTTGGGCCTTGGAAGTCCAAATCCGACAAAAAATAGTTTTCCATTGGTGGTCCTCAAGATGTAAACTCCAATGTCTATTTAGAGTGGAGAATTGAAAAACTTGCACATGAAACCAAGATTTGGCTTTAGAGATGTGTAAAGAGCAAAGAGGGGAACCGTCAAGCCAAAACCAATCATCATACCAAGGAGTATTAGTGTGCAACTTATGCATAGAAAAGTTGGAAAGAACTTGCCTTATGTGTTGGTAAATGATAATATCTTGTGTTCAAAACCCCCATTTTACTTTCGCATGTGTCCAAGAGAGGGTAGGAGAATCATTTCTAATAGTATATAATAGATCAATATGGTGGAGATTGTGGTCAGCAAAACGATTGGCCCTATGAGAAAATTCATCATAAAGACAACCTCCATTCTTTTTAAATATAGGGGACCACCAGATAGAGTGAGTTGACAAAGATTCCAAGCTTATTTGGGAAGGTTTCCATTGCAACAAACCTCTAAGTTGGCTCCAACACTGCCAAATTTGCTTGAACCATAAAGAACCTTTGATCTTCTAAGAGTCTTTACTAATGATCCAATTTCTCTAATGAGTATTTTTCCATCTATGGTAAATACCAAGAGAAGATATATTATGCCTAAAAAGGATCGTCCAAGCTTCATCTCCTTCAATACACCGAGTCACCCATTTGGAGGCCAAGAGAATACTCTGGTGCTCAATAGATGCAAGGCCTAAGCCCCCTTGTTCTTTACTTAAAGTGCAAGTGTCCCAAGCTACTCGATGAAAAGCTTTGTGATCATCCTTATCCCCCCAAAGGAAATTCATAAGAATGTTGTTAATGCATTGAAAGGAAGATTTGGAAGGAGCCATAAAGGAAGAGTAATAGACATGAGTGGAGCTCAAAATATGATTAACTACGATAAATCTACCTGCAAGAGATAAGAGTTTACAAGCCCATTTCAAAGCTTTATGTTTCACCTTTTCCACCACATTGTTCCATATGGTACTGGGAGTAGCAAATAAAGCAATAGGGATGCCTAAGAGGGTGAAATTATCAATAGGAGATATCCACTTGATATCAAAATGATAAGTCCAAGGAGGCCTAGGAGAGAAGCTAGATCATATGGTTTGCATTTTGTTCCAATTGATCTTAGCTCCTGAGGCTCTACAATAGATATCTATGTAGTGCAAGGTAGTGTTAAAATTATTATGGTCCACAATCAAAGATAAGGCATTAGTGTGATATCTTATTCATAGATGTTATATAAAATTTCAAACATATGTAACATTTAACATTATGTGTAATAAATAAAATAACAAAAAATACATAAGGAAATGAAAAGGAGACTTTTTGAATGTAAAACTAGTGTATTTGGATAATGGTCTAAGTGTTTTTTGGGATTATGTTTCTTTGAAATCTATCCCATAGAGATAATTCAACACCACCACCACAATTAGGCCTATACTTGACTAAAAGGAATGGTTATTCATCTTCTTATTTTTCTTCATATAGTATCTATTACTTGCTTTTATTAGCTCTGAAAATCGATGCTGGCATGACCTCTAATCACTAGGTATAAATACATTCAGTCAAGTCCACAAAGGTTACCTGTGGATACATATTCATTATCACAACATGTTATTTCATGTTTTGTTATAATAACTGCATTGTTTGTTATAAAGAGATACTATCATAGTTAAAGCATGATTTCATTTGGGAATGAAAATGTAATAAACTTCCCCCTTAGCTTTCATTCCTTCTCAAAAAAGTCTACACTAAAAATATTTATCTATGTTCTAATGCCTTTTCCATGCTTCTATATTCAAATTCTTTAATTTCTTCTTTTAAAATACGATTGAATATTTTAAAATTCTTTCACTTATTATAAAAACAAAATATAAGTAAGAAAAACATTTATAGAAATAAATCTTATCTTATCAACAACTTAACTTAATCTCTAAGTAAAAAGAAGAGGTGAATTAAATGTCCACCAACCATCAATCCCTAGTCTTAACTAAGGTTACACAAGGTATAACTCTTATCCGTAGTTATCCAAGTGAAGATAGAACAAATCCTTTTTATACTTGTATTGTCCAAAATATTTTACTCACCTAATGTAGAAATATAAGGTAAATAAATAAAGAGGAATAAAAACAAGAAATAGAATTTAAGAAATCTCCTCAATTTTTATCAACCTCAAAAATCAAGGAATGTAGTTGTAGTTCTACCATAATGACTATATGATTAGATGACCTTGTTTGAGATGGTAGGGCTTGATCTTTCTTCTTAACTTCTTCCTTTAGAATTAACTTTAATAACTTAGTGACTCGAAAAAAAAATGTATCCTAGAAAATATAATATAAGACCTTGATAAAGAAGGATGTTGATCCATCCTGGGTAGTCATGGTAGTGCAAGTAGTAAACTATGGTTTTTTATGAACACTATCCATTAGCATCATCTATTTTCAAATATAGGGATTCAATTTGTCTACTGAGAATTCAAAGTAGGTGGAATATGCACCTGCTAATGGAACAAGATGGTAAATGGATAAAATACCTTTGTTAATTTTGGTTCCTCCTCTAAAAGCTCATTCACTCTTTCATATTTTAAGAATTGATGAACATCACTTCTAGCTTTTACATTAAAGTCTCTACAAAGAATGAATGGTATTCGGCCAAGACTAGAATAGGCTAGAAATAGTTTATACTTTAGACATCTCTAGATCATATTAATCAAGTAATATACTTGACAAAGTCTAACATTTGGACATGTTAGATTGGTAATCAAATTTATGTTGACCATGCATATACACCTTCTTGATCAATTAATTTAAACTAATGTGAGGGCTTTGTGGCTTATTTAGAATCTCCATCAATCTTTCTTCTCAAGACTCAAAGTTATAGAATTTTAAAAGTCATGTCTTCCAATATTCATTCAAACATTTATATTAAGTTAAAATTTTCTTTTTGTATAATATTAAGAAACCATTTATATTATGGTTCCAATAATAGACTAGCTTATATAGCTTGAAAGAATAACCATCACAAAAAACGTTTTTCTTATAGATACCCTCATATCCAAAATTTCTCAAATCAAGTTAGAATTGCTATAGAAATTTCCATGGTAGGATTTATTATAAACACGAGATATGAGCATTCAAGTCTTGTAATTTTATAAGGATATGTAGATATTAGTACTTGTGATAATTCAATATGAATGTGGACGTAGTGAATGTTGTCTTTTATTGGCTAAGAGCCTTGTAAGCACCTTATATGTTGTTATATTTATGATTGAGTTTTATCCTAGCTTGTTTCTTGTAACAGATATCATATGCCTTGTTGGGGAAAGGTTATGAACCTTCATGATAATTAATGTATATCAACTGATTTGGTTATCAGTTAGATTAGCATAAATCTTTCTTGTGTTATGGTTTACCAAGTAATTCTTTAATTATTTGGTTCATTGGATTAGTAATGGTTTTGCTACATTTCCTAGACTCTTAGTGATCTTTGTACCCTCCTTAGGGTACTAACTTTGGTAATGTAACTAATGATTAACTAGGGATTAGTAGCCTAGTTCTAACTATATGCATAACCTAATTACCTAATCTTGAGCTCAAAGATGATAATAAATGTTATATTTTTTAGTGCTAACCATTAGATTATTAAGCATGACTACTTGGTTTAGGTTACAAGGCAACTAAGGTATGATTTAAAAAGCTAGCTAATTATCAACTACTTAAATGATTATTTGTATGTAAGAAATGAACATCGAATGATTGATTTATGCTAAATATAAATCATAAAGTTGTTTGACATAGTTCAATATAGAGGATTAAAAATTTATTTTTGAAATCCTGTTAGTAAATATAACTTTGTCATTATGTTCAAGAGGTCAAAATCTATTAGGAATAGCTATATTTTTGTTCAAAAAATTTCTAAAATTAAAAGTTGTCGACTTTTGAAATTCAAAATTTGGGCATAATTTTTATGTTTATTCTTACTAGATCAATGGTTTCATTAGGTTGGTCAAATTTGATCATCTTTGTTTATTTGAATTTAAATTTTCTTCAATGTAGACCTACAATGTTCATGAATACTACAAGTTTCTATAAAACCTCTATCTCCAATATGTGGATTGATATGAACCTTGGGTACTCATAGTGGCCAACGCAAGTGGTAATGGATAGAGATGACATTAGTGGTAGAGTATAAAAATAAAGGATATGATAAAAGATAGAAGGAATGACATCGATGTATGTGTGAGAGAAGGCACATGGAACACATAGCAAAGTGGTGTGACAACTGAGATAGATAAATGAAGGTAAGGACAGGGAAAATAGAAACAAGTGGTGATAATGAAATTGCAATTAGAGAGGCATCAAAAAAATGGCTATATGATGTTGGTCATTGGACCACAAGGTGCATGACTGATAGTGGTAAACATTGTGGGACCTTACTTAATCTGTGTGGTTGGACCTCAAGGCCTTGTTACAATGCAACACAACTCTTAGTTGCAAAGTAGCATAGCTATACCTTATGGTCCCATTGCATTATAGAATGGTAGGGCTTGCAATATGTTGTATGCTCCTTGGTTGCAATGTAGTGTGATTGGGCCATGTGGTCCTACTACGAGATGGTGTGATAGGATTTGTATTACGTGGTTGGGCCTTACAACCCTACCATATTATGATGAGGTAAGCCTACATTATCTTGCATAATGCATGGCTATGATGTAGTGTGTCCATGCCTTTTAGCCCTACCATGATGCAACACTCATTTCTTGTAATTATGATAGTGGCTAGTTGACTAGTTTCAAACCTCTAAGATCCAAAATTTTTTAAAGTAAAATTTTAAATATGTAGCTATATATAATATATATAATCTTCCTATTGAAATATATCTTAGAGCTTTCTTAGATGATTAGTGGATGGATTCTTAAGTGTTTGCTAATTTAGAGAGCTTAGGTTCAATTTTGAGATCAATTTAGAGTTAATTATATTTATAACTTTATAAAATTTTAAAATTCTAATATAAGTAAGCACATTTTACAAGAAAATTCAAACCTTGATAGCTCCTGATGAGTGGCGAGGTACCCCTACACTCAATTATACGAATACAAGTGTGTACGCACAATCCGGTCGAACTCCGCAGATGGACTAGTTGTGGCACCTAGATAGTTATCCTTAGGTCGTAGTTCGCTTTCTTCCCACCTAGACTAGTATTTATATTTGTCACGTATGGTTTAGTCCAGGATGAGGTGTATGATGTGTTCCTAATCTATGCTACTCCTGAAGGCAGTGGAAAATAATATTTAACTAAGCTAAGCTAGGAGGAAAAGGGTAAGAAAATCTAATCTAGCCTAAGTGCAACGAGCAACCAATTCCTTGATCAACCGTACACATCTTGGACTTCGTGCATGACTACCACTGGGACTACCAGGCATAGATCCTAGGTACACCACTGGCATTACCAAGCGTAGATCCCAAATATGCCACTAGGTTACCAAGCGTAGATCCTAGCTACACCACTTGACTACCAAGTAGTCACACTTAAATTCTTGTAATCAAGTCATACTCGTTCCGCATTCTAGGAGTTTAAGGGTGAGAGAGATAAAACAGTAAATAACATTAAATAAATAAAAAATAAATAAATGACAAAGTGAATGCTACAATGATGAAGTAATCTCGATCTTTATTGTCAATCATGTGTGTGTCCAAGTACGGCACACTTGAATAAAGACATCGTACAATTACATTCACCACACTACGGGCAGACACAGGAAAAAATCTAACTCTGGAGGAATCAAACTGCTAGAGCTCCGCTACTCTAAAAATGGGATGTCAAATGAGGGAGAGCTGCCTCTTATTTATAGAAATTTTAGCTTACTGTGATATCGCAACCCATGAGATATTGCACATGCGATATCGCGACCCATGATATAACGTGGGTGCCTTATCGTGGGTGCCTTAACGTGACCACCAGCAATATGAGCACTTTCATGTCTCATCATACCCCCACGACTGAATGAAATCTCATCCTCGAGTTAAAGTGAGGACAAGCTACATTGGTTACACCGTGGATAGGTATGGGATTATTAGATGGAAAAATTGGATGATGCCGCAGTGTAGGAAGAAAACAAAACAAAGACACAACACACAAAATATTTACAAAAATTTGGAACTTATGTAGTTCCTGGTGGTGGTGACTCCTCCATAGGTGTCTTTCCCTTTTCTTATGCTCCAGGTTTGGGGATTTGATAGCATTGAAGTACAACCTAGCGTTTCTCCTCTTGTAATGCCTTGAGTGCCTTGGCATGCGTGTAAGTTTTCACTTGTGCCATAGAGGCAGCCTAGTCAACCTTCTCTTTTTCTTCCATCACCCTTTTATTCTCTATCAACAGTTTATTAAGTTGCTCAGTTTTGAAAGTGTCCAGCTAGTTTTGAGAAACCTTTGGCCTGTATTTAGAAGGTTTAATACTTCCAAAATGGCTTGAACAAAGAAGTCAATAGTCACACCACAATTTTTGACCATGGTGCCTTCTTCTTTATTGTGATAAAATTGGTACATTTCCCCTAAGTACCAGGCACCACTTTTAGAGAGGGTATCTCCTTTTAGAGAGGGTATCTCCTGCTTCTGCCTGCCTAGACCATATGGTAGGAGGATCTTTTTGATGAACACTAAATGATTGTTCCTCCTATTCTACATGTTGTCCAGCAAGGCCTTGTCTTTCACCTCTCTGAGATCGTTTCATTCCATCTTGAACAGGACCCTCCTGTTGTGCACGTTTCGGAGCCATCTGCAATCACACGGGTCAAGCATTAGTAAGGTTATTTAGGAAATCAAGTTATACCTTATTGCTTGCCTTAATTAATGATCTTATGTTATAGTCTGTGATCGTGCCCAAAAATTGTAATAATGGATCTTGCGACTTAGGTGGCTTCCCAATTTAATTTTCTGGTATAACTAAGGCGATGAAATTATTTTTGACACATTTTATTCTTTATTTTATAACTAATTACCCTTAATAATGTCCTTTGGGCGATGATTAATTTCAAAAAATTTATGCGCTATTCGGCATGTGCCCCCTCCCCCACGACTAAGCTGACACTCCGAGGTCAAGTAGGTTCAGACAAAATGAAAATCGGAGTACCAGTGAGCAGGTTATGGATATGAAAGTAAGGGACATGAAATCGCAAGTCGTAGAGAGAAATTTGAAAACGTTCCCCTGCGTGAATAGTTGCAATTAATGTTGATTAGCACAAGGGGGTCATGCATATATATTTTTATTGAAGTTAGGGCACTTAGAGAATGTACCAAAATTTTAATATTTCTTTGAAATTAAACAATATAAACTAAGGACATCTAAACGATTGTTAAAGGGTTCTAGGGTAATTCAACTAGTTCTGAAGGCATGAAATTTATGATGGTGTGGAATTTATCAATAAGGACCTTGAATGGTAGAGAAAAAGGCTATGTGATGGTATTAAGGGAAAGAAAATTATGAAAAATTAAGCTGAGGGTAAGAAATTATCTATTCTAGCTAGAGAATTAATGAAGATTACAACAAAATTACACAAGTGGGTCCTCCCCAAAGCACGTTTCAACCTATTATGCCCTTGTGTAATCATACTTAAAGTATCTATGGGCACTAGAAGGGTTAAATGTAATCTGCACTAACTCCACAAAACACACACATATAAATATCACTGGAATGAGATGAAAATTTTATGTTACATGGGTCATGAACTACAATTACATGAACAGTGAGATGAGACGAAGTATAGAAAAGGATCGTAGAGATTGGTACATGAGATAACTAACCTAGGGTATAATGAATCCTACGTGAAAAGCATGATTAAGGTGTCATTAACCCATCTTTCCAAGATCAGGACCAAGTCCATCCTTCTAATTAGTGACATCGCATTGCTTCATCCCATGGTGAACAACTATGAGAGTACCATAACAACAAGGCATACGATCACTTGGCATTTAGTACAAGGGAGGAGTGATTTTTGTTTTATGGCACTTCTTTTTCTTTTCTTCTTCTTTTTTTTTTCACTTTACTGAATCCAGAGAAGCTGTCAATGTTCAGGCATGGGTGCATGTCTTTCCAGTGGGACCCCCTAGAATAGTTTTTGATTTTTGAGTGCCCTTTTGATTACTCTTACTCCCATTTTTCATTAGATCTACAAGGATATTAGTACAACCGCATTGCATGATAACTCCCAGAGACGTCACCAAAGAGAATTCACAAGTTCCCTTGATGTCACACCCTAATCATTCCCTCTTGGTCCATCCTTCTTCACTTTAGGTACAATAACACAAAATTAATTTTAAGTTTTAGAAGTTTCAAGAATATCACTGTACCCTCGAATAGAACCTCTTTATTTATAGAGTGGATGAGTGGGTGTAATGAGCTCACTGTTTCAAATAATTGATCACTCGTGACTTAATAACATAGAACACACCTCAACCAATGATCCACATGAGTGTTTTATTCGTAGATGAGATTACTTACAAAAAAAAATAGAAAAAGGCAAATACACAAACACACAAAAAGATGAAAAGATAAAACAAAAATTTGAAAAATGAAAAACTAAAAAAACAAAAAGTCGTAAAATTAAAGAAAATGAAAAATATTTAATAATCCTGCTTGTCATTGAAATGGGGGATATCCCCCATAACTAAATTGTTGAGTATGGTAAGGATTAATAAATGGGAAACGAGGATCCTTGTGTATTAGAAATATTAAAGCTGGTCCATACTTATCACCTTGGATTTCACACACTTTATAATAAACATAGTGGGGCACTTCATACGATGTAGTTCTTGGATAACGAGTTGACCCACTATGATGTTTAGGACCATTAGATGGTATGCAAGGATTGGGCTAATGCCCCCATTGGTTGTGTTCATTGGGCTGTATAGTTGTTGGAGTGTAAGTCAGTGGCCCTGATGAAGTTACATGAGGTGTTGGGTTCGAAGGTAAGGGTGCACCACATTGTTGGTCTTGTGCTATGTTGGAAGATGCAGTGGCCTCAGAGTTGTGTTGTCCCTTCCTACGGCCATGTTTAAAGAAAGGACGCTTTTGATGTTGAGGAGGCTCTTCACTGCTATTAGTAGTAGTAGCACAAGTGTTATTTGTGGGTTGCGGTGGTACAAACACCCTAGGAACAGTTGGTGGCACTGTGGAAGGAGGGAAAGGATAAGAATGTTGAAATTTAAGAGGAGTATAAGGTGCACAAGGTGGTGGTTGTGTTGGAGGTATGGGCTGATGGTATTGTGGTGAGATCGAGTATGGTGGGACAAATGAAGAAACAAGATGTTGAACGTGGTAAGCATGTGAGTTCAGAAAATGTGAAGGGTGCCTCCAGTCTAAGGGTGGTTTCTCCCACGACTGGGATTGTTGCCACTGGTCAAACACAGTATCTCTGTACGAACTCTGGATGTAACATGTTTTCCCAATGCTCTTGTATATGTAACAATATTGGGCATTGGCCCTTGGGGTGATTGTACAAGCATACATTGCATTCATACATATGATTAGTAGTTGAGCACTTATTCCCTTTATTCTTTTCTCCGAATTCCTACTATTTTTTCCTACCTCTTGGGTTGTCCAAACTCTATCCCCAATGATGTTCATATATTCTCCACAGTTTTCATTCATCCATTCCAACATCTTATTGATCTTTGCCTCAGCTTCTTCTAACGATTGTTGTATTGGCAAAGATGATGTTTCCACCTTGAGATTAGTTGATCTCTCCTTGTTATGATCCTGGACCTTTTTTGAGTTGTGATTTTGGTCCTGTTGATGTTTTTCACCACTCTCCCATGTAGCTATTTCTCCTTCTTCTTTTGCTACCCTTTGAATAAGCTCTTGAATTTGATGGGTTCCTAGTTGGTATAGTTGACCTTGGGCATACATTCTGAAGGTATCTCTTGTTTCATTACTTAGCCCATCAATGATATGGTACATTAGCCTTTCCTTGGAAAACCCATGGCCTGGACAGTTGTTTAACAATGCATAATATCTTTCTAAGGCCATGTCCAAGGGTTCATGTTATGCTTGTTTCCATCCTTGGATTTGTTTCCTCAAGGCTGACACTCTTACGTAGGTTTGATATTTTTTGTTAAATGCTTCTACCATTGTTGACCAACGTCGTATCGAATTTTGTTTTAACGATCTATACCATACTTTTTCTTGGTCAACGAGTGTCATAGGAAAGAGCTTAAGTTTTTTCCACCCATTATCAATATTATTCCATGTGCAGGCATCGTAGAAGGCTTGTAAATGTTGATGTGGATCTAAGTCATAGCCTCCTGAAAATGTAGGAAAGTTGTTTAAATCGATCCTAGGTAGTCGACTCTCTTTATGATGCCTACGTTAGATTCGAATGACCTCTTGTATTTGCGTTAGGCTTGTAGTGGCTAGTGGGGGTTCATCGTCATCAGGTAAGTTAGGCTTTCGTGCGTTGGGATGACGTTGCTTTCGTTGATGTTTATAAGAAACACCCACCTTAGATTGCATACTCCAATCTAAATTATCATATAATTCATCGGTTCTCCAATGAATTTCCTCACTAAGTGTCGTGTTATTATTATCTTGTAGGAGAGGCATTTTTGTGTGTGAATTTATGTGACTTTTTATAATTACTATTTTCTGAAAGATATTTCTACAGCGACCTTGTATGATATAACTAATCTAGATAACTAGCACCATCCTTGGAAACAGCGCCTATGATGAGTGGCGAGGTACCCCTACACTCAACCATACAAATACGAGCATGTACGTGCGATCCAGTCGAACTCCGCAGATGGACTAGTTGTGGCACCTAGACAGTTAGCCTTAGGTCACAGTTCGTTGTCTTTCCACCTGGACTAGTATTTATATTTGTCACGTATGGTTTAGTCCAGAATGAGGTGTATGATGTGTTCCTAATCTATACTACTCCTGAAGGCAGTGTAAAATAATATTTCACTAAGCTAAGCTAGGAGGAAAAGGGTAAGAAAATCTAATCTAGCCTAAGTGCGATGAGCAACCAATTCCTTGATCAACCGTACACATCTTGGACTTCGTGCACGACTACCACTGGGAATACCAAGTGTAGATCCTAGGTACGCCACTAAGATTACCAAGCACAGATCCCAAATACGCCACTGGGTTACCAAGCGTAGATCCTAACTACACCACTGGACTACCAAGAAGTCACACTTAAATGCTCGTAATCAAGTCGTACTTGTTCCGTGTTCTAGGAGTTTAAGAGTGAGAGAGAGAAAACACTAAATAAAATTAAATAAATAACAAATAAATAAATGACAAAGTGAATGCTGCAATGATGAAGTAATCTTGATATTTATTTCCAGTCATGTGCGTGTCCAAGTATGGCATACTCGAATAAAGACACCATACAATTACATTCACCACACTGCGGGCAGACACGAGAAAAAATCCAACTCTGGAGGGATCAAATTGCCAAAGTTTCGCTACTCTAAAACTAGGATGTCAAATGAGGGAGAGCTGCCTCTTATTTATAGATATTGCGGTTGACCGTGATATCGCGGGTAGATGAGATATCGTGTATGCGATATCGCAATTCATGATATAACGTGGGTGCCTTATCGTGGGTGCCTTAACACGATATCATGCATTGAATATGGTTTTACGATCTAAAAAATAAGTTGAATTTTCATAATTTTGAAAGACTACAATAATACATTTTTGGCAAATTAACATTATTAAAGTGATATGTGGGAAAAATTACAACTCAAAATTTTGTTATAATGTGATGCTAGACTTGGTAAATAGGATAAGAATTATCAAGCTTAATTTTTCCAATCCTAAGGAGAAGGTAATTAGAATAGAAGACTTCATTCTTTTATAACAAGTGTCAATCTCCATACCAACTTCTTGCTAATGGTCCTTACTAGTTAAATATCAATAACAACTCTTATAAGTAACTTGACTTTTTTATGTTTATTGATGACTAGAATCTAGATGATGAGCAGTAAATCATCCAACACTCTACCATACAAGTTACAAGTTCTCACATGTTTTTAGATTGTAATCCACATATGAATAATCTTATTATGCTAAGGTTGATGTTAGGTTCGTAATCGTTATCTTCCCAACTTGAGCTAGTGAAGTTTAAGTGTATGGTTTAGCTCTTAGTGAGGTGTATGATTAATTAATATTTAGAGGGTCTTAAGTGCTTAAGTAAACATGATTAAATAGGTTCTAAGTCTAGTTAACTAATAAAACATAAAGCTATCTTAGCTTAATGCGATGGACATCAAGTCTTGGTCTATCATACATGCCTTAGACTTGTGTAGCTATTGTTGGGATTACCAAGTGGAATTATTAGTAAGAAAGCCAAGTAACATCACTACTGAATTATTAGACAGTCATGCTCAGTGCTCAAAACCATTTGGATCCATTTGACTTACTAATGATGTGTAAAATAAAGTTCTTTGAAAAGTAGAGTGTTAAGCTAAGAAAACATAAAAATTTTGCTAAGTAAGCAAATAAAACTATGTGGATGCTATAATGATGGAAAGAAATCTTAGTTTTTATTTTCATTCTTGAATTGCATCCAAGTGCAATTCACTTGAGTAAAGATGTTGTTCAAATACTAAACATCACACCATGACTAAGTCTAAGAAATAAAACTTCAAGAGCTTTCCTAAGTGTGCTAATGGAAAGTTCCTGATTGTGCATCCAAGTACTGGTATTTATAGCACTACACACATCTCATGACATCATATTAAGGATGACATAACATGGATTACAACATTATATTAACAACATTGTTAATATGATACCATTCCTATGATATTGTGACACTCATAAATTTGACTTTATCATACCCCCATAACTGACTAGAAAGTTATCCTTAAACTAAAACAAAATGAGAATAGAATC
>MNCI01015490.1:46808-68856 GCA_015680685.1 Gnetum montanum
TGGTAGGTGCAGAAACATCTTGTTGGCTTTCATGTACCAAGCTATAAACTATTGTCTCTCTTTCTCAAATGTGATAGCCATATTTTTGAGTTCTTGGTAATTTGACATGTGATGGGCTAGGTTTTCTACTACATCCTTCTACCTATGGTAGCTAGCCTTAACAATTTCTAGCTTAGAGTTTGCTACATGTAGTTTACGTAGTGTGTTCTTCCAATTAGCAAACTTCTTCTTGTACATTATATATTTTGGACCTCCCTATTATTAACATGTTGAAATAATTATGCCAAAAGTTTGCTAATCCCATGTACCCTTTGAGGTCTTCTATCTAGAACTTCTTTTATTCACTGCAGCTTGGTGGACATGGGAAAGGCTATCTAGAATTAGCTGCTAATTTACATTTTGTGTAGAAATTAAACTGATCTTGGCCATTTCCATCTTAACTCTTTTTTATTTATCTATTTATGCATGGCCATCTAACCTCTAAAGTGTTCCTTGAGTCATTCATGTTTCTTGGCATTGTTCTACCATGTGCTAATTTCTATTGCATATTTCTAACGGTTGACATAGACTTCTTCCATTGATAAGTTTCTATTCTTCCTAGCCAAGTGAGACATATCTTGGTTGACTTTAACAAGTTGTTCTTTAAGTTGTTGAATGCTTTCTTTGATAACCATTTTCTTCTTCTCTATGTTTGTTAACCTACTATTATTAATAGCAAGTTTTTTGTTCTCCTTGTGTAAGGCTATGAGTGCTTAGTGGTACGATTTTATTGATGAATGTTGTATGATTGGGCCTCCTACTCTACATGTTCTACTTGGGGAGTTTATTCTTCTACGTTGCCTCTCCCATGGCCTCTTGGTCACTTGCTTCCATGTTGGGAAGATCCTTCAATTTCTAGTCTCTTTGGGATTAACTATAATCAACAAGATTTTGAAATTATTAGTGTTTAAATTGATGCTCAATGGTTCATTATCCTTTTAATCTTCTTGGTTAGATCAAGTTCTTCTCTTATTATNTATGGGAAGATAATAATATATTATTAAAAACTATGAAATTATGACCAAATATAATAGTGAGATAAAATGAATTTAGAAATGATTGCAAAGATTAGGATGTGATGTGCCTTACCATGGGCATAATATATTCTTGTGGGTAAGATGTGGTTATAGCAATCATTAGCCTCTCCATCCAAGATCTAGAACAAGTCCATGCCACTTTTAGTGACATCACATTGTGACTTCTTCACAACTAACCATCATGAAACTATCACTATTTCAAGATGTATTATCACTTGGCATGTTGCTCAAGGGAGGATTTTATTAAATGCACTTTTTTTACTTTTTTATTTTTTAAAGAATACTAAGAAGTCACCTACCTTCAAGCATGGGTAAGATGTCATTCTAGTGGGACCTCTAGAAATTCTTTTTTGTGCATGTAGTTTATATTTAACTATGTTGACCTTACTCGAGGACTACCTTTAGGCATGGGTAACATTTCTTTCTAGTGACATGGTAAGGCAATACTTAGTATACTCTTACTTCCATTTTTTTGTTAGATCTTCAAGAAAATAATACCATCTTAATGATGGGATAGGATTCATAATAATAGTTTAAAAGAATCCACAAATTCCCTTGATGTTGCATCCTTTTCATTCCCACTTGGTTCTTTACTTTTCTATCTAGGCATAATGATCACAACTTTATTTTAGTTTCATTGACAAAATAATGTTCTTATGATTAGGGTAAGAACATCATATTGTTGGAAATGAGTGGATGGATGATGTGGTCTCACTATATATAAGATCATTTCCCCCATAATTTAATGATATAGAATAATCTTCACCTTATTGGAACTACATCTTGCTTTATTCCTTTGTACTTATTGAAAAATTAACCAATTATGTACAAGAAAAATAGTGTAGTACTCAGCTTCAAAACACAAAGCCTAGAGAGTCATTCATCATATGAGTACCATCTCCTCTAGCCCCTAAAAAGTCTTTCACAATAGATGTTCCCTCTGTAGTGGCATCAACTTCACAACCTAGACCATGAGATAATAATCCTCTAAAGCCTAGGGAAGTGTTTGTTATTTGGGTTCCTCCATCTCTAACAAGCAAAACCATAACAACCCATGATCAAATCCCACCTATAGTGGTGACCAAGAAATCATCATCACAACTACGATGAAAATAACCTATCACCAAATCCATAATTAAGCCCACTAAAAGTAGCCATAAATAAAAGGCTTTGAAGCAAGTTGACCCACCAAGGTCTACACCAAAATTAGCTACACCCATGAACAAGGGATCCAAGGCACATAGACCAAAACCTAAGCCAAAAACTCTAGGAAGAATGGAGGAAGTTAAAACCACTAAGGTTGAAAGATTACACACCAAGGAAAAGAATCTTCTGACAATGATCAAATAAACCAAATGATCCCTAAAATAAAAGAACATGTCATTGAGCCTATAAGACCTACATTTCATACTTATAGGGATGCACTAGCTAAAGTATTGAGTTCTATCCCTGTAAGAAAAGACATGGCCATCAATAGAGAGTCAATCCACTCTATCATTAAGCAAGCTTTACTGAGAGAGAATGAGCATCAACCCATGCTCAATTTTGTGACAATGAGATGAAGATTTACTTCCAAAATAGATAAGTGCTATACACTCCTCTCCTCATTACTATACATTTTGGGAGGTACAAGGTCCATTTTGTTCATGTATATGATGGAGAAACAACCAACTTGATACCATACACCATTGTTGAGAAACTAGGATTAACCAAAATCATTCAAGAGACCACTACTTTTGCACTCAAGTTATTTAATGTATCACAAGTAGCAGTGTGAGGCTCTATCTCCTTGGATTTTGTAGCCAAAGAATAGTTTCCCACATTCGCTAACTTTCTATTAGTCAAAGTGACACTTGATTTCAACTTAATCTTAGGAAGGCTATGGTTAGCTAAGCTTTACATGGTCTCATCTCCTAAATGTCAGGAGATCCATTTACCATACAAGGGAGGGAAAATTGTCATTCGTGGAGATAATATGTCACTACCTTTGGTTAAGTATGTCAACATTGATCAATGTTTAGAGGTGGAGTTTCAAGAGAAAGCTCCTAATACTCAAACTAGGGCCATAAATGAGAACAACTACAATATTAACAATGTCAACTCTAAGACACTAAATGATCAACAATAGTACCTACTGATTACCATTTTGAATAAGAAAAATGGTGAAACTATGATTGTACAAAGAAAGCCCTTTGATCTATCAAAGGTCCATCAACAAGTTTCCAATAAACACCTTATTCCTTTTTTGGTTAACAGGCATTTGTTTACCTTTGCAACATTGTATCATGTTTCATTGTTGGTTTTATCCTTATATGCTCGTTTGAGAGCATCCCATACTTGCTAGAGAGTGTATGGATCATGGCTCGCTAAGACCTAAAGCTCGCAAGACCATGGCTCACTAAGGCCTAAAACTCGTAGCATCATGGTCTACCAAGGCATAAAACTGGCAACATCGTAGCCTCACCAAGGCCTAAAACTAGCAACATGATGACCTACTAGGGCCTAAAACTAGTAGCTCACTAGGGCCTAACATTGGTGGATTTGTGGCTTCCTCTTATCTCCTATGTGTCTACATTGGGGCCTATTCTCTTTATCAAATTACTCATAGTTTTTGTTTCAAAACTCACATGTATTTTACATTTCTTACATTTTTCACATCATTGTCAAATTTTATTTAGTAGCCCTATTATTTTAATTTATAGCCTTTATGCAAAAAAAATTTGAAGCATACAAAAATGTAAAACATAAAAATCCAAAAGTGTTTTAGCTAAAATAATGGCCATGGTCACACTATGTGATGTAAGATAAAAATAAATACCCTTAACCATCGTTGCACTGTTCAAAATACTGCAACATATAACAACAAGAATAATACATAGTTATTAGCATGCTCAACAATAAAAAAAATCAAGCCATTTGAGAAAAAGAAGGCTCATGAGGTACATCATCACCAATTGCATCAACATTATCGTGTGAGGTCTACACACAACAATAAACTAAGAAAACATTAATAACCATTATAACCATAACACATAAAATCATTAATTACAATATATTTGCAAACATGCAATGACAATATGATGTACATAACAAAATACCTGGTGCAAGTTAGTTTTCTTACTAAGTTTCTGCATTGTGAAAACTTTCTATTCTTTATCATTGTTCCATCGTAGCATTGCTAGATAGTTCATCATTGCCTCTTGCAAAATGCCCATCTCTTTGAACTAGGAAATCAGTTCATTTTAATAAAGGAATTTGAGGAGGACCTTTTCTAGGAAATTCTAGATAGGGAGATCAAAAGAACATAAGCTATTCACAGTGAACATAAGCTATCCACAGATTTAAGTTGAATGTATGGAATCATATCAGATACAGTGTCCCATCTATTCTAAACTTCCAAATTCAATTTAAACTTACTTATGAGCCTTTGGACAACTGCCTCTAGATGATTAAGTCCCCAAAGCTGCTGCAAAGCATTCCTCTAGGAAGCAACACTGCCTTGCAAGGCATCCACATTGTGAGCCAAAACAATGATGCAAGAGACTCTGTAGCAGCTCACTGTTCGGCAACTATTTGCCCTCTTATAACCTATAGCAGTAATTACCCTGCCTTCTTGATTATCCAAACAGAATGGTCAAATTAGGACAGTCATCCCTAAAATTAAGCGGTACAGTGCAAGACAAATAGAACAGAGTTATTTCAAGCATCATAGTGCCCGAGGACACGTGCCCTGCCTCACACAAGCCACCGATTTCTGCAATGAAATGCAATGCCGGAAGTTGGTCTGCCGAATCCCTACTTCTCTTCCTCCTGTAATTTCTGCTGTGAGTTTTCGGTCCTCTGATTCGCCGTTCCATTCTTATAATCCTCATCAACAGTAAAATCATTCTCATCAGCAGTCATTTCATTCCCTGCTATTCAAGCAAATGAATAATCAGTGAGTGGCAGCCCGGACGGAAAGTCCACAGCAAGCCTATCAAGTCAAGAAATTGGCAAGGTAAGACCAATACCCACCACTGTAACCAAGCATATAAACATTCACATGCATCATCATAATCAGGATGAGGCGGAGCTCTTGAGATTTGGAACAAGGATATCTTCATGCTGACTCAATTCTGTTTAAAGCCTTCGGTGGTGGGTTAATGGCTATTCCACTCATCAAACAAATCCCAGCATCTTCGTTAACCCTTTTCTCCCTTTGATTCTATCAGGGGGTCCCAGCTCTGGGAAGTAGTTGCCTAAAATCGTGGACCGAAAGGATTTATGGCGACACCTGATGAGCAGTCAGAGACAATACGCAGCACAGATTCATCATAAACAATCAATTTAGCCTTAATATTTTCAACCCCTGCCTATCAATTTCGGTGGTCGAAACCCCACAAATCAACAAAGCATCTCGACATCACAACTACTCATAGAAATCTATGTGGAGCATTACAGATTTACAATCACAAGCGACATAGTAGATAGCTATATTGCCATCAGTCCAATACAAATACCAAAAAAAAGAATACGCTGGCCAACGTATTTTTCATGGGGCCAGAGTATTTCTTTGAATACACCTCCTTAAACTTATTTTCCTAAAAAAAAATTTGAAACGTGATTGTGTAGGACATGCTTGGAATCCAAAGTTAAACATTTCAGTTTTACTACCTTCAGTTGCCCACAAAGTTTTTGGGCAACTGCGGTGCCTGCACACTTTACGATTAATGGGGTGTGAGAGGCTAGAAAGACTACCAGAAGGCTTTGGAATGCTGCCGTCTTTAAAGGAGCTCTGGTTCGTAGGTTGCGAGTCAGTGGAAGAGTTGTGCAGTGATTTCGGCAATAACCTTGGCTCCGTCAATACGTTGATGTGGCCACACAAAGACAGGCTGCCAGGGAGATGTTGGAAGGAAATAGTAAAACTGAAAGGCTTACTTGACAAATGCTTGGAAGCCAAACAGCCCAGGATATCTTGAAATGCTTTATTAAACATTTCAGTAATAGAAGATTTCAAAAGGATGTTACCTATATTCTCTATTGTTGGACATACAAGCAGAGATTCAAGATCGCTATTCAAGATGCTAATAGAAGATTTCAAAAGGATGTTACCTATATGCTCTATTGTTGGACATACGACATTGAAGATGACGCTACAACATGTTTTAATTACTGCCAACATTTCCAAATTAATGAAGTTACCCAGTTCATGCTCATACACTGCCAAGCTTAATAATATTTTCGGTTTCTACTTTCTATGTCATTGGAGTTTCTTGAGGTTTGATGGACATTCAACCATGTAGCATTAAACAGAGGCCACATTCACTACAACAAGGATCATGTCCCTTTCTGCATTATCAAAAGCTTGGTTAGAAAAACTATTTCCAAAGACTGTCGTGTTGGTCATATCCGGATACCGGCAGCGTGAGTGACACGCGTTTGTAAACTGTTGTGCGAGCTCAAAAAAAATCCGATGGTGAAATCATCGAATGGCTTCCTCAACAAGCCGAACTGGCCATCATGGACGCCCTTGCTAGTACCTCTTATCTTCTCCCCAACACATATTTAGTCTTCTTGCTAATAGCATGTAAGGTAGCTTTTTTTAAAAAAGAAAAAAAAGAAAAAAAACCATCCAAATAATGAACACAGAATTTAAGGTTTAAACAACAATAAAAAGAAAGCACCATTGGTATCCTTGTACTATATGGCAAATAAACTAGGTTTCATATATCAAGTATTTGTCATGTGTGTTAAAGCTTTGAGTGGGAATATCTAAATGATGTCTAAAATCTTGATAGATCTATATTTAACTAGTATATTGAACCAGTTTATGCAATGCAGAATAGAGTCTACCTTTTTGCTCTATAAATAAAACAAACCATCCAAATAATGAATTCAAGGTTCAAATAACAATAAAGAAAAGCACGCTTGGTAGCCTTGTACAATCAATGCTACAAATACAAGTATATGGCAAACAAACTAGATTTCATATACGAAGTATTTATCATGTGTGTTAACACTTTGAGTGGAAATATCTAAATGACGTCAAAAATATTGATAGATCTAAGTTTAACTAGTATATTGAACTAGTTTCTATAATGTGATAAGAAAAACAAAGTCTACTTTTTCACTCTATAGAAAAAGGAAGAATTTATCAAATTAAAGAATATTAAATATATACTATTTTACCTTGTTTCACCTACTTTGCAATATTTTATTTTATTTTATTCTAACTTTCTTTTTACTCAATTTATCTTGATATTACTTTATTTTACCATGTTTTACTAAGTTTTATGTTGGTTTTCCATCATGGTGATCTTGCCTAGTTAAATATACCTCCTGCCACCACATGCCAAGGCCTAGAATTGGCAACACCACGACTTGCCAAGGCCTAAAATTGACAACACCATGGCCCACTAAAGCCTAAAATTGGCAAAATATGACATTGATTAAGCATAATAGGCCATATGTTCCCTACCTTGGCTTGTATGACCTTGTTTGGCCTTGTTCCTACTATGTTTTGGCCTTACTTGATCTTATTTCACAATGTTGTTTATTATTGTCATATCAAATGGTGTCATTTGATCCCAATTTTTATTGTTTTCGTATCATGTGGCCCTGTTTGACCATATTTCTCCATCATTAGACATTGTTTGGATCCTAAATAACTTGATTTGACATCAAATAGGCCTTATTTAATCTTTTTTGATGGAATTTTATGAGGTTTGGACCTTCATTTAGCCCTATCCTACATTAGTTGGCCCTTGTTTCATATTGTTTACCTTAACCAACCTCTTGTAACCTCAATTGACCATGTTTTGACCTTGTTTCACATTATTTTAGTTCATTTTGACTTAGCTCTACTTTATTATTAAAGTATTTTATATTTTTTAACATTGATTAACCATTATATCACATAGGTTCGACTTGATGTGCTTATGCTGACCTACAGGAATTGAGCTAGGAGGATGAGGAAGCAAAATTTTGACTAGCCTTAAGGTGTAAATAAACCCCTCTCATGATGTTGTTAGACCAAGTTGACCTTAAAATATTCAAACCTGAAGCCTCAAAACCATTCTACCATACAACCTTAATATCTTGAAGTAGTTAGATTGCCATTAACCTTGAAGTTGGAGACATGATAGAGGGTTCCTTGGTCGAAAATCCCAAATCATAATGGTGAGGAGAAAACACATGAAACCAAGTTACTCGCTAGAACTTAAGCCTACTCAATACATCATTAGATCCATGTGATGCAAATGTTAAATCTATCACATACCTGTAATTATGTTAACACTCACATGTTTGCTTATAGTGTTGTTTATCATTGTTGATAGGTTGAAACAAATGACCAATGTTGATAACTTTGATGATCAACAAGTAAGCCTACATGATTTCTATGTGTGTGTGTGTGTGTGTTTAACATAATGAATGAACCACAAGCTTTGTAAACTCCATAATGAAAAACCACTGATCTGTTAGTGGTGTACTAATAGTAGCTTGTGGAGGTCTATAGTTTGCTAATTATCTCATGTGGTCCTATGCACTATTTTGTAACAACATGTTTCTTTATCTTATTTTCTTATTCTCTTGGAGTTGTGCTTATAAGATGAAGCCTACAAGTCATTGTGATAGTAAGTTACCATGTGACCTTGTTATGCAAGATTTGGTGAGCTTGTTCTGGCATGCCAAGAGTACTTGTCTCACATCATTTTCATTATCCCTCTTAAGCCATAATCCCATAGCCTAATGATAACCTTCCTTATCCTAAACAACAATTATGATTGATATTTGATCCTCATGTGCCCTGGCCATGTGACATCTTCTTCATCTTACTCCACCATCAAGTTCACTGGATGTAACACATCTCATCCAATGAGAAAACCAAACTAAATTTGACATTGGTAATGAGACCTAACAAAGGTTTCACCTTGTAAAAAAAATGGAGAAGAAAATTTTCAAGGAAGCCGAAAGACCAATAAAACATAAAACTCAAAACAATGGCTCCGAAGAAGCAAAGGGAGGAGCCTAGAGGCCAAAAAAGCCTTGTAGTGGAGTGTTGGTTCCTAAAAAACATTATTGAGTGACCAACAATTTAAAGCATGAAGCACGAAGACTACACCTATTGAAAAGCATGTCACTACCATACTATAAATATGATGTCAACATATGGAATTCATTGTTAGCCCTTATGAGCATCCCCTTGTAACTAAATATAGCCTTTATCCTATGTCACATTGTCATAATCCTATCTCATCATCACAAGCATTATTTGGCATGGTTCAATAGCTATAGAATCAAGCACAAAGAGGAAATGTTGGTGATGGACTTGTGGTGGTGTTGTATATCCTTTTTTGATCTCTCTTAGGTCAATCCTCAAACCATCAAAAGAGAGGAGCCAATGAAATACCACTAAGAAAATTTATGTGAAAACTCAAAACCTTCACCATTAAACTTGAGGATAGATCTTATTGTAAAATGTAAAGTTTGTAGTTCACAAGCTACAATCTCACATACTTTAACTTATTGAGGCTATAAAATGTTTTATAAGTTGTTGTTGCCTTACTTCCCAAAGTGGAAAAAGTTATATTAGGAATGTATGTAGGCTTGGGAAGGTTGAAAATGCCTTGGGAATCCCCAAATTTTGGTTTTTCATAGCATTTATGTTGGCCACGACAAGTAATGCACTAGAGAAACTTGTAGTCAAAGTATTAATTTATGGGCTTTAATTCTTACAAAAAAGGCAACATACCTTTGTTGGAACCAGTGTATTATTCCTAGAGCAAACAAAGCCAACATACTTTTTCTAGGAGAAGCCTAAAAGAAACATATTTTTTATTAAAATTTTCAAATTTGAAAGATATGTTGGGCATGGAAAACCTGTGCACACCTACAAATTGAAACAATCTATCAGTAATCATGAAAAAAATTTTGTACCACCAAATTAGATACTGATGGCTTATTTAAACTCATTTTCAACACATTGAAAAGAATTTTGGCATTTTGGCATTTTGGCATTGGGTTGAACATTGAGACTTTTAGTTGCAGTGCATGTCATCATACATCTACCATCATTCAACCATTAGTAGTGAAGATCAAATGCTAGAGACGAAGGAAAGAGCTTTGGGGGTAGAAGTTTGGAGCATTCAGTTCCTGAAGCTAATTGCAGTACACACTCTGCTGATTTCATTAAGCTTGAAGCACCTCCCATATAGCCTTTTGTGCATTTGAAGCACATAAACTTGTACTTTTCCTTGAACTTTATATCTACAATAGTTTATTATTTTAATAAAATCTATAGTTCATTTGTTTTATGCAAGTTTATTTTTCTATTTCTCTTGGGTTAGATCTACATTTTCTATTAAATTTATTTACATCATTTTACAATTTCTAAGTCCTTGGGTGATCAGCAAGACTATCCAAGGTGCTTTGATTCCCTTTTTTGAAGCTCATATGATCCAAAGTTAAACTATTCCATTGAAGATCTTTGGCTTCCAGGACCAAACTTTTCCATTTCTACATGTGTGTTTAGGACAAGGTATAGTATTTCATCTTTCATTACACTATGAAAGTTATTTTCTATGACTTCAAACTTTTGTTTGTGATTAGTCCAAGACTGTTAAAGAAGCCCTAAGATTTATTTTGATTAATAAAATTACTCTAATCACTAGGATCAAAGGAGAGTTTTATGGTGGATGTAGGATGGCAAATCTAGTAGATGAACCACCTTAAAAGATTGGTGTCTGCTTACTATTTTTGCATAGATGCTCTATTTTCTTATTTTGAAGCTCTTTACTAGTCATCATATCAATGTATGAGTAATTTGAATTTTCTATTAAAGGCCATGATTCATCCCTTCTCTCATTACCTTTTTATTCATGTCCAAGAAATAACATAATGATCTAGCTAAAAAAAAACAATATGCAATTAACAAATCATAAATATTAAATAATTAATAAAACATTTTGCTGATATTTTTATTTTTCCATCAAGATTTGTAGCCTTCTTTGTTTAGTTTACATGCCAATGGTTAACACAAAGATGCTAGGAATCTTGGTAAATAGAAATGTGCATATGCTACTATGTACATCTATGTTAAAAATCCTAGAATGAACTATTAAGTTTTAATGGGAAGTATTAGTGTAGATTTTTGTTAGGGAACTTTGATAATTAACATGATCAGCTTGATCATATTATAATTACTTAAAATAATAAAAAACTCTACTAAAGAAATCCCCTTAACTAAGTTTTGCTTTGTTTTGCAAAGGGTTAGAAAAAAGTTAATTTTGATGTAGGTAGTGGAAATCAAACCCAACATCTCTAGCATTATGCAACTCCTTAACATGAATCTAAAAGTTGTCAAATGTATGGAAACTATTCTTAACAATATTGGGATTTGCAAAAGTCAGAATCTTAAGAATTGTGATTGAGAACACTTTGATTCATGAGAGTGAAGATATAATTTTAGATTTCCAAAAGAATTCGTACTACAAAGCATTAAAATTAAGTTTTGAACATGAAATTGATGAACAAATAGCTTTATATCATTGATTTTGTGTGTTAAAAATCTATATATCTCTCTTCTTCTCAAGTTCAAGATAATCAAACGAAAATGTGAATTTCAAAATTCTTACTTAGGGAAAATTTAAGGGAAATCATAGTGAAAGTTTATTGAAATCACCATTCCATTAAACATAGATGCAACATAATTTTCCATTATAAATATGATAAATTGTTATGTGGTTTGGGCTTGGTTTTAGGTTTGCCTTTACAATGGAGTTTTCATCTTGTGCGAATTTGAGCTCTTGACTTATCTTTCACAGGTAAGTATTGGATATGCCATATTGGTGTGTTGAGCTAGTTTGTAGAATCATTTTTCAGTTCTACTTAGCTTGATCTAAATCACTCTACTAGCTCAGCATCATGTGTAGTCAGATTCTAAATTAGCTCTTCTTTTTAACTTTATAATGATAGCCTAAATTATTTTATTACATCATTTTTTATTGAGGTTGAGCTTAAACAATTTTTAGAGGATATGTGCTTAAAAGAATTTTAATTTAGCTTATCTCGTAGAACCAACTCATAGATTCTTATCTTAACTCTACAAATAATTTCTCAAATAGCTCTTCATATCATCTTTTCTTTTATGAACTTAGTAGGGTCAAACTCAAATAGTTTAAGAGCATGTGTGCTTAAAGGGTTTTTAATCTAGCTCAGCTTGTATAATCAACTCATAGAGGCTTATCTTGGCTCTACATAGAATCATTCAAATGGCTCTTCAACATCAACTAAGAAAGAAAGAAAGTGCTAAAATGAACTAGTCATAGAGCCAATTTTGAATCTACAAAGGGCTCATTCAATCAACTCTGCCACATCACCTTCAAGGATAAGCTCTTTAGAATGAACTCTAGAGGTAATTCTTGGTTTTACAAAAACTTGTAAATAGAGCTCCACCATTTTAGTGCTTCTTTTACATATACAAGCTTGATTTACAATCTTATCTCTTTTTGGAAAAATAATTTCAAAAGTAATTCTTGGTTCTTCCAAGTGCCTTTCCACATCAACTTGTAGAGATGATCTTTGGGATTAATATTTGGTTCTACAAAGCTCTTCCAAAATATCCCTGCATGTTAGCTTCTTTACAAGATTCAAAAGAAAGCTTATTATTTGAAATAAAAGTTGTGAAAATAAAAAAAATTTAGTGCTCCTTTAAAGAGCTCATTGCCATGTCAACCCAAATAAAAAGAAAGCTAGAACTTATTTAGGGCTAGTTTCTGGATCTATATAAGCTACACCAAAAAGGTCATGCCTCGTTTACAAAAATAAAAGGGACATTTTAAGCTTATATTAAAAATCTACTATACAAAAAGGTTGGAATCTGTACTGCTATGAAAGTTAGCATAGCTAATAATTTCCACAGGAATGAGCCATTAGTGTTAAGATGAAATGACATATTTCTTCCTTAATTGCTAAGCTTTTGATGATCACCTAAAGCTCATACTAAATATAGGAATGGCAACCAAGTTATAACAGATACAACTTCTTCTTTAATTATTCTTCCCAATGGATTGGTAATCATTACAACTTACTGCTTCTAATGTATCTCCATCACATTAGCAATGAGTTGAAGAGTGGCTCTAAAAGTGGCTAAATATTATGAAGGCTATAAATTAAAGCTATTTGGCTTAGCTTTATATTTTCTTGTTGTTATATTTGAGTTGAAAGTAGAATTTCTTCTTCTACTCTTCTTCTATTCTTTTTCTTGCTTGTTGTAAAAGATCTATTTTCTTTTCTTAGGAAGCCTGATAACTCTTGAGTCTTTGTTTTGAGACAAGGCAAAGCATTTGCCTCTCCTTTGTGCTTTGAAAGTGGATTTTTGGGACTTTGAACTTAGTGATTCCACTAAGTCTAGGATTGTAAAAGAAGCCCTAAAAATTTCTTTTGATTAATACAATTACTCTACCACTTAGGATCTGGGGAGAGTTTTATGGTGGATGTAGGCTAGCAAATCTGGTAGTTGAACTACCTTAAAAGCTTAATGTCTATTCACTCTTTTCTGCATATGTGAGCTATTTTTTATATTAATATTCTTTGGGGTTTTCTACTAGTGTTTCTACTAGTTTCTCTTTAACTCAAATTTTTGTGAAGCCATGATTCAACCCCTCCCTCTTCTGAGTGCCTCTTACTTGTCTAGGAAACAACACAAACTTCCATTTTAGTATAAGTCATATCTAGATACACAGAGGATAGAGAACTATGTAAAGAAGAGAAAAAGTAGTATGGATGATATGAGATAAGATGATACTAACCACAGGTGCTTTTGGTAATGTCATGACAGTAGGTAATTAAGAATGAGTTTCCAAAAATCCAAACATTTTTCTTGTTAGTGATCATGTAGTTATTAGAGGAATCATTAAATAGCATCCTTTTGCTTGGTAATATAATGAATTTTTATCATTAAATGGTGCATAGTTAAAATTAATGTCAAAAAATTATGATAGGTTGGTTAGGTTGAAGAAGAACTAGTTGCTTATTATGAATACATATGAAAGTGGTAGTGGAGCTAAAATATTATACGCTAACACTAAAATATTATGCCAAGTTTATTAAGGAGAAGAATTCCTTGTCTATTTTGAGTGCAAACAAAGATTCTAGTAGAACCAAAACACTAAGGGTTTATATATAAAAATTTTAAAGAAACCACATCCCTTTCACTACTTAAATTCATGATTTTTGCAACTAATTTCAAATTTAAGTAGTTAAAAAGTATAATTTCAGTCAAATCCCTAATCAATTTACTATATATGAGAAATGAATTATCTTATTTCAACCAATTTCATTAAACACAAATAAACTTTTTTATTTTAGTATTGAAAATATTAATACAAATAAAAATAGAGGAAAGAAAATGATATAGAGATAGTAAAAATTGATTATTTAATTTGTTGTGTTGTATTTGTGTATCTACAATAGGTTTTGAAAAAAGAATTGATTACTATTTAGAACCTATTATTTGATTTACATAGATATGAATTTGATATTTACTTCAACAAAACTGATTAAATTAACACAAATTTTGTAATGAAAGTGATTTACATTATACATAAAATTGCTTCACTATACAATGAAACTAACATTCTTTTGAAATTAGGAACACGATGTGAAAGGGACAACTTTAAAATCTATATTCTATAGAAAAAAAATGTAGCCACATAGAGTAGGACTAGAGAGTTAAGTAAAAAGTTCTAGAAGCCGTGTGCCACAAGTCTTTTAGACATAGAGGCTTAATACAAGGACTGATGATGATTGAGACCTAAATCTTGGACCATAGGGATATAACTTACATATGAATGAATAGATTTTTTTTTGGATATCTATGAGCATATATATGTATATATGATTAGATATTGGAAATATACACTCTAGAACTATAGCTCAATTAAAAATAAAAATTTGAGAAGTAATCAAAATCAATTCAGCGATATCCACAAATTTGAAAAATGTATTGGCAAATTGATATGTTTTTATTAATATTTGGTTATAACATTACATACTACTTTCTTCATGTTTTGAAACATGTATTTAGAAAAAACTAGGAGTTTGATCTCAAGTAGAGTTATTGAGGCCTATTTGATGGAGCAAATTGTCAAGTTGTCCATGGGTATACCCAATGTTGCTAACTAAATCCAACCTATGACTTATTTGATGGATAAATATGAGAAGAAATGAAATAAAATGAACCTTTGTTATCTTCAAATACCCTTAGGATTTATTGGAAGGATATTACATTTTCATGAAAAATAAAGATAAACTCCACAAGTTGATCGAGCATTAATGAGGTCATTAAAAACAAATTATATAATCTTTTTGCTATAACATTATAAATTTGGTTAAATAAGTAGTCATAGCATAAGGAAAAAATACATATAACTCGTTCTTAAAAGGCTCTCATATGCATAACCTAGAAATGTGCTCTTTCAAGGGAATTGAATCCATACTATACTTTCAATTTAAGAGAATAATTTTCCTAAATGCATCCTTTCCCCGTTATTACACTTTAATGTTGTGTACATGATTCTAAGATCTTCAAGATGATTTTAGCTTCATTCATATGTCCTTTAGTCCTTTGATCATGCTTCCTCAAGTTTTGGCTTTTATTTGGAACTGTTGATGTAAAGTGTGATTTGGGGAGGGGATGCATTGACTACCTTGTATCAGAACATCTTCTACATTAGTGCAATAGTGTTGATACACCCCCTACTAGACCTAGTTTACCTTGTTTTTCCTTTTATGTGACTAGTATCAACTCGAGATATGTTAATGGGCCTCCATTGACACCTAGGTAGTAATGAACCTCCTCTATTTCTACACGAAAATTATAAAAATATGGGATGAGCTCATTTATGCATCTTAGTCATTTCATAATATAATTTTCATTCCTTGAAGTTTGTAATATCGGTTTATATGAAGACATCTTCCTCCATTAAGTAAGTTGATTATTCTCCCTGTTTGTGTATGTCTTTTGAGTCATTTCTTCATAAATGTCACTAGACTCTATTAGAGTGCTACCTTGCTTATGTAGCCTAAAATTGTTTAGTTGATGTGGAGTCCAGTACTTCCATTGTGAATAAAGTTTATGATTTTTTCTTATTTCATCATTCATGTATTAAACATTAAAATATTAAAAATATTTATTTAATTTCCGTTTGATAGAGCTATGACAATTTATCTTTTATACAAGAAGATTATAGCTATATGACATGGTATTGAGCCATTGAGGTTATGACTAAGAGCCATTTTATTGTATTTGGAGAGTGGTATTACACTTGTCTCCAAGAGGGATTGCAACATGAGTAGTGTGCCTATCCCTATGAGTGATTCCAATGCATGCATGTTTATGTTTATTTTATTTCTTATAATCATAAAATCCATAAAAATTATAGAACATGAAATTATAAATATTTTTTCTATCTCTCACTATGGTAACATAGGATTTGTATAATATGTATTATAAGTACTTTTATGTTTTGTAAACACAATGATATACATAAGTGTTCTTTGAAATCAATTCAACATTATCTTCAAAGCTTACACCTAGATCATGTTGCATTCTATATTTAAACCCCATTAGTTCCAAATTGATAGGATTCCTCTCATTGAGATCAATGCTAGGGAAGGTATTGGAAAATTAGTTGGAAATACTTGTACATCGTTGATCTTATCATTTATTTAAACCAAGTGTATGTTTCTTAGTGTTGTGTGCAAAGTTTGAACATAATTGAAATGATGGATGATACTAAGATCTTGTACAAGATCTTTGAAAACGTGCTAAAACAAAAGAAGAAATTTTTTATTTTGAACATTCTAATGATCCAACCCTACCTTTGGTTATCTTGACCTATCATTAAGATAAGCAAGTGAGATGTCATGATGTTCATGGATAATTCTCAAAGAAATCAAATATGGATATTGTAGGAGATCTTAAAGAGGCTCTAATAAATCTTGGACTACAATAATGTTATACAATCTATGTGGCTTCAAAGCCAGATTTGAATGACTATAAATCTAAATAGAGAAAGGGGCTCTAAGACCATATGGCAGAAGAGGAGGCTTTCCATAGCATTTCATTTGACCACTTAGATGAGGAGCAAGATGGAAAAGCAAATATCAAGGATAAATATACCATGAAGACCTATGATTAGAAACCATTAATCCAAGTGTAGCCAAACCCATTTGAATCATCTCATTCCTAGGTTCTAGCATCTTCACTTATCAAGACAATTCGGTGTGATGATGCCTCTTTGTTCAACTGGGATAATTATCATAAGTTTAATGAATTTTTATACATTTTATGAAAGAATGTTCATGATAGAAAGATAAAATAAATCAATGTGGTTGATGTTCTAAAATATAGAGGATATACTAGTGATCATCCCCATCTTTATATGCATGCATTCAATAAAGTTTGATATCTGCAAGGGATCATTAGTGAATGGTAGAAATTGTGGTTATTTTCTTACATATTCCTTGAGAAACCATAAACCTGATATAAATCCTTACCACCTAAATCAATTCATAGGTGGGTAGATATGATTAAAATATTCTACACAAAATTTCAAACCTATGCCCAAATTTTAAATGTTTGGAAGAATATGGTTAGATGAAAGCAAGGAGCCCATGAATCACTAAACATTATCATGGAAAGGTACCTAAAAATAACTTATCATTATCTAAAACATAACTTTATCCAAAGAGAAAAGATAATTCATATCATGAAAGGTAAGAGCATAGATATGTATTCAATGGGCCAAGTACGAAAAAAGTTTGTGATCCAAATCAAAGCTTTCCTTGACACCACAGTTGGCATGAAAGATAAATGATAGAAATGATAGTCATTAGAGGTGTACAATCACGATCTACTACATAGAAAGGAGATCAAAATCATTAAAATTATAGCTAAATATTGTCTTGTTGTTGATGTGTTAGTGTAAGACCAATTCAGAACTAACAAGGCCTTAATAGACCTGTTTCATTTGGTGGACCAAGCTTGGAATGTAATGGATGAGAAAAAAATTACTACCATTAAGGACATTGAGGGTAGAATGGTTGAAGCTAAAACTAAAGCAATTATACCACTTGGACATAGAAAGAAGTATGATGATAAGGGTAAGGGAAAAATCTTGCACTCCAAGAGCACAAGGGAGGATTTAGATAAGGCTTCCTCATCCTCTAGTGATGAGAATTCCTGTGAGTATTGAACAGATTCACATAACTTATAGTGTTGCCTAGTCATGGCACACATGATTGGAAAAATGGGATGAATTGGAATGCCCATGAATACAAGTTTATTAGGAGGTAAACAAGGAGGATATCATACTTTGACTAAGTGTACTATCCTATAGGTGTGTACCTAAAACTCATGTAGTAGTACCAATAATGGAGAATTCTAAATTCTTAACATGCTAATCTATGGAATTCTCCAATTCTAGTGTAGTAATAGATGATGTTTCCTTTAAATCTATACTCTCAAGTTGTACATAAAATTACTTATTAGTTTCAATAGATGATAGCTTAGTAGTAGTAGCTTTCATGAAGCAATCATCTCTTGCAAGCTCCCCAACAATATTAGCAATAGCTTCTACTTCCTAGTCACATGCATGATAGAATTCCTAGCCACATGCATGGTAGAATTCATATCTAATCATGATCAAGGTAAACAAAATTTTCTAATATTTCCTATGACACCAATCCTACTTCTATATATGTGATGAGGTAATACTACTATTCTTCTATTAATTTGATTATGAAGGTAAATTTAAGATCCCATGGTAGAATATTTTACTATAAGCATAGATGTGAGTGACATGGGATTGGATCTACTCCATTTTCTTCATCTTGTGTAGAGAAAAATACTTCAAGTAGAATAGGATTACACATTAAGGAGGTTCAAATACCATTCCCTAAATGTTATCATAACAAAACATCCACTTTAGGGAGAAGCTCTTTAATAGTGTCTTGCAAGTTAAATATGATGGCATTTGATGGAAATAGTATCATAATCATTCCCATGTCTATGGTAGATAAATGGATGGTAAAATAAGGTTATCTACCTAAAGAAAATTAGATCCTAGTAGTTCCGTGGTGAAGATTCAAACTAGTAGGAAAGATCATTACCTAGCTTTTTATGAGTCTAGTTCAAGAGTTAACACCATTTCATTATAATAGTACCTTAATTTGAGACTTCCTTCTCTCAAGAGTACTAACATAAGGTTGGAGCTAGTGTATCAATCTTACACATACCATATGAGATATGTAAATTATGTAATAATAACATTGGTAGGATGATCATATCCTATAGACTTCTTGATGATTAAATTAGAGAAGAATGTGGGAGATAGCTTTATTATCATCATGGAAAGATCTTGGTTGAGAATCATTCATGCTAGGTTAGTTTTCCAAGGTCTTCACCTTGAAATTAATAGAAAATATGTGATTGGAAAAACACATTATAAGTATATCGCATGTGATCCTTCCTAGTTATGTGGGAAACATGATTAATATTATTGTATCATAGAACATCTCTATGTCATCAGAGATGTTAATTACCTTAAATAATGTTTGGTCCATGAAGTTATAAATTAGATATTTGAATGACTAATAATGTTTCCTTATTTGATGTTGAATTATATGATTTAGAATTATATAACCTAATGAAAGCTACTGTAGTGGTGCAATATGATCTTGAATTTTGAAGCACTTTTGATTTTCCCAAAATGTTCCAAGACTAACATCACTGTTGAAACTCAAGACACTTAACATCACTATTGGAACTTAAGCCACTTCTAGAAGGCATTAAGTACCTATTCCTCATCAATGATCATCCTATTATCATCAATTCTTTCCTATAAACCATCCAAAAGATTGATTTGAAGAAGGTAGTTATAAAGTGGAGAAAAGAATTTGTTTGATTCCATGATGATCTCATAATAATTAACTTCTCTATCTATTAGCACTACATATACATAGATCCAAGTATTAGACCTTAGTGGATACTTCAATGGAGACTTAATCCTAATATTTGGGACATGGTAAAAAGAAAAATTATTCTTCTTCTATCAACCAATTTCATTCCTCCTATTTCTAATAGTGAGTGGATTAGTCTAATTGTACGTGAATCTAAGAAAGGTAATAAATGGAGAGTTTGTATCAACTACAAGTTTCTAAAAACTACCATCTTCAAGGATCATTTCTCATTATCATTTGTAAACCAAGTATTGGATAACATCTCTAGCTAGGAGTACTATAAATTTTTTTATGGGTACTTTGATTATAATCAGATTAATATTATACTCGATTATTAAGAAAAATCAGCTTTATTTATCTTTGAAGAACCTTTTTATTCAAGCACATGAACTTTTGGTTATGCAATGCACCAAGTACATTCTAATGGTTGGTGATGTCCTTGTTCTAATATTATATTGGTAAGAGTATGAAAGTTTTCATGGATGACCTTTCTGCATATTACAAGCATTTTAAGAACTCGTGGAGTAGCTCAAAGTTGTTCTACACTATTGCTGCTAGGTGAAATTATAGCTAAACTAGATGGAAAATTAGTTGATGATGATTGAGGGTATTATTCTTAGCCATATATTTTTTAGAAGGGAGATTAAAATAGATCTTGACAAGATCTGCATATCAAAATCATGATAGAAATTCCTACTTGATGAAAGAGGTCTAATATTTTTGTGGCCACATAGGCTATTATCATATAATTATTAAAAATTATTCCAATATAGTTAGATCTTTATTTGAACCCACAGAGAAATATATTTAATTCTTGTTAAGTAAAGAATGTGAAAATACCCTCCAATGTTTGATGGAAAGATGAACTCAAACACCAATGTTACAAAGTGATGACTAGACTCAACCTTTTCATATAATGACATATACTTTTGACTTTTCATTAGGTGCTATCCTAATGTAGTTTGATGGGAAGAAGAGACCTTGATATATTCATTGTGATAGTCAAAGCATTATGGGGTCTCAATTGAACTGCATCACCACCAAAAAGATGTTGATGACTATCATTTTTGCACTACAAAAATTTAGGTATTATGTTCTTAGGTATAAAGTCTTCATCCATATTAATCATAGCATCATTGATTTTCTTATGAATAAACTGAATGTTAATCCTTGTATGATTTGATGGTTGGTTCTTTTACAAAAATTTTATCTTTACATGATTGTTGGCGACTATTTGGGACGCGACCGCCAACGAGTGTCCTCGAACAGGATTTAGGTGCCTGCTGGTCTCTGGCATCACCAAGGCCTAGATACCTCCAAATAAACTCAGTATTTAATGTGAGTATGTGTGTGTGCTGTTGCGGCATGTGGTTGTGAAATATGAAACAATTGTGTTATGTGTAAACTATAGATGACTTGTCTTAATGAGATTCAGCCAACTTTGCCAAGTACTGTGAGTTGTTGAGAGTTCCTATTTCGTTCAATTGCCTAGTCTATGTAGTCCTTATAATACCTACCTGTAATAAATAAAATTTTGCAAAAACATTTGATCGCAACTCTGCGAATCTACTTCTAATTTCACTAGAAAAAGAGATAGTTCCACAAGAAAACTAGAAATAGAGCAAGATTCGATGGAAATAGATAGAAAAGAAAGAAGATTTGTGTAGACCTCAAATATTTAAACAAGGTAAAATGACACGAATAAACACTTTATAATAAAGCTATCCCAAATTCAATATCTATGAATTGTTCAAACTTCCAAGGCTCAAATAAGGAATTTCTTCAAGACAATCCTACTATGCTACCAAAAAATTGCTATGTAAACTACCACGTACGAGACTCCATTTTGGTTAGATACTGGATGTCAACAATTACATTCAACAGAACCTTCAAAAGACTTGACAATTTCTGATTGAAATACCACCGAGATTCACTTTAAAGATAAAAAGAAGCTATTCTAGTCCCATCAA
>MNCI01015490.1:68960-89373 GCA_015680685.1 Gnetum montanum
AAAGAGGCTGAAATCTTTTCTTTAGCAAGCCATCTTACAAGCAATCGTTCACAATTTCTTCTTTACAATGCTCTTCTCAAGACCCCAAGTGTGTCTCCAAGTGAGAGACCAAGTGTGATCCCAATGTCTTCTCAAATGTGTGATGTATGAGACCCCCAATATGATCCTTCCTCCTTGACCCCAGAAGCCTTTTTATAGGGTTCAAAGGTAGTTAGGGAAGTTACAAAATATCTTGGGTGGTTTAACCACCATAGAGACAAAAAAGCTACAGTTGACAAGTGTCCCATGTAGTTGCCAAGTGTCTTCATTCAGTTGCCAAGTGGTCACCATGGAGACAAAAAGGTTGTAGTTGACAAGTGGTCATTGTGGAGATAATTAGGCTATAGTTGACAAGTGGCCTTTTTAATGGTTACAAACATCATGGGATTAAGGCTAGGAACTTACAATTTCCACATAAAGTTACAATTATAGAAATAAAAGCTATAGTTGGAAATGTCCATAAATTCCCATTTTTATAAAATAGCTATACATATAAATTTATATATATATTTTTAGGAACAAACTAAAGGTCAATAAATAGAATTTGATCATCTATTTCCCCTTGGTCATGCTGCAGAATAATTTGGAGAGGCTTGTGCGGCCTCCTTTGCTAGCAATTTGATGAAAGTCCCTCTTCATTCCTACATATTTGGCATATTTCTGATAAACTGGAGCTTCATTCCCTCGAATAACTGCATCATGAGCATCAAGCTCTTGTCCGAGTTCATTTTTTAGAAGGTTTCATAATGTTTTGTTGTAGCATTTATCAGCTCCTAATTGTGCAATTCTCTTTACTACATAAGTCATCCAACCCTCAGGCCGAGCATCCAAATATTCCCTTGTTAATATTGTGGTGATGTTACAATACTTTAGGATATGAAAATACTAGTTTGCAATGGTCCACATCATGTGCCTCAAGCCGCAAACCATTTCTTCTCACACATTTCTATATTTAGTTCTATAAAGAGTACATAGTATTCACATGTTTCTTTTTGATATCGTTTATCCTAATGTCGGAGAATAAAGAATGCTGGATCAGTAAAATGCCAATGGTGAGGGCAAGTGCGCATAGAAGTAGCAACCAGATTAGGCCATGCCCCTGAGTTTCCATTGCGTATTTCATTTTCTTCTTTTTGATATTTATTGAAATATTATTCTCATTTCATTCTTTGCGAGAATTCAAATCCACTCCACAACGGCCTTGGATCTACTTCAAGTTAGCTTACAAGCGAAGCATTTCAACTATAATTTATCAGAAACCTTATCAAAAGTTAGAACCTTAGAAATATTTGTGGAGGAGGAACTTTGTTTTTTGGCCAGCTTCCAATTTTTCTCAACGAGCTTCTGCAATGCACGGCCATGCCTCCGCTAGATTCGTCATGCAAGTTGCACCTCCCAAAAATTCCACAACAGTTGAAACTACTTCTATGCATGGTTCGCTGGTAGCTATCACATCTTCTTCATTTGTGTTGCCACCATCTCTATTTCTGGCAACGGCTCCACCGAAGTTGCAGGCATTAGAGTCAGCATCAGTTCTAACTGGATTCAGTTGGGAGAGGCCACAGGCTTTCTTGTTTGGCACAGTTCTATACAACAAAATTGCTTGGCTAGAAATGAAAATAAGGCCCAAAAACATTAGAATAGGATGGACATTGAAAACTTTGGATTTTTTGGAAGAACTCAGGGCCAGTCCTCCATAGTAATGAATGTTTCAAATCAGAATCAACACACACAGTAAGCCTGGCAAGCTGAGCCAACAGATACACAGGCCTAGTTTTGGCACCATAGTTTCTCTTTTGTGTTTTATCCATCCTCCCTAGACTAAATTCACCACTGGCAACAACAGCAACTATGAACAACCTTGAAATTAATGGAATCTTGGATTTGTAAAATGCCCACAGGCCACAAGTAGAGCTCAACTTTCCCAAAATTCATAAATTTTGTAACTTAAAATTTGCATGGAGAAGCTTTCGCCTATAACAACCAACACACAAAAGATAGAGCTATCCAAAAATAGCGAGTGTGTGAAAACGTGAAACCTGTAATGAATTTGTCCACAGCCCAGCTACATCGATTATCAAGTTTAGAGTTACACCTGGCAGCTCTCTCTGGAACAAAGTTTCTTTCACTTTTTCGAAAGTTTCCTCCACTGATTCATAGAATTAGTGATGCATACTCCATCTTTTTATCTTTCTATCTTTGAGCCAGTTTCCCTAAAACTAGTCAAATCTATTTTCTTACAAATAGAGGGCTCGTGGTAGGTTCCTGGCAAAATAGCATGGGGAGAATGAAATCTCAGATCACGTGAGAAAATATGAAAACAGTTATACAAATGCATAGTTTCAGGCTTGCATTCAGCATTACAAAGCTGAAGACAATGAACTTGTTTACGATTCGGGTGACTGGGGTGGTTGCTGGTCAAACACGATAGTCAAAACTGGACAAAACTCCGTGGATTTCCAGAAAATGGTATTGTTTATCCATAACTAGATTCAAAACCAGTTCTTTTCTTTTTTTTTTGTGATGTTCCGTCATCATTTTTATTTATTTGTTCTTTCAAAAACCATAATTTTCATACAGGGAAATATAACCTATCACATGATTCATATTCACAGGGGCACTTCTAGACACACCACCACTTGCATCCTTCAAACATTTTCCATACAGTTCAATGAGTTTGTTGTTCATCAAAACATCAGCCTTGAATTCACTATTAACGATCTGATTACTTAAACAATCTCGTTGAGTACCAATTGCAGTTGTTTCAAATGTTCTTGTCAGTTGATATCATTTACAAATGTTGTGATAAATCTTCCTAAATATGGCCTCAACACGTTGTATATCAACCTCATGAAATTTTTGGGGGCATTTCATAGGCCAAACAATATAACTTTCAATTCCAAGGCATCATTTGGTTTCTAAAAGTTGCATTACATTCATTAACTTCCCATACCTTATGGAGGTTAACTAAACCCACTTCTTGACTTGTACATCAATACATGTTTGTAGATCTAGAGAATACTTCTTTGGCACTAAAATCGCTGGTAGAGGATTGTCATGAACTCTGAACAATTGATCATTTGTCTTAAACAAAACTGTATTTGCTAGTGAATCAATTAGAGAAAAACCTTTCAAACTACCAACCCAACACCTCCCAAAAGTCTTCATTCAATAAAATATTGGCAATGTTTAAATCAGGGTGAACATTAGTTATATGATTAGCTTCACAACCTGACAAAGCCTGCTCCATTAAAGGGCCAAAATGTGCCAACAATGATTAACAACAAAGAAGCTAAAAATGTGATTGTAGATCATTTGTCCTAGTTATGAGTTGATAACAAAGGAGAAGGATGCTTCATGATGAATTTTTGAATGATCACATTGATAAGATCATTTTCAACTTAAAGAGTAAACTTAAATACCCATAGTTTGTAGACATCCTCAACTACCTAGTAGCCTAGAAGTTTTCTATTGGGTGGAATAAATAAAATATTCAATGATTCTAATACTATGTAAAGCCTTACTTGATTATCAAAGAACATATTTATAAGAGATGCTCTAAATATCTCATAACATGGTATGTTTTGGAAGAAATCCATGATGCCATCTTAGCTCACATGTGTCACGGTATATGTGGTGGAACTACATTGAAAGGAGAACCATGATGAAGCTACTACTCATGGACTATTTTTAGTCTATCATGTTTTGTGATTCTCAATACTTTGCCCATTGTTGTAATAAGTGTCAACATAAGGAAGGTCTATTATCACATATTCAAGAAACTTAGTAATAAATCCAACCACTAGAACCATTCAATGTATGGGAGATTAACCTCATTGGTTGCATTTCATCAACTTGTAACAACTAGAAATACATCATTGCATGTGTAGATTATTGTACAAAGTGGATGCAAGATTTTACTATTAATGATTATTTATCTACCATTGTAGAAAACTTCCTTTAAAATAATATGTTCCATAGGTTCAGTATTCCTTAAATCCTAATCTTTGATAACATTACACACTTTAATAATAAGGTTTTCAAGAATTTTTTGGAATCTTGTAGAGTTAATCATAAGTTAATGCTTCCTTATCAGCTATAAGCCAATGGCTATGAAGAAGTTACTAACCATGAAATTGTTAGAATACTTAGGAAAATAATTCACATGTATAGAAGAGATTGGACCACTAAGCTCAATGATGCTCTTTAGGCATATCAAACATTGTGAAAAATCCTATCGATTATGCACCATTCGAGCTACTCTATGGGCCAGTTCCATGACTACCTATTGATTTGGGAATAAAAACCTTGGATAATGTTGTAGATTTTAATATTGATGAATTGTGATTTCTAGGCCTTGATATCGGATCCTTGATATTGGGTACGCGATATCACAACCTAGGCAATGATATCGAATACACGATATCGTGATTCTTGTGTAGGCCTATAAATATATCATTTAGGCACATAGGAAGGGAGTTCTTTTGGTTAGTCATAGAGTAGATTATTTTTGTTAGTTCTTCATTAGTTTTTAGTTATTTTCCAAATTCATGCCCATAGTGTGATGCTTGTAATTATATGAAACCTTTATTCAAGTGTGACGTACTTGGACATGCACACAATTAGCAATAAAGATCGAGATTACTCCATCATTGTAGCATTCACTTAGCTTTTTAATTATTTAGATATTGATTACAAATTATTATTTGCTTAGTTTATGTTTTTTATTATCATTTACTATTTCTATTGTTAATGCAGGCTCAGTACGTCTTAATCATGAACATTTAAGTGTAACTACTTAGCAACCTAGTTGTGTATCTATTAGTGCTTAAGTAATGTGTGCTTACTAATCTTATACGTAGTACATGAGGTCCAATATGTGCATAGATGATTAAGGATAAAAGATTATTGCATTTAGGTTAGCTTAGATTTTATTTCCCATTACTTATTAGCTTAATTAGGATTATTTCCAATTGTCTCTAGGAGTAGCACTAGTTTAGAATCACATCATACGCCTCACTTTGGACTAAACCATATGTGAAAAAATACATACTAGTCTAGGTAGGAAGATAACAAACTATGATCAATGTGTAACTATCTAGGTACCATAACTAGCATGTCTATGGAGTTCAACCAGATTGCACGTACACACTTGTATTCATATCGTTGAGTGTAGGGGTACCTCTCCACTCATCATTGGAACCATTACCAAGGATGGTTCTAGTTATCTAGATTAGTTATATCATACATGATCGTTGTAACAAAGTATTAATGATATATCTTTTAGAAAGAAATTAATTTTAATTAAGTCACATACAATCAACAACAATGTATCTTTGACAAGACAGTGATAACACAATAACTAGCAAGGAAATTCATTGGAGAACTAATGCAATTTATGATGAAGATGAAGTTAGAGTACTCAACCCTATGCAAGAGTCTCATATGTTCATGAACATCCCGATGATACTCAATGACTCTTTTCATTCAACTTAGACACTTTTAGTGAAGATGGAGCATCCCATAAAATGAGGGGGTCCATAAGGCCTAGGAACTCCTCAATGGTTAGCAAAAGTATATCAAGGGATGGTTGGGAGACTTACAAAAGTCATGAAAAGTCTTCCAATTCTCTCTCATCCTCTACTCCTTCAATGTTAGGTCATGACATGGATGACCATTACTCAAGGGGTCAACGTAGAAACAAAAATCAAACCTATGGACAAAGTCAAGAATACCAACATGAACACAAATAACATCATCCCAACTCACCAACTCATAACCTACTTAGTGACAATGAACTCCTGCTAGCCACTAAGAGCATAATTCATACAATAGAGGCTATTCAAATATCCCATAGGCATTGTAAGGAAAGGCATCTACCTAGGCTTAACTTAAATAACTTTTCCAAGTTTACAAGAGGCTATAATTTAGATCCATAACATCATTTACAAGCCTTCTATGATGCTTATGAATGAAAGAATATTGATAATGGGTGGCAAAAACTTAAGCTCTTTCCTATGACATTCATTGGCCAAGCCAAAGTTTTGTATAGGTCATTAAAGCCAAAGTCAATTCGTTGTTGGCCAACAATGATAGAACTCTTCAACGAAAGATATCAAACCTACACAAGAGTATCAGCCTTGACGAGAAAAATCCAAGAGTGGAAACAAGGATAACATGAATCCTTGGACATGGCCTTAGAAAGAGATTATTCATGGTTAAGCCAATGCCTAGGCCATGGGTCCTCTGAGGAAAGGCTAATGTTTGACATCATGGATGGGCTCCATAATGAAAGAAGGAAGATCTTAGGAATGTATGCCCCAGGTCAACTATATGAACTAATAACCCATCATTTCCAAGATCTTATTAAGTGGGTAGCAAAAGAAGAAGGAGAAATGGCTAAATGGAAGAATGTTGAAAGATCTCAATAGGACCAAAACCTCAAAATAGCAAGGATCTATAATCATGAAAAGGAGAAATCAACTCACCTTAGGGAGGTGAAATCATTTCCATCTTTCCCAATACTAAAATCACTAGATGAAATTGAGGCAAAGATCAATAAGATGATGGAATGGGTACATGAGAAATGTGGAGAATATGCAAACATTATTAGGCGTGGAACCCTAGAAGATCACTTTGATGACCAACACAAGTAGAAGGTTCCAAACATAGAAATAGGATAGAACACCATTTGACAATTGGAAAGAAGGGCTAAGAAAGATAAGGATAGGAGCTCAACTGCAAATCATACATATCAATGTGATGTTTTCCTGTATGATCACACCAAAGGCCAATGACCACTCTTGTCACATTTACATAAGCATTGGGGAGGAATGTTACATCTAGATTTCATACAGAAATACCATGTTCAACCATAGTGGCAAAATCCCCAATTATGGGGGAGGCCACCATCAAACTGTCCACACCCTTCATATCATCCAAAACCAAGGGTTTATTATGTTTAGCACCCTATTTCTCCAATTGGATCAACATCCTCCACTTCACCTCAGCGTTATCATTCTCCTGAGAATCATCAACCCATATCCTCTCCCATGGGATCACCACCTCATGTTCCTTACACTTCTCCCTGCCCTCAATATTCTCATCCTTTACCTCCTTCCACATCGTCACTAGTTGTACTAGAAGGTTTTTCACCACAGCATCAATCTACAAATGTTACTTGTGCTGCTACTATCAACAGTAGTGGAAGTCCTCCACAACGTCGAAAGCATCCATTCTTCAAGCATGACCATAGAAAGAGACAACATATTTCTGAAGCCACGACATTTTCTAACCCAACACCAGCTCAGCACTGTGATGCATTTTCCTCCTTGCACTTAATGCCTACTATTGCCTCATCTAGGCCACCAATTAGCACTCCAACAAACATGTGGCCTAATAAATATGAGAACATTAAGAGACATATTGATCCTTGCATACCATCTTGTGGTCATGGATGCCATAGTGGGTTAGCTTCTTATAATCTACCCTACTATGCTTACTTTAATCACATGAGTGAACCCCAATTTAGGTACATTCCTAGCACCACATCACAAGACACCTAGTGGTTTGGATATGACTATGCCCCACTATTTATTAAGCTTAGCCATGCTCAAAGGTTTAGTCATGGGGGATATTTCCCATTCTAACAAGTAGAATTAGTAAATGTTTTTCCTTTTATTTGATTTTACAATTTTTTATTTTCCACTTTTTCCTTTTTGAATTTTTCACCTTTTCATATGTTATTTTATCTTTTTGAGGGTAATCTCACCTGTGAATAAAATACTCATGTGACTTGTCGGTTGAGGTGTTGTTCTATGCTATTGAGTCACAAGTGACTGATTATTTGGATAGTGAGCCCACAACATCCATCCTCCAATTCTATTAATAAGAGGTTCTACTCTGGGTACAATGATATTCTTGTTATCATTCAAAACTTAAAGTATCTTTATACTCATTATGCTAGAGCAAAGAGTGATGGACTAAGAGGGAATCACAAGGGTCTAACATCAAGGGGACTTGTGGATTCTCTTTGGTGATATCTATAGGTGCTATCATATAGCCTAGTTACACTAACATCTTTGTAGATCTAATGAAAAATGGGAGTAAGAGTTGTAACAAAGGAACTCTATAAAGGAACTCAATGCTATTCTAGGGTACCCACTGGAAAGACATGCACCCAAGCTTAAAGGTTGGTGGCTTCTCTAGTTCACCATTCGAAAATACAAAGTACCAAAGTGGCTAGAAGAAGAAAAAGAAGAAAAGAAAAGAAAAATAACAAGAAAATATCAAATAATAATGTGTCGTAGAGAAACTTAAAACACTCCTCCCTTGGACAAAATGCCAAGTGATCGTACAACTTGCTATCATGATGCTCTTGTGGCTATCTATCATTGGATGAGATAATGAGATGTCACTGATTAGAGGTCTAGACTTGGTCTTAACCTTGGAGAAAAGGGCTAATGGTACTTTAGTCATGCACAACAGTTAGGATTCATTATACCCAGGGTAATTTACCTCATGTCCTGATCTCTGTAACCCCCTATACAATTTGTCTCATCTCACTATCCAAGTATTTTTAACTTGTGTCTTGTATGGTATAGAACTCATACCTCATCATGATGATATTTAACATGTGTGTTTTGTTGCACTGGTGTGGATTTCATTTAACCCTTGTAGTGCCTACGAACATTTTAAGGTTTGGTTACATTAGGGCATGATAGGTTGGAGCCTACTTTGGGAAGGACACACTTGTGTAAATTTTGTAATTTGCACTTGGTGCACATCACCACATCATCTTATACCCTCTGGGTACTACATCACTAGATTTATCCTCTCTTATCATTATTTCTATTCAAACATTCCTATGTACCACTACATGTCCTTTTTCCTCACCCTATTCACAAACTTCATTGTAAAATTTCACTTCATTACACTTTTGGTGCCTTTAGGTCTACTCAACACTACCCTAGATCTTCCAAAATTACCTTAATTCCTTCATTTTTGGGCATAAAAATTTGAAAATTCATTAATTTTGACAAGTATCCTATTTTGGAAGGGATGCGATATTGGGTACTCAGTATCGGGTTTACACTAGCGCGTACACGATATTGTGTCCATAAGCACCATATATATTGATCCCCCATCTCCCTCCACCTGCGTATATCAACATCATTTTCCACTATTCATGTGAGGGGAGTTGTTGTAATTTTCTTCCATGAATTCTGATGCTCTAAGCACATATCATTCAAACATCCATATCTTGCTCATTAACACTTCGATTCTTATTCCAATTGAACCTGCTTAAATCTAGAGTGTTTAACTTAGTCATGGGGGAGGGATATACTCTAAGTTATGAGTAGTTTTTTTGAATTTCATTGTTGCCCAAAGAATATCATAAAGGGTAAGTAGCCTTAGGAAATGCTAAAAATGGATGCCAAATTAATTTTATTTTCTTACCCAAACCATGGAAATCATTTTTGGAGTCACTTGATCAAATAGGGCCTGACATTAAAATTTTTTAGTGGATATTTTCTTGGAAATTTCTAACTTTGAATCATACTAAGTAAAAACTGAATTCATTAAAGGTCATGAGTAAGGTATAAATCAAATGTTGTTAAATGGCTTTACTAATAGTTGATCTTGTGTGATTGCAGATGGTCCCTAAATGAAGATAGCAAGGAGGACCCTCTCAGGGTGCATCCAAATGACCAAGGAGAGGTAGAGGCCAAGTGTCCCCTATAGAAAATGTAGAGAAGGAGGCACAATCCTTTAGCATTCATCAAGAACCTCTTGTTACTATACAATCTGGGCATGTAGAGGGTAGAGAACCTGGGGCACTTGAACAAGGAAAACATCTCATGTTGTCCTCGAAATGTGTTCAGACAATTCAGGAAAGGTCCATGTTAGCTATAGTGATCATGGAACTTACCTTTTGACCTTTTACAAAATTTTTCCCTAAGTCAGTCAGAGATCAACTTAAAGGACCTCCACTGTGGCTTGTTCTCTCAAAGAGTGGTAATTGGTACTTGGGGGAGATGTACCAATTTTTACATAATAAGGAAGAAGGCACCACCATTGACTTTGGTGGAATTTCTATCAATTTCTCTACCAAAGCCATTTCAAAAGTTTTGAACATTTCGAATATAGTGCCTAAGGTTTCTCACCTATCCACTTGTTTTGATGCTGATGCATAGAAGATATGGTTAAAAAAGGCATACAAAAGGAGGATAAAACATATGAAGTGCTCACATATGAAGAGAGGATTTATTTCAAAATTGACACATATCACATTTTCTCAACAAAAGGATTAAATAGAATTTCCACCTATATAGCTACAGGAAGTGAAATCCTGATGGGCAAGGTTGATGCCAACTTGCCCCATTTATAGCTCATAGAAATTTTAAGGTGGTTTGAAGAATGTAAAATAGAAAAGTTTGCATTGCCAATTTCCTGCCTAATGAGGAAGTTATGCTGATGTGTTGGAATTTTGGGGGTACACCAATGACATCCTCAAAAAGGCCCAAAATTGCTCATATGCTAAACTATTGAAGCCACCAGCACTAAGGAAAGATGTTGGTGAGATGTTGGAGCTTGAGAAAAAGTAGAAGGTTGGGCCCATAACACCTCAAAAAATTGGGCCCAGCCAAATTCTAGACATAAGGCCTAATTAAGAATAGGAAGTGGGGCCTAGCACATGACCCATGGGCTAGTAAGACCAACCACCACCATTGTTGCAAGATTATCGACCATCGATAAGCCAGCTCAGGGCCATCACAGAAATAGTCAGTTGGGGAAGCTATGATGAGGAAAACCTTTTCAAGATCATTGATGATGATATACAACCCATATTCTCAATTGATTGTGCATGGGGTGAGGTTTCCATACATACAAGAGAAGGGGAATCTCATTGGTCACAATATATCTCTAAAAACGTTGCATCTTTTTAAGTGTAATTAAAAATTGGCGAAGGCACCAAATTAGTGGTTATGCAACACTAGGATGTAGCAAGAGAAATAGATGTGGTCACAAACCACATTAAAGAATCATTTAGTGTCTCTATTATGCCATTGGCAGATTTCATAGGAGCACACAATGCTTAAACCTTAGTTGGACTATCAATGACTTTTATGGATCACGAGGATGTTTTGGATCAGTTGCTGCAAACAAGACAAGTAATGATGTCCTTGTTTGACATCCCTCAAGATGTTACAAAAATGTAGTCAGACCTCATCCCTATAAAGGGAAAGATGGTTATGGTAGAGGTTAGGGCCAAACATGTGGAGGATGAGTTGAAGAGACTCCAAGAGAAGTTCATCACCCTGCAAGCTACATAGTGGGATCTGTCCTAATTTATTCTAGCTGACTAGCTAGAGTCATTTTAGATGAAGTAGCTAAATAAATTGTTAGAAGAGAATAAAAGGGTGGAAATGGAGAAGGAGAAGGCTGATTGGGATGCTTCAAAGGCACAAGCTTAAATGTATGCACATGCCAAAAAAATCAAGTACTTACAAGAAGAAAATAAACTCCTTGTTGCTGAAAATCTCTGGTTGACCACAATAGAAAAATGGAAGAATGTTCTCAAGGAGAATTGATAGCAAATGTGAGAATAATTAATCAAGGTTAACCAGGACATGAATCACTTGGCTAGATAAAACAAAACCCTCTTAATGGATGAGGTATGCATGATCCTTTAGAAGATGACCATTGAAATATACGCATGGTAGAATGAGACCAAGCGAAATGAGAAGCTAAAGGAGCATTTCAAAGATTAGGTGGGTATATACAAGTAGATTATTGAGAAATAAATCCATATGAACAAAGCCCATATCAACACTCTTAGTGCCTAGAACACTGACTAGTGGGCCATATTGGATACTTATGCCTTTGCTCACCAAGCAGAACTGGAGAGCTAGGAATTGCAGATACAAGATCTCACTAAGTACATGGAGTTGGCAAACCTAAAGTATGCCAACCTAACCACGTTGATAGCAATATGTCTAAGGATAGAACTAGAAAAGTAGGTAGCAACCACCGATACTAAGTATGAAATAGACTTTGTTGAATATAAGAAGATAGTGTAGAAACTAGAGGTAGCAAATTTTGAATTAGAGGTGGTCAAAGAAAACTACTAAGGGAAAGAAGATGTAGTGGTAGACTTGGCTCGATGGCTCACGGAGTACCAAGAATGCAAAGATAAAGCCAAAGCCTATGAAGAATAACGATGATTGTTTGTGGCCTAGTACATCAAGGCCAATCAGATTTTTTTGCAACTACTTTGCCCATGGGGGGTGCCAACTCTATCAAACATTGGAACATTAGCATGAACGACACATGACCCTTTGATCAAAGAAGAAAATATTTAGGCACTCCTCCAAAGACATCCATTTTCAAAACCTAGAGCATAGGATAAGGGGAAGTAGCCCATGGAGGAGCCACCACCACCAGGAACTACATGAACTCCTACAATTTTATCTTTTGTATTCTATGTTGTGTTCCAATTTTTTTTTTTGTTTCACTCCACACTATGACATGAAGTAATTCATAATTAGCTAATAATCCCATACCTATCCACTATGTAATCAAATGACCTTGTTCTTATTTTTCTGATTAACTGAAGGATGAGTTGTTATTTAGTTGTGGGGGTATGATGCATGGTGGTTGCTAGGTGCCGATATTGGATCTTTGATATTGGGTATGCGATATCGCAGCCTGGGCAATGATATCATGATTACTATGTACGCTTATAAATATAGCATTCAGGTGCATAGGAAAGGAGTTCTTTTGGTTAGTCATAGAGTAGAGTCTTTTTGTTACTTTTTAATTAGTTTTCAGTTCTTTTCGAAGTGCATGCTCATAGTGTAATGCTTGTAATTCTATGGAACCTTTATTCAACTGTGACGTACTTGGACATGCACACAATTGGAAATAAAGATTGAGATTACTCCATCATTGCAGCATTCACTTAGCTTTTTAATTTTTTAATTGTTAATTACTAATTATTATTTTCTTAGTTTATGTTTCTTTATTGTCATTTACTATTTTTGTTATTAATGCGGAATGAGTACATCTTAATCATGAACATTTAAGTGTAACTACTTGGAAACCTAGTAGTGTATCTAGTAGTGCTTAAGTAATGTGCACTTTCTAATCCCAAAAGTAGTACAAGAGGTCCAAGTTGTGTATGGATGATTAAGGATGGATGCTCATCACATTTAGNCACTTTCTAATCCTAGAAGTAGTACAAGAGGTCCAAGTTGTGTATGGATGATTAAGGATGGATGCTCATCACATTTAGGTTAGCTTAGATTTTATTTCCCATTGCATATTTGCTTAATCAAGATTGTTTCCCATCGTCTCTAGGAGTAGCATTAGTTTAGAATCACATCATATGCCTCACTCTCGAGTAAACCATATGTGACAAAGGATATACTAGTCCAGGTGGGAAGACAATGAACTGCAATCAACATGTAACTATCTANACCACAACAAGTCCTTCTATGGAGTTCAACTAGATCATGCATACACGCTTATATTTGTATGGTTGAGTGTAGGGGTACCTCACCACTCATAAAAAATGACCTTAGATTTTTCATAGAAAGAGAGGTTGATTACCTTAATCTTCTTAATAAAAATTAGAGAATCTCTTGATGCATAATAAGTTAAAATATTTCTATAGCAAGGCTTGCCACAATATTTGAGCAAGAAAGTTTAATTTCAAATATGATGATAAGGTTCTCTATTTTAATCCATTATACTTGGCCTATATGGATAAATTTAAATTTCAATGAAAAGAATCATACATCATTCGCACCAGTTATCAGCCTAGTGTGAGACATATTTATCATCTAGATGAGCTAGAAAAGCATTTTTTTAATAATGGAAAACATCTAAAAACAATATCTTTCTCCTTTGAAACTACATAAGGATCATTCTTGTATTTTACACTTAGAGGTCTATTAGTTGATAGACATGGATTAGTCATTGGAAAGAATCCTTCTATCCATATCAAATTTTGTTCATTTTTTTCTATTTTTCTTATTTTCTTGAATAAAATTAGTATGTTTAGTTACTAATTTTCACATGTCTTGAGCTTAATAATTAAATTTTTACAATATCTTATTCTCCTTGAATGTGCTTGTGATCATGTATGGAAAAATCAATTAACGTAATTTATGAATGCTCACCAAATTACCCAATGATGGAAGGATGAGTTATAGATGTGATGATGATGGAAGAGTACGAAAAAAGTCTAAAGTGGAGTCCTGATCATTGAAATATCCACACAACAAAATTCATCCATCTACATTTTCTTCTTTCCATCATTGGTGAACTAGGCTTAGATTTAGTCGGGAGCTAAGACTCATAATGTGAGCTATTGAAGATAATGCTACTAGAATTGCTGAGTAGGTGGTGGATTCAGACATTAATTTATGAGCTCTAAAATCCTAGAAATGTTCTTAGTTATTGATAAGAAAAGGATGTGTAATCAAGGCTTCTTGTGACTATTGAATGGTTCTAATCAATGTGATTAGGCTAAGGTGCATGTGTTTCCTTGCCTAGACATCCTAATTAGAAGAGATTCATGATCTCATGAACCTATGCATGTCATGTGGTGAGGGATGAATTCTCATGTTTGTACAACTAAAAGACTTCAAGTGATGATCCAACATTGCAATTATTACGATGACTCCCATGAATCATCAAAAATCCTCTTCTCATAAAAGAAAGAAAATGATGACAAGAATGAATGAATGAAATGAAATAATGAAAAGATGAAAAAGAAGAATAAATAAAATAAAAATAAAATAAACTAATAATAATAAAAAGAATAAGGAGTGATGGAAACAGTAATGTAATTCCAAAATTATTGATCCATATAAATTGGTATTTTTATCATCTTGTACCAATCCTATGATTACTCAATTACAGTCAAATTGAGTGGTTGAACCAATACCCATGTGAGCCTTTCTCATGTTCAACCCATTGCCTAGATCACTTGAATTATGAATGTAATAGTTCAATATAGTCTCCTACTTCAGTCTTACCCATGGCCATGAATCCCTAGAAGTCTCTCTCTTATTAAACTTTAGTAATGTCAAATGCTGCTTCAACTTGATTTCTAAATTCATATGTTCCCAAGGATCAAAATTTATAATGGTTAATCTAAACCATGATCACATCCATTATTTTCTTTCATTGAATTTTTATTACTATTGGAATTGGTATCTATTAGTGTAGCTAGAGGAATCAATCAGAAGGTTTTGGTAAAGAAAAATCAAGGAGCCTACTATTCATATGTATATGGGTGAGGGAAAATCAAAATAGAATCTTGACTTCTAGATGTTGTATGGTAAATTACCTTGATTTGGTTTTACTAATGGTTAGACCATTAAATAATCAATACTAGATGACACTAGTTAAGGTATTCATGATCTTACACTTGGAAGGGAGACTTGAAGATCTCTCCCCATCATGTGGATGAGTAGTAGTGATGGGATGTGGTAGTGGATCTCTCATGGGATTTTTTACATGCTTATGTGACCCATAGGCTAATTGAATGCTTAGCTAGAAATCTATTAATTTTGCACCCTCATCTTCTCACCCTTGTTCATCATGCATTCTCCATTTCCTTCATTTCCTTTCTTGTCCATTGGTTGTGTATGGTAGGAATTTAATCAGGTGAAGCAAAGGATGAGATTTGATCATCCAAGGAGATGGACTCTTATTTTGTGTTGGTGTTTTACTAGTTGTTGGGAATCCATGGGTATCTCATCAATAGCTTTTACAAGGTCAAGGAAGGTAGGTTTCTACTATGGGAAGGATCACTTATGAATTCTTGGTAACTTGGCATTGTGAGTAAGTAAGCTCAAACTTAATCCCTAGGATGGTGATGGTTGCATGACACAAGACACTTAATTGAACTTCCAGTTGTGTCGTTGCAACTTGATGAGCCTCATGGTTTGACTAGGATTATTTTATTTCACCTTTATTTTCTACCTACATATTTTGATTATAACTTAGATGTCTAACCAAGTCATACTTCATGATCATACGTACCTTGATTTATTAATGATCTAATATATTAAAAGACTTTTGGTTTGTTGATTCCTACATTTATGCCTTTAATTATTATGCTTATGTTCGTTGGTGCATGTATTTAATTTTTGTTATTTAAGTTTGATGTCATGCAACACAATTTTGGGAGAGAGAAACCATTTGATATGTGTTTCTTCATTCTATCTTATTCATCATACTCATGTACACTGTTGGCAACTATTTGGGACACGATCGCCAACAAGTGTTCTCGAACAGGATTTAGGTGCTTGCTGGTCTTCTGGCAACACCAAGGCCCAGATACCTCCAAATAGACTCAGTAGTTAATGTGAGTATGTGTGTGTGCTGTTGCAGTGTGCGGTTGTGAAAATTGAAACGATTAGGTTGTGTGTAAACTATAGATGACTTGTCTTAAAGAGATTCAGCCAACTTTGCAAAGTACTGTGAGTTGTTGAGAGTTCCTATTTTGTTCAATTGCCTAGTCTATGTGGTCCTTATAATACCTACTTGTAACAAATAAAATTTTGCAAAAAAATTTGAGCACAACTCCACGAATCTACTTCTAATTTTCCTCAAAGAAAGAAATAGTTCCACAAGAAAACTAGAAATAGAACAAGATTCAATGGAAATAGAAAGGAAAGAAAGAAGATTTGTGTTAAGTTCTCAAATGTTTAAACAAGGTAAAATGATACGAGTAAACACTTTGCAATAAATCTATCACAAATTCAATAACTACGAATTGTTCAAACTTCCAAGGCTCAAATAAGCAATTTCTTCAAGACAATCCTACTATGCTACCAAAAAATTGCTGCGTAAACTATCACGTACGAGACTCTATTTTGGCTAGATAATGGATGTCAACAATTGCATTCAATATAACCTTCAAAAAACTTGACAATTTCTGATTGAAATACCATGAAGATTCACTTTAAAGATAAAAGAAACTATTCTGGTCCTATCAAAATACCAAAGATTTTCTAAACCCTCTTGACTATTGAATTATTCAACAACTTGACTATATGTAGAGGCTCTCTTACAACAATCTCAATAGCAGTTCTTATGCATTGCACAACAATAAAATTTACTACTAAAATGCTCTTAAGGCTTTTAAACACAAGCTTTTCTATGGAAAAATTTTAATAAAAAATTTCTATCATGCAACAAGAACAATAAGAGCAATCTAAAAATCCAAAAATTACTTGCCAAGCATGATACTATCTAAACAACTAGCTAAAAAATTGAAAAAAAATAAGAAATCATAAGCATAAGTCACAAGACTATGACAAAGAGGCTAAAATGTTGTCTTTAGCAAGTCATCTTACAAGCAATCTTTCACAATGTCTTTTTACAAAATGTTCTTCCAAGAGTGTTGTCCCAAGTGTCGTTAAGTGTATTCTAGTAGACCTTTCTTCCTTCTAACCCTTGAAGCCTTTTTATAGGGTTCAAAAGGTAGTTAGATATTCCAAAATATCTTGGCTAACTTTTCTCCCAAGTAAGGAAGTTATAACTTGCCCAACAGGTTAGGAGATATTACTTGCCCAACAACTTAGGAAGTTGTAACTTATACATAAAGTTAGGAGAAAATCATGCTAACATTGGCATGTGTAAATATTACAAATATTGCTTTTATAAGAAACATCCTATATAATACTTTTTAAAAGTAAATCCAAGATCTTCATACTATAAGAGATTCATAGAATTGTCATTTTATTTTAATTAGTTTGTTTAGTATTTTAATCATCAAATATCATCACCCATCGTGCATAAAGCCTTCATAATTTTTATGAAGAGGAGGTGGTAGTAAGAAAATAATTCAACATCCACCTTAGTGTAGAAGTTGGTGGTGGCAGCAACAAATTCTTGTAAGCTTGTGTAAATAAATTATCTGCATTTTCACTTTTTTGTACCTTATTGTCTTCAAGCTCAACGTACTCATAAATTGTTGTTGTAAAACGTGTGTGTAAATTTCATTAGTATCTGGCGAGTTTTTGTTTAAGGTGACAGTTAGATCGAGAAATGGACTCCAAGCCGAGGGGGTATGGTCACACCTATGCAGATTATAGGTGAAGATGACAGTTGCAAGAATGACAGAGAGTAATTAGCTAGCCAGTCATTACTGCTAGCTTGTTTCTTTCCTTCTTTGTCCCTGTACAAAATCCATAAAAATGGACACATGCTCTAACACGTTCCCATTGCTAACTCTTGCAACTATGGTTTGCAGGACATAGCCATGCTGCCAGAACTAATGTACAACACCAACCCTAACCTCTTCTTATTTTCTGTAGTCCATCTCATGCCGATGTCTTGAATCTGAATTTTTTGCTTGTCGTTGCGAATTTGATGTAATTTTGTTCATGCTTCTGAATTGAAATTCTATTCATGCTTCCGAATTGGACACAAACATGTCGTTTTCACCATTGGCTGTATTATTTCATGCCTACTCTCACGAAAATCATTTTTCCTTTGGTAAATTTGAAAACAATAACAAGGAGCAGCCTAGGAACCATCACTAGGATATGCCGTGAAATGTCTCATGCAAAAAGTGGCCCTTAGGTTTGTCTTTTATGTTCATAGAATCTCACATGAGCATATTACAAGTTACACTGTGGAAACACACACACCGCTATACTTATATGCATAATCAAACCACACATTCCATTATCGTGGAAATATTCTTCAATGGCACACCTGGAATATGGGGCTTTATTGCTTCATGGATTTTGATTTTATGTTGCGATGTCATGCGCTGATTCTAGTCATCCTCGATTAGCTAATAAATCAAGACATGGAATCATGAATCTCCAGCACATTATTAACTCACGCAAGAGAAAGACCTAAATATGATTTTCCAGTTTAAGTAAGTCTCGCTGGATAGAGACGCACTGTGGAACCCTGTTCACCTGCGTTTTTTTTTTGAAAGAGCATGTGAATACTTTTTTTTTGGTAAGAAATATATTTGCTAAATAATGTAGCCACAAGGAATTCATTTTTGGGTATCTTCCTTCTGAATCTCCACTTGTGACATTTCTCATTCGTCTGTAAGTTTTGGCCTGAATATCTCTTTTCGGTCATTAACTTCCCATTGTTTTCATAATATGGCACACACATTCATTCATTTTTTTGGACAGAGTAATAGAGAGCAATGGTGATGATAAGCATCTCAGCAGGAACAACTTCAAGATAGCGGAGGCACTGCAGATTTTTATTTTTATTTTCTAAATTTTTGCAACTCAGGAATGGCTGCTGAGGATTGAAATTCCAGATGCTAGATTAGAGCCAAAGATAAAACTGAGCTTAACATAGTTCCCATGAACTACCAGGGACTAATAGTGATTTTTGAATTGAGACCTTTCTAGTGATTTTTTCTCAGCATTATTCATATTTTTAGCACATTCTCCACCAATTCCTTTTCAGGTAAATAATATAATTCCTTGTTTGCTATTATACTATCTTCCAATCTCCGATAAAGGAATAGTTTGGCACTTTAATTTTGTATCCCAAGAAGGTCTCAACATCATTTTATTTAACAATGAATGACTTCTCCAAAACACCCATCAACCCATAACCTTAAAGCTACATGTTTACTTCTAAATTTTCAACTATACATTGTTTTAAAAATTCAGTGTAAAATTTTTTGGATGGCTAGATCATCTCTCTCTTAAATCAATATAGAACAAATTATAAAGTAAATCCCCTTTCAATTATAAAGCCTACTCCATTAAATGGACAAAATGTATCAACACCAAGATGTTCCAATTTTGATAAGATAGTTCAATTGCTCCATGAAATGGCCAAATGTTCCAACATACACATTTAACATTAGGTTATAGTTTGTATTTCATGTTGTTCTCATGCATAATTTTTTCAATGATGGTTTAATTCCTAAATATTTCAAATGATTTTTAGGATTATTGTAGTTTAACTTGTTAGGAAAGTGTACTCCTAGAAGTCATGAAGACAACACCTTTCAAGCCACTTGAAGGATACTTGTTTGATCCTACACCTACAACCTCTCTCATACGAGAGATTTGAAGGTGAAAAGATTTTATTCTTGAACCATAAATAGAAGACATGTAGTACCTACAACCTCTCTTAGAAGGAAGATTTAAAGGTGAAAGGATCACATTCTCAAATCACAAGTAGGAGACATGTATAATAATCAGCAATCAAATACAAGCCAAAAGGCTTATCAAAGGTCATCTCATTGAGCTTAAGGCATCTTTAGCTTGTAGGCATGCTAGGAGGTCATTCTTATCAACCATAATCCCCTAGCCATTATTCTTAATATAGAAATTTTGCAATGCATCTTCTATTAAAG
>MNCI01015490.1:93783-128550 GCA_015680685.1 Gnetum montanum
AAAACTATTTTTTCTTTCCTTGTAGTTTTGATTTTGTTTATAATGCCAGCCAACTCTTATGATTCCTCCACAATGTGAGATGTTATCAATTCATATGCATTTACCTACTTTCCATCTCAAAATTAGCCCAAATGACTAACTAGTAGAGAATGTTATGGAGCATAGGTGAATGCTACCAAGGTGCTAGATGGTAGGAAAAGAAAACAAATAATGGTCATGTCCATGTCATTAATTAAGTATTCTATTCATCTTTTGTACTTATGATTGTGCAATTGGTGGATATGGTTACATATATTCTCTTTAGAATATAAAGGAATCTATCATATGGTTGGTAACCCATGTAAGATGGTTGATGTCTATAATGATGAAAGTATGATTGGCTTAAGGCATGATGATTGTTCAATGATGATGGACATATTATGTGATGTGTATGAACATCCATTGATACTACCCATAATTCCTTGCAATGCTAACTATGAGAACTTACCAACCAGTTCAAATACCATGTGATACACATCCCCTGATAGTATGTGTAAAAATATCACTATAAGCACATTAGTAAACCAAAAGAATCAATTTCTAAGGAACTAAATATGATTGAAAGTAGGGAGTCTTTTGGGGGAATTTGTGAGAAGAATGCTATGTGAAGTACCTCATAGTGCTTTGTAAAATTTCGCTAGAAGTTCTTTGATCAACCAAAATCCCTCATTCAAGGATGAATGTAAGCTTTTGATTGTTTGAAGCCTTCTAGAAGGGATTGCTGGGGGGGATGGAGGGCCTACTACATGCACCCCCTCATAGTGCATGTAAAAATCTCATCGAAATCACATCAGTAGACTAGAAAAAATAATTTTGAAGGAGCTAAAGATGACTAGAAGTGAGGAGTCTTTTGGAGCCAACTATGAGATGACTGTTATCTATAGAAACTTGTAGTGCTTTATAAACCTTTGCTGGAAGTCATTTGATCAACTAGAAGCCTCCATGAAAGGGAGAATACAAGCTTCTAGTTGCTGGATGCCTTTTGAAAGGGACTATGATGGCATTGATAGGCTCATCCCCTCATAGCACATGTAAAAATCTCATTGGAAGTGCATTAGTAGACTCGAATTAGTGAGTTCCAAGAAATTGAAGATGATTAGAAGTAGGGAGTTTTATAGGAAATACTATGAGATGACTTATATGGGTAGGACCTCCCAGTTCTTTGTAAAATGTTGCTGAAAGTGGACTGATCAATCAAAAGCCTCCATGCAAGGGTGAATGCAAGCTTCTAGTCCTTGGGTGCATTCTAGAAGAGACTTCCATGGGGTTACTGGGTGCAACCCCTATTAATGCATGTAAAAATATAATAAGAAGAATGTTGATATACTAAAAGTAGTGAATTTGAAGGTACTAAAGATTATAAAAAGTGGAAAGTCTTTTGAGACTATCTATGAGAAGACTACAACAAGAAATATGTTGTAGTGTTTTGTAAAACTTTGTTGGAATTCAACAAATAAACCGGAAACCTCCATGCAAGGGTGAATGGGAGTCTCCAATTTCTAGACCTCTTTTGGAAGGAATTGTAGTCAGGCTGCTAGGTGCACCCCTTGAAAGTGAATATAAAACTCTCATTGGAAATGTGTTGGTAAATTGAAAGTAGCAATTTTCAAGGAATTACAGATGACTGAAAGTGGGAGCCTTCTGAGGCTAACTATGGGATAATTGCTATGGGTAGAACCTTGCAGTGCTTTATAAGAGTTTGTTAAAAGTGGTCCAATCAACTGGAAGCCTCCAAGTAACGGTGAATGCAAGATTTTGGTTGCTAGATGGCTTTTAGAAGGGACTATGATGGGGTTGCAAGGTGCACCTCTTTATAGTGCTTATAAAAATCTTACTAGAGGCATGTTGGTAGACTAGAAGCAGTGATTTCCAAGGAACTAAAGATTACATGAATTAAATAGTCTTCTAGGGTCAATTGCAAAATTATTACTACATGCAAGACCTCATAATTCTTTGTAAAAATTTACTGGAAGTGGTTTGATGCACTGAAGCCTTCACAAAATGATGAATGCAAGCTTTTGGTTGCTAGAGGCCTTATACAAGTGATTACAATGGGGCTGCTAGGTGCACCTCCTCGTAGTGCATGTAAAAATATCACTAGAAGCATTTTGGTAGATCAAAAGAAATGATTTTGTAGGAACTAAAGATGATCAAAAGTGAGAACTCTTCCAAGGTTGAGTATGAGACAACTGTTATGGGTAGGACCTCATAGTGTTTTGTAAAACTTTGTCAGAAGTTGTTTGATCCATTATAAGCCTCCATGAAAGGGCCAATGTGAGATTTCAGTTGCTAGATGCCTTCTAAAAGGGATTGCAAGGGGTTTTCTTGGTGCACCACCTCATAGTACATGTAAAACTCTCACTAGATGCACATTGGTAGACCAAAAGCAGCAATTTCCAAGAAACTAAAGATGACTAGAAGCAGGGAGTCTACAACATGGCTACTATGGGCAAACCTTGTAGTGATTTGTAAAACTTTATTGGAAGTGTTATGATCAACTATAAGCATCCATGCAAGGATGAATGTAAGCTTTCAGTTTCTAGATGCCTTTCAAAAGGGACTATTGTGGGACTACTAGATGCACTGTCTTGTAGTGCATGTAAATATCTCATTAGAAGTGCATTGATAGACTAGAAGTATTGATTTCCAAGGAATTGAAGATTATTAGAAGTGGGGAGTCTTCCAAGACTAACTATAAGAGGATTTCTATGAGAAGTACCTGACAATGCTTTGCAAAACTTTGCTAGAAGTCATTAGATGAATTAGAAGCCTCCATGAAAGGGTGAATGGGAGCTTCTAATTACTGGATGCCTTTTGGAATGGATTGCGAGGGGGGGGGGGGGGGNGAAGGATGGCTACTAGGTGTACCCCTTCACAATGCATATAAACATCTCATTGGAAGTGCATTAGTAGACCAGAAGTATCGATTTTCAAGGAATTGAAGATGACTAGAATTTAGGAGTTTTCCAAGGCTGACTATGAGAAAACTGCTATGGGTAGGACCTCATAGTGCTTTTTAAAAGTTTCCTAGAACTCATTTAATATACTTGAATCCTCCAAGCAATGGAAAATGCAAGCTTTTGGTTGTTAGACATCTTTTAAAAATGACTATGATGGGGTTGCTAGGTGCACCCCCTCAAAGTACATATAAAAATATCATACGAAGCATATCGATAGACTGGAAGTACTGATTTCCAACGAACTAAATATTACCAAAAGTGGGGAGACTTCTAGTGCTGACTATGAGATGAATACTATAGGCAAGACCTCATAGTGCTTTGTGAAACTTTTTTGGAAGTGGTTTGATCAATAGAAATCCTTCATGCAAGGGTGAATGCAAGCTTCTGGTTGCTGGATGCATTCTGAAAGGGACTATGGTAAGGTTGCTAGGTGCACCCCCTCACAATGCATGTAAAAATCTCACCAAAAGCATGTCGATAGATCAAAAGTAGTGATTTCCAAGGAACTAAAGATGATCAATAGCAAGGAGTCTTATGAGGCTTATTATGAGATGACTACTAGGGGTAGGACCTCTCAGTGGTTTGTAAAACTTTGCTAGAAGTTGTCCAATCCATTAGAAGCCTCCATGCAAAGCCGAATGTAAGCTTCTAGTTGTTGGTCACCTTTTGAAAGATACTATGGGAGGGTTTCTTAATGCACCCCCTCATAGTACATGTAAAAATCTTAGTCGAAGCACATCGGTAGACTAGAGGTAGCAATTTCCAAGGAACTAAAGATTATCAAAAGTGCATTTATAATACTTAATATTATTATAGTTATATATGTATATATATTACTATATTACACCCACACACATAAGTTATGGGTAGTTTCCTGTGATAATTTTTTATATGTAAAGCATTATATAGAAACTACAATTCCATCCCACGTAACATGAACAACTTGTATGTATCTTCTACTAATTATTAATTTATTGAAAATGGACTAGTTAATATTTTTGAAAATTTATTTGGCTTCTTCATATTTCATAATAATACTAGATCACTGATTCTAAAAATCTTTTTCAAAGCCTTTCTATAAAAAAACCTTTTGACTTGCGAAGCATTCTTTAATAAATTATCTTTAGCTCTATCCATTTTAGCTTCTCTTTTAATGAAAAAGATCATAAAACTCCTATCTTTATCCATTTTTTCACTGTAATCTTGTACAAAATTAGAGGCCAAACTTATAATCTTGTTCATAACTCTTGTGGGCAAACCATAGAATGAGTTATAAGCTAATGTTCCAATAACATTCTTAAATTTAATATGGTTAGTCCATAATGTAGATTGCAAGTAATCAATCTAATTTTCTACATTCTCATTGATCAACATTTTAATGTAGGAAATAAGCTTTCTATTTGCACTATGTACTATGTTACGTGCAGGCATCGAGTCCGAGTAAGCTAGAGCATAGTAGGGTGTCCCAGCCTGAGAACAGTGACATGAATGTGCAAATATGTATTGAAAAAGTGAGAAGGTACAAGTGTTATGCTAAATGCCAAAGCGAAATGTAATAGAATTTGAGAATAGCAGTGCAATGCCCCAAAATAGGGAGCATAGCTAATTGACGAAGAGTCTCAAAAGGTACACAATGTACAATAGGTGTAGTGGAAGCATAGTCATAGCCTCGGTGGTGTCAAGCTATGAAGTCTGGTATTCACTATGTTGAACTATGCCTATAAGGTTGATAGCAACAGTGTATCATACGATCTTCTATAGGGCTACAATGGGGATGCAGTGTACTATGCGGAGTACTTGTGGCTTTCTATTGGTGTGGTGTGCTCTAGGTCTCATTCATCCATGGAGCTAAGTGTTTAGATGCCAAAGTGCCAAAAGCCAAATGGAAGTGCCAACTACCTCACTGGTGAAAAAATGAAAGTGAATCCCCCTCTCTTCTATTTTCCCTCCCTTGAAATACTAGGGTGCAATGATACTTATAGGGCTAGGATTAGCCTAAAATGCAGATCAGGTGCCATGTGGTAGTGTGGTGGGTGGGACAACGGGATGCTATGTATGTGTGTTACGCCACGCTACACTGCACAACATAGTGACGTAGCATGAACACTAGCCTACTACACTATGCTATGCTACACAACGTAGCACCTGAGACCCAGCAAGGCAAGTGAGTTCAACAATTGGTGACTATGCTTTCCACATTAAAAGAGCTTGAGATCTCTTGGTTTCCATATGAGGACCATTTTTCAGCTATGATTTCTACTACATTGTGCTACATTTCATCTGTAGGATAGGTGTTTCCTCCATGGGATGAGTTGTGTTACATCTGTTTGGGGCTTCGACTAGCCTAGAAAGGCTTCCCATGGGACGAGTTGCATTATGTCTGTTATGAGCTCAGTGGTTGATGTGAAGAGAATGGCATGTGTGTCACAATGCGTATGCTAGAGGGATGTGAAATCATGAGTATGTGGGGAATGAGAGGATACTGGGATGAAGAAGTGGATGTGCATAGGCTATAATAGGAATGAGGGGGATGTGCACTCTTGAGTGGATTAACTAGTCTAATCATGCACTCTTGATGACTTGCTACCACGATGAGATGCACCTTTACATGACTATCTCTAAGGCTTCATCCCGCAAACACAACTCCAAGAAGACAAGAAAACCATAAAATGTGAAATGCAAGTGCAAATGCTAGATGTGAAGATGCTACCAATGCTAGATGCAAAGATGCTGTGAATGTGTCAAATTTTGTGTCAGTTGCAAGTGCTTAGGAAGCTAGTGAAAGTGCCAAGGTGATGATGTTGCAAGTCATCTAAAGGCTGCATGAATGGCAGGTGCTCCAAAAATTTAGTGAAATGATGAGAGGGGATGATACTGTAAGTGCCTCCAAGGGTTTCAACAATGGAAAGTGCTTGAACAGATCAGTAACATGCTATTTTAAAGTCCTAGCAGGCTATGAACCCAGTTTAAGATCTTGGCAGACCATAGTGTGCTAGTTTATAGTCCTAGCAGACTGTTGGATGCTAGTTTAATGTCATAGAAGACAGTAAATGTTGTTGTAGTTTAGCATCATGACCCAAAGATGAGATATGCCAATTTAACATCATAGTGGACTATCTATGCTAGTTTATAGTCATAGTGGACTAGCTTTGCCATTTTATAGTCATAGCGGACTATCTATGCTAGTTTATAGTCATAGTAGACTAGTTGTGACAATTTATTGTCATAGTAGACTATTTGTGCTAGTTTATAGTCATAGCAGACTAGTTGTGCCAGTTTATAGTCATAGTGAACTATTTATGCTAATTTATAATCATAGCGAACTAGTGCCTACCTTGCTTGTGCAAGGTGTAATGCCCATGCATAGTCATGCTATGTGCCTACAAGATCCTAAACAAATCAACTATAAAAAACAAAATCAAGTGGAAACTATTGTAAATAGAGTTGAAATGCATGAATGAAAGGAAAGTAGTGCAAAAAGGAATAGTTTTAGGCCATTTTGGGTTGTGGGCTAGTTTAAGGCCTTTTCGGGCCATATGTTTTTGTTGTTTTTCAAATGCAATGCATAACCTAAGTATATGCATGCATAAACAAAGTAGAAATGTGTAAACAAAGAAAAATGTGTGATCTAAGTGAGCAGGAAAAATGTAAACATGTAGGCTAGTGCGATATAAACAAAAGTCAAAAATGCATGGTAAGTGGAGGCAAGGGGTAGGCAGGCACCTAGCACATTTTTTGGCCAAGGGAAAGTCTTGGTCATGTAGTTACTTCCTAATTGAGTGTGGATTAGGAAGCATGCAAGGCTTAGGATCCTTTAGGAAGCTATTGGCTTCAACCACTCATTTGAGTGTGTTAGCCTTAGGCACTATGTTGGTTGTCATAGGTGTACTATGAAGAAACTCTTCTTCCAAAACTTGTGCCATGTCTATGTCATGGATAGTCAAAGAGGAAGCATCATCACCATGGATGATAACTTGACCACCTTTGTATAGAAGGTGGATTTCTTTGTGGATGAGAGAGGAGATGGTCCTTAGTTAGGTAAGCCAAGGCTTATCTAGAATCATGTTGAAACCTGGCATCTCCTGTATAATAGTGAAATCTACACTAGTGGAGAAATTCTCTCTTGCCACAGGCTAAGTTGATTGTACCCCTAACTATGACACATGATCTGTTGAAGGATTTTAGACACATGGTTTTGGCTGGCCTGATTTCATTTGCCAAGCCTAGCTTGTCGATGACGGAGTATAAGACTATGTTTGTTGCTGCACCATCATCTACATCCACTCTATGAATGCTACATTGCCCAACATGTATACTAATGGATAGTGGAGCTATAGTGACCTTCCCTCATTTGGGGTTCACTTTAACTACATTTTTGTAGAACACTAGGGATGTTGAACTTGATTCTTGTTATGTAGGGGGAAACATTGTTGTGCTAATGGATGTCTCATTTGTAGGGATGTCCTCTATAATAGGAATGGAGTCCAAGATCTATGCCAATGCTTGATAGTGAGCAGATGAGGTTATGACTAGGTCATACAAACTCAACGTTGTATTCTTTTTCTTGAGCTTTTGTTTCACTTGGGTTAGTGCAACCATGAAGTCTTTGTCATTGGTTGTTGTGTTGGCCTTGATTTCCTTCATGTGGCTTGAGAGACAAATCTCTCAGGGAGGGGACTTGGGCTTGTTTTTCTTGTCTTTCTTGGGGCTAGGGGCCCCAGTGTTTGGTTGTTACTTGTCAATTATAGCCTTTGCTTTAGCCATGGGGGTCGTGAGGTATGCATTCATCCTCTTGCGCTACCATTTGGCACTAATGGGTAAACCCTTGAAAGATGAGGGACTAAAATGTTGCCAACTATTAGGATTTAGGTACGTGAGGGGCCATCATGTTGTGGCACCCTTATAATAAAGGGTAGCTTAGGAGTTGTTTTAGGAGTTGTTGTGTGACCAACTCGTTGTGGCACCTTAATAACGAAAGGTTGCTTAGTGGTTGTTGTTGTTGTGTCATGCTAGTTTAACAAATTAGAGGATGGTTGTTGCTAGTTTAATGTTGTAGAAAATGTTTGTTACTAGTTTAATGTCGTAGTAGATGTTTGTTGATGTGTTGGTTGAGCGATGGATGCAGTGATCGAAGTAGGCCACACACGAGTGGGTTGGATGGATAGTGCAGATGCCAATGAGATAGGTGGAATGCAGGATGCTTGAGTTGTTTGGGGATGGGAGGTGGCTCATACATGAGCATAGTGTTGGGAAAATGCATTAGTTGCTTACAAGGAAGGCTAAATTGACATGGTCACCATCTCAGAGAGGATGGGTGGACTAAACCAAGGAGGGACTGTACTAGGGAGCGGTTCTTAGAAGATGGTGTACGGATGGATCTCATGTTTAGAGTAGGCCTCAAACTCATCCTCTTCATTCTATGAGGCTTCTTCATAGGTTGTACTTGCATCATGCTTATTTGCACGAATTAGTTGGGACAACAACTGGTGGTAGGACTCCATGAGTGGGATTATGTCAAACAAGGAGGAATTGTACTCTCATCTATTTTGGTGGACTCATTCATAGTCTTGTTTCACCTCCAAATCAAGGTAATCCATTGGTAATTCTACTTGTATTTTGGTGCAAAAAAAATTGTGTTGTTCATGGCTTAGTGTGGCATGCTTTAGCTAGATCATGGTATCAAACGTGTTAGACATCGATGTGGAAGGTTGACTTGAATTCATATTCTTGGTTGTGAGTGTTGCTATTTGTAGAAAATGGATAAATCTAACAATTGCAAAAAAATGACTAAGTCTATTAGTAGCAAGAAAGTGTAAGAAAACAGATGAGTGTAAAAATGCAGAAAAAATGGGTAAGTATGGAAATATAGAAAAAATGTTCAAGATGAAAACTGCGAAAAATGACCAACTCTGGTCTTACACTTACTATGCTAGAGCTTGGTACACTAATGGGGTCACTACGCTACACCAGATATAGGTAGCGTAACACAATGGGCAACGTAACACAGTAGATAGCATAACATAGTAGACAATGTATCATAGTGGATAGAGTTAGTGTAATACAATAGACAGTTTGGAAATTGCTACATTTATAGGATCGCTACATTACAAAGAACACAGGTAGCATAATGTAGTAGATAGGTAGCATAACATAGTAGATAATTTAGGGCTTTTGTCATATAGGGTTCCAAAGGAACCATCATGGAAACCAATCTGCACCACCTAGCGCATAGACAACCACACAGGTGTCATGTCTATGCTAGTAGGTAATGGGGTATAGACAACATGCAGGATTACCTGTGACACTCAAAAAGAAAACAGCGGTTCAGCCCCAAAAACTATGACATCCAAAAACATCAGTGGCTAGAATATCAAGAGGTCACCGAGCATACAGCCTAACCCCAAATCTGTGTGAGGGTTGTTCTAGAGAAAGCAGAAACTAGGTGCCATGAAAGATCTTGTCAATCAGACAGGGACTTACATGGTGTTAAAAAAACCTTGTGTGAGAAGGGTTTGTACTATATTACACACCAGCATTGGGTTCGAGTAAGCTAGATCATAGCAGGGTGTCCTAGCCTAAGAACAATGACATGAACATGCAAATATGTACGAAAAAGTGAGAAAGTACAAGTGTTACACTGAATGCCACAGAGAAATGCTTGAGAAACAAAATAGAATTTGAGAATAGCAATGCAACGCCCCAAAATAGGGAGCATAGCTAATTCACAAAGGTCTCAAAATGTACATAGTGCATAATAGGTGTAGTGGAAGCATAGTCATAGCCTTGGTGGTGTTAGGCTGTGAAGTCTGGTGCTCACTATATTGAACTATGCTTGCTAGGTTGGTAGCCATGGTGTACCATACGATCTTCTATAGGGCTGTAATGGGGCTGTAGTGTACTGTGCATTGTAGTTCTGTCTTTCTATTGGTGTGGTATGCTCTAGGTGTCATTTATCCATGGAGCTAAGTGCTAAGATGCCAAAGTGCCAAATGCCAAATGGAAGTGCTAACTACCTCACCAGTGAAAAAATGAAAGTCAATTCCCCTCTCTTTTGTTTTCCCTTCCCTAGAACACTAGGGCACAATGGTACTTATAGGACTAGGGTTAGCCCAAAATGTGGATTAGGTGCCATGTGGCAGTGTGGTGGGTGGGACCATAGGATGTTGTTTGGTTGTGTTATGCCATGCTATACTACATAGCATAGCATGAACATTGGCCTACTACGTTATGCTATGCTACATAGCGTAGCATAGTGTAGCACCTAAGACCCAACAAGGAAATTGACTTCAACAATTGGCGACTATGCTTTCCATGTCAAAAAAGCCTGAGATCTCCTAGTTTCCCTCTGAGAACCATTTTCAGCTTTGATGTCTGCTACATTGTGTAGCATAGCACCCAATTTTGCATGAATTTTTTTCTTAACCTACAATGTTCTACCATGGGACCTTGGCCACATTCTAGGGACAAAGTGAGATAGGTAACCCTAGAGGTTGAAGAATGGCCAGATGCATTTACATGTCAAAAAAACTTGAAGGAGAACTTTGTTGCTATTGGCACCTTGCTATGCTATGTAGCATAGCATAGTGTAGCATGCAAAGTTAAATGTCTTTTGTGAAAATTGCCAAGCTTTCCTCATGCTACACTGATCATATTCCAAGAATGAAGCAGGGTGGGTATCCTTGAAGACCGAATCATTGCTAACTCTACCTTCTACACCTGACCCAACACTTGAAAAAAAGGGCAAAGTGTAACCATTTTAACAATTAGACAAATTCGCAATCGCGATGCCGAGACCCAAAGTTTTGTAGTGTTTCAAGTAGCCATGATAAAAAACATATGCTCTATTCTTGGAGTAATTGTGTTAATAAAATTTTTGTCCCATTTCTAAAATGGTCTATCTATAATTACTGAATTTAAGGAAGCATTAGTCTTTTTGATTTTTTCTCTATGAATATGACATTTGTAACATCTTTAAATCATTGAACTAATATCTTGGTACATACTAGGCTATTAATAACTATAGTGGAGTATATGTTGCATGGTGAACTTAGGAGACTCATAAAATAAATTATAATAATCATGGAATTTTTCAAGAATAGGACTAAGTTGATCATTATGAACATATTTCGACAAAACCCCTCTAAAATAATTTCTATATAAGATTCCATCTTCAATCACAAATATATTTATCTTTTTAAAGAAATCTCTCTTCTAACTTGTAGTTAGGTTATTTGGAACCTTTCATGTATTAAGGAATTCTTAAATTTCATCATACCAGTTTTCTTCATGAGTCTTAAGCATAAATACTTCATCTTCTCTAGCCATTAAGTTGGTTAATTTTATTCCTTTAATGGTTTTGCATATCTCTAATGAAAATCTAAAACCTTGAAGTTTAATGATCCACTTTCATCTTTTCAATCCAATTTCATTTTGGACTAAGAATTATTCGACCATAGGCTCTATTAGCATAATGTGAACTAATGAGCTTTCCAAGGCTCTATTTGAAGTGATGAAGTGATGACATTTAACAAATTTGAAGTGATGAAGTGAAAAATGAAGTGATGAAGTGATGAAGGAATCCAATTGGTTCATCTTGTCCTTCATCTTTTTGAGTTAAAGCAGCAACTAAATCATTTGAAGTGAAACCATATAACTAGAAATATTCTTTCAATTTTGGTGTTATTAAGTTTGAAGGTTCTTGAATAGGCCTTTTAATTTCTACTAGAGATTTTTCTAATTCTAGTGTTTTCCTTAATAGGATATCCTTTTTTAGCGTATGCATCAAAGGTTTGGTAATTTTAGTAAATCCAAGAACAAATTTCTTAACAACATTTTTCCTTCCAAAGAAAGATGTAAAAATGTTTTTACTTGGAGGATGCTTGATATTCTGTACTACTTGAATTTGGGAGTTATCTATAGTAATTTCTTCTTGACAGATCACATGGCCTAGTAAACTTCTAGTTTTAATGCAAAAGATACATTTCCTAAGATTTAATTAAATATCATACTCATGACAAATGTTAAAAACTTGTTGGAGATGGTCAATATGATCTTTCTTTCTTTACAAAGAGATAGTGATTTCATCCAAATAAACTACAATGAACTTGCCTATTAAACTATTAAGGGCTAAATCCATTGCTCTTTGAAAATTAGCTCTAAATTTTCAAGATCCAAATGACATTCTTTGGTAGGTGAAAGTTTCCCACTTGGTAATAAGTATTGTCTTATATCTATCATTCGTATCTACCATAATCTAATTATAGCCTAGAAAACCATCTATAAAAGAATATCCTTGAAAAAATGAGACTTTGATCAACATTTCATCAATTCTAGGAAGTGGGTATTTATCTTTTTCAGAGGCTTCATTCAAATTTCTAAAATCCACACAAAGTCTTATATCATCATTATTTTTTCTTACAAGAACAAGGTTAGCAAGCCATGTCAGATATCAGACTAGATATATAATTCAAGCTTACAATAACTTCTTGATCTCAGCTTCCATGGCTAGTTCAAATTATGGATCGAATTTCCTTTTTTTTCTCTTGACTATCTTACAACTATGTACTAAACAAATTTTATTTGTCATCACATCTGGCTTAAAAGCTTTAAGATCGTTATAATACCAAGAAAAGTTTTTCAAATTATTTTTTATGATTAATAACAAATTTTTCTTAAAAATTGAACTATATTCCTTCATGATGTTTAATATCTTTGGTATCTTAATAGATCCAAAATTCACTACTTCATGAGCTTGCTCATTTGGATTTTGTATATTTTTTCTAGTAAGCACAATTTTGCTAAACTTATGTTCATAATCAATCATCCGTTTTTAGGAATGGAATTTTTCTTAAACTTTAATGTTATTTCAAGTATGATTTGAGTTCTGAATTCCTACTTATTTCTTAAGAACCTAAGAAATTTATCATCATCTTCGAATACTTGTAAATGCTTTATGTTATCTAGTACTAATAGCTTATGTTCATTTTCTATTGCTACTCTTTCATACTTTTTTATCCTTTTCACATCTAATGTTGAAGCTGCCTTTGCTAAATCATTTGCTATATAATTATCTTCTCTACTTATACATTCTATGTTATAGTGATGGAACTGATCTATCATTGTACAAATGAGTTGTTTATAAAGATTGCAAGAATGATCTTTTGACTAAATAATTTTCCTTGACTTGTTCACAAACTAATCTTGAATCCCCTTTCATGATGATTATCTTGATTCCTTTTTCTAATTCTATTTTCACTCCAATACTTTAAGCTAAATATTTAGCATTTTTGTTAGTACAAGGGAAAGTTAGATTAATTACTTTTAAAATTATTGAGGAATCATCATTTACTAGAACTACTCCAACTCCTACACCTTTGAAGATACATGAACCATCAAAGTATAGTTCCCACTTGCTCTCTTGAGATTCCTCTTTTTCTCAGAATTAGGAACTTCTTAAAGTACATAAATTTTATTTTAAAGGCTCTTGTTTCAAAAACTTTATTCTTCCCATTCAAGGTAATATTTTCATTCGTCAAAGGTTCCCAAGGTAGCCACATATGTGAGTAATTTATTAATATGTAACTCGAGAAATTCTTACTCTAAATTCTACTTAATAAAAGACTATGTGAATTTGGTATATCTACTACTTGAATAGTTACTCTACTTTTTATATGGGGTTCGAAAGAAATTTCCAATAAAACATTGGGTAGCTAACCCAAAATCCTCACTCTACTCTTGTCCACTTGAACAATCTTTTTACTGGATTATTCAAGAGTCAAACCAATTTTTTTGCATATAGATAATGGCATAATAGTAGAGGTAGATCTAGAATCAACCAAAAAATTATGAAGATATTTATCCTTTAACTTCATTGTCAATAGAAAATGAGGTGCTTCTTTATTAGGAGTAAAACTATAACTAGTTTTTGATATCTTATCAATGTTAGATATATAGCTTAATTTTGATTCTCCAACTCTCCTTTTACATTTAATAAAGTCTAAATATTTTGTTTCCTTAACCACTATTTGTAATAATTAATATATGCTAATGTTGGCCTCAATTAGATCAAGAAACTAGGCTTGATCTTGATGTTGAATATTTGCATGAGCTAAAGATAACTCAAATAACTGGATATATTCTTCAGCCAAGTAGGCTTTTTTAGGAAGAGAAAGGTCCATGAAAATATCTGTAAACTTCCTTAGGAATATAATTGTAGTTTTGAAATCTTGATGGTGTAACTCTTTGCCAAGGGTTCATTGGTTGTGGATTTGCCATTTTAGTAAAATTTCTTTTGATTGATGAACTCTTAAATTTCTTTGATCTTTTCTTATAGACTAATAGACTAGATAGAAGAGGTGATTTCTTTATTATAATAGATCTTATTCCACTACATGTTCGAAACTCAAGAACCTTCTTCTGATGAATAATCAATCTTATAATCCTGAATTTCTTTGGAATCTTTGAAATCTTCCAAACTATCAGTTTATTTGATCATGAACCCAAAATAGTATTTGATCTCTTAAGTCCTCCTAGGAAGAAAATAATTGTTGGTGTGCTATGAATATTAAATTATTTGAATGTAATAAACATAGGTAACAAATTTTCTTTCCCTTCTTCTAGCACTAAAAGAATTGTTGGCAACCATTTTGGACTAGACCACCAGCATTATGGGCCTTTGGTTTTGTGATTGGGGTCATGGGATGCAAAGGTATTCTTCAAATATGGTTTAGGTTATTACTGGTCTCTAGCAACGCCAAGGCCCAGATACCTCCAAATAGACTCAATGGTCATGAAACGAACTAAACATGAGTATGTGTTGGCTAATGTGACCGTTAAAATGGTTAGGTTGTATATGAAACTGTAATTGGCTATCGTATAGAAAATTTAACTAACATTGTTAAATACTATGAGCTATTTAAGGTTCATATGTTATCAAATAGTACATTACTTGTAGAAAATAAAATTTCCCAAAAAAATTTGAGCATAATTGTTCCAATCTACTCCTAATTTTCCCAAGAGAGAGAATTCCACAAGAAAACTAGAAATAGAGAGAGATTCAATGGGTTTTAGAAAGAGAAAAGAAAAGAAATCATATTTGTGTGTTATCTCAAATATTTCAGAAAGATAAATTGACATGACAAAACACTTCACGATAAAGCTATTTCAATTTAATCTATTATGAATTATTGAAACCTTCTAATTTTAGTAAGAAATTTCATAAAAGATATTCTATTTAACCATCATAATTTTTTTAAAATGAGAAAGTATAAACTTCTATTTGGCTAGTTAAAATTGATCAAGAATTTCAAAAAATAGAACTTCCAAAAACATTTAACAATTTCAAGATTACAATATTAAGGAATAAACTTTATAAATAAAGAAGCTAAATTGATGAGCTAAACTAGTAGCTAAGTATCTAAAAAAAATGGGAAGAAATGAACTCATAGAATTTTAAAAAAGTAGATGAATTAATGTCTTTAACAAGACATGCTTTACAAGAAATCTTCAATATTCTTCCATGTTGCTCCATCCAATTCCTCCTCCCCTAAATCTAACTTATACCCTTTTTATAGTCATATCAGGGTAGTTGTAATCATCATGATAAGTTAAGAGGTGTTATAAATATCTAGGGGATTAATTCATAACCACCCTAAGAAGTTATAACCTTGATAGAAAGTTATTAGAAATTTAAGTGAAAGTTGGTAAGTGTCTTCTCAGTTACAAATATCATGGAGATTTAGTTATTCAACCATAGGAAGTTACAACTTCCATAGAAAATAAAGCTATAGTTGACAGATGTTTATAAATACTTTTCCTTTTCTTTAAAAGAATTTAATAGTAAATTTAATTTCTTGATCATATAAATCATGCTCATTCATCTTTCTTTGTGAGCTTGAACCTACATCTTTACTCTTCATTTCTATCTACATTTCCTGTATCTTTTGTAAACTAAGAAACATTAGTGTCTTCTTCTTATTATTATTTAAATTTTTTAAGATCTTGGCACATATGATAAAGTCAAATTACCAACATTAATACAATCAATCCTTTGCCATTTATTTTTCCTAGCATCAGTGCCAAACTATGACATGTGGTGCCATGTTAGTATGAAGTAAAACTACATGCTCCATAGGCAAAGCTTATGACTCATGCATCATCATCTAAGTGGAATATATGATAGAATGATTTATGACCTAACACCACATTGTATTCTTCATTATTGCATTGTGGGGAGTGAGGATGATCAGGTAAGGTGTAGGCATAGTAGGTTTCATTACCTCCATTCCAAGCATGATAACCAAGCATGTCCATTGCAGATGATGGGAATCAAGAGGGTCAAATGTTTGAAATTTCAAGAGTATCTATGAAACCTACAACTAACATTTTTAAGGGCATTAGCATAGGATTTTGTGTGGACTTGGCTTAAGAACTACGTAGAAACAGCTATGCTAGTTTGTGTAGATAGTGTGGTCCATTTTGGACAATCATGGAATTGCAAGTAGAATCAATGTAAAACATCATCATCCATATGACCCTAATCTAGGATACACATGCAATAGCATGCATGAGAAAGCCTAACATTTGCTTATGAAAATGTTGAGGAAGAAATCTGGCTAGATGTTGTCACATTAACAACCTTGGTCCTATCCATGGCGAGGCTACTATTATTTATTATTTTATTTATTTTTATATATGGCCTAATCCACATGATTTGTTAATTTATTTATAGACCATTTTGCAATGTTTTTACTTACTCTGATCTACTATTTTTGTTAGCATACTTGATCACCTATGTTCATCTCTATTTGCAAGAGAAGGTCATGTTACCTTCATACACTATTTTGTGTTCTTTTCTATTCTTTTTTGAGTAATGACTTGTTATTTGGTTCATGTTTCCTTTTTTCTTTCTTTTGTTCATTAAATAATTAGGTTGTATAAACCTCCTAGTTTTAAAGTTGGACAAAAGATATTGTATTGGATCCTTTCCTGTATATCCAAAATATGATCATGGTGATCAGTTAACAATGGTTTTGGTGAGAAGGTTTAGAGTTTCATGTTAAAGCACATGATGATTGAAATTTTAATGGTGCATAACAAATTCCTTTTCAAGGATTTCAACCTTGTAGTAATAAACAAAAATTCTCTTAATTGGATACCATGACTAATAGATAGTCAAAGCTTAACTTATAATCCCAAATAATCACCAATCTTTAATCATCTAATAGATAAAATTTGCACTATTATTTTTGGTAACATATAGCTGGTACCTATTCTACCTCTTACTTTAAAAGAACTAATCAATACTATGGTAAAGTGTGCTAACACAAAGGTGAATGTGAGCTTTTGGTTGTTGGATGCCTTTCAGAAGGAACTACACGAGGGCTGTTAGATACAACCAGTCACATTGCATGTGAAAATCTCACCAAAAGCACATTGGTAGACTAGAAGTAGTGATTTCCAAGGAACTAAAGATGACCAAAAGTGGGAAGTCTTCTAGGGTCGACTGTGAGATGACTGCTATGGGTAGTACCTCATAATGCTTTCTAAAAATTTGCTATAAGTAGTCTGATTAACTAGAAGCCTCCATGCAAGGATGAATGTGAGCTCTTTATTGTTGGACATCTTCTAGAAGTGATTGCAATAGGGCTACTAGGTGCACCCCTTGTAGTGTGTTAAAAAATATCACCAAAAGTGCATCAATACACTAAAAGTAGTGATTTCCAAGGAACTAAAGATGATCAAAAATGGGGAGTCTTCTAAGGTCAACTATGAGATGACTAATATGGGTAGGACCTCACAATGCCTTGTAAAACTTTTCTGGAAGTCATTTGATCAATCAGAAGCCTACATGAAAGGGTGAATGTGAACATCTAGTTGTTAGACACCTTTTGGAAGGGATTGTGCCAAGTGGGGGGGGGGAGGGTGGTGGGGGTGGGTTGTGTGGGGTGTGTATGTGGGTGTGCTAGGGGATGGGGATTACTAGACACATCCCCTTGTAATACATGCAAAAATCGTACTAGAAGCATGTTGGTAGACTAGAAGTAATGATTTCCAAGGAATTAACAATGACCAAAAGTAGGGAGCCTTCTAGGACTAACTGTGAGTTGACTACTATGGAAGTACCTTATAGTGCTTTGTAGAACATTACTAGAAGTCATTTGATCAATTGGAAGCTAGTGTGCTAGAGAAAAAGTTAGCTTTTGATAGGTGGGATGCTACCTAGAAGCTCATGCATAGTTGATATGACTCATAGTTTATTAATTTAAACTATGAGAGGGTATGTTACACATAGGATGAAACCTATCTAAAAAATATTATACATTGTGCCAATGAACAAAAACTTGTAACCAAAGTTTTAGATTGCAACATTGAGACTAGAGAACTAGTAGAAATAAGATCTGTGGTGATTTCAAAGGTATGTGTTGAGGTTGATTTTAATATGTAGGTTGTTTTTATCAATCACACTGTTTGTAGATTATGAAATTATTGTTTGAATTACTATAAAACATTTTTGTTTAGATGCAAGGATGGTGAGAACACATTGGTTTCTAAGAAATAGCATGGCAACAAGAAATAAAAGACCCAACAACTAGTCCTTTCTTTAAAAAAATGAAATAATATGATCTTATTACTATGATGATGTCTTTGCTTGGATATGTAAAGAAATAGTGGATGATTTTATTGTAGGTGAACAAAGAAATGTAATGTTTCCATGTGAATTTTTCTATAGGAACAAAAACCAATAGAAATGGGGAAAGGGAACTCACTACCGAGCAAACTACTACACTTGTTGTAGAAGATAGGTTTTCTTGATTTTCTAAAGTTCTTAAAAATTTTTATTAATATTTTGTATATTTCATATTACTGGAGTACTACTATATGTCCATGTATATACATGAATCAGTTATCATTGTTCACATTGCTCGAATGTTACCATAGGGATGGCACCTTGGTAAGAAGAAAAACGATACATGAATAGCAGAAAGATTGGTTGCAAATGTAATTTCATAGTTTTCATTATGCATGACACTAAGCATGTTGCATTTATTCTATATAAAGAAATGAATCACATTGATACATTGGGAGCTTATTGTCATGGCTTGCTTGGTCCCATATCAAATAGAAGAGATGCTTAGTCAATACATATTTTCCCTTAGACACATCAAAAGATAGTGTTATTATCAAACAAATTTTTTCTAGTAGATATGATATATGAGAGATATATAAAGGATCTATTCAATGAAAGGAAAGAATTCAAGGTATCATGGAAAAGAGACATGTTTTTTTTAGAAAGGACATTTATAATATTTATGAAGATGTTACACTAGAGTACAAAAAAACTGAGCAAGATAAAATTAGCACATGATTATGGTACTAAAGCACCACAGATGTTTTTTCTTTTAATATTAAGAGAAGAACATCAAATAGTCTATCCCAAGAATCATCAAGTTGCAATGGTCATGGATGTTGAAAAGATGATAGGTCTATCTCAAAACAACATACTTGCTATGGATTCAACCTTCAACAACAACAAATATGGACTATGTAGATATTTGGGATATGTTTTATAAACCATGTATTAAGAATATTTTTTATTACAATTGCCTCATTTTTCTAATATTAAAGGTATTTTTATAAACAACTCCATATTCACATAGTCATGGCTTTTGATTCATTCTACAATGCACTTCTTGTAGCATGGGTGGTCTCCTCTAAGATTATAGAGAGGGATGTTATGGCTTGGCTTCTAAATTTATGAGATGCAAGTCCCAAGATCCATGATTTAGAGTAAATGCTTTCATGCTAGATGATTCCAAAGCTAAACTAAATGTTGTACAATAACATTTAAAACACTAAAATTTATTTTTCTATTTTAAAGTTTAGTTCAAAACATGGAAATATCAAAATTGAATGTGCAACATAATGTGAAAAAATTAGGTCTATATTTGGTTCTTATATTTTTCTATGCATTTGGCATGTTTGAAGGGTATGGAGGAAGAACTTGGTAACAAAGGTTAGAGATTAGACAATGAGAAAAGTTATGGTAGCAAAACTAAACTTATTTTTGAATGAATACAAAAGTCCTATGGATGTAGTTGTGAAAATTAACAAGTTTGTCAATGAGCATCAATAGAAAATTCACCTCATTAGTTACCTAAAAGGCTAGTGGATAAAAAAGGATAAATTTTGAAGTATATAATTATTTGATGTTGCAATTGTAGTTTTAATTTATTCAGATTATATGTTCCATCTTTTTTTGTTTTTGCTATGGAATCAAAGATTAATTTCTCAAGGTTGTGGGCAAAAGCCTATTATGATATTCCTTATGCTCAACAACATGCAAACAATGCTATGGAGTCCAATCATGGATTTTTAAAAGGAAAATTCTTGAGAAATATTAGAAATAGGAAATACCATTGCATTAATTAGCTTACAAGGACTTTGACAAAGGTATAGCTATATTATTAAAACAATGCAAGAATTAAAGTTATAGGATATCTACTACATAGAAAGGATAGAGAAGTCATGGGAAAAGATAATTAAAATCTATGATGAAGATTAGAAACAATTATTGGAAAAATAAGATGAATATCTTGTGCATAGTCAGAATTCTTTGTAAGGTGTCCATGGTGTTCTTCTTTGGTATTTTCTATGAGTGAAGATGGTTAAGCCTCAGTCTTTTTATAAGCCTTCAATGAAACTTCAGATATTAGTCAAAGGATGTATGGGTGCATATAATTTCTTCCTTGGAGATGAAAATTTTGATTTAAGAATCCCTTTTGATCTAAATTCATTTATGTCTCATGAGCTTGCAAGCTGTGAAGAGGCATCATAGTTAGAGATGACACCAAAGGAATTCAGATCAACCACTAGAAAATCAAATATCAATGTGGTGCATAGCACAATAGTATCTTCCCATGAGCATAACAAAAAAACATTCAAAAATAAAATGAGAAATTCAAAGCATTTGAGGATAATGTAGATGCAAACTTGATAGAAAAAATAGTAAAATTAAAAAAGGCATTCAAAATTTTTGCATAGAATATCCCCATAAATAAGGAGACTGTTCTTGAACTTGAAAAATATGTTGAGAAGATTTAGTCTATGTTTTTGTTCATAGTAAATGAAAATGATTTTCCAAATAACAAAAGATTGTTATGTTAGGATATCCCTACTAAAAATAGACATCAAAATCTATCTAATCTAAAATACTGTACAAAACGTTTTATAGTAGGTAGAGACACATTCTAGATCCAATGACTTGAATTTGAATATCTAATTTATGATTATTAAGTGTAACAATGTAACATTTCTTATTTTTAATTTGCAAAATGTAATGAAGATAGCCAAGGTTATAAGCATAACTCATCCCCTCACATTCAAATTTGCAATAGTAGAATGTCTAGGTTGCATGATGGAGAGAAGTCTATGATGTTAGCTGCCTTCTAAATTGTGTAAAGTGCATAACTTTTGTCTTAGATGCTACAAATTTTGGCCTACTATGTTCTTTGTTTGTATTTTCGTGAACATTTGAATAGCAATTATAACAAATACAAAGATTAAAAAACAATTTGATCTATTCTTATGTCTTAATATACATATTTTTTATAAACTACAAGGTTGTTGCAACTAGCATCTGCTCCCATCAATAGTAGGTGCTCTATGCATGACGCTCGCAGTTTGTATCTACCATTACATTTAACTCAAATGAATACATTAACAAGAAACATAAACCTTATCTACACAGTGTGAGCTCTTGCTACTTGCAACCTACTATCCAACCGTACCTCACACCATTCAATGCAAGATGTGGTTTAAACTAGAAAGTAGGGACTCACATTTATATTCACTACTTTTTGCATGAAGCTTCCATTTTGTTAGTACTAGTACATGAAACTCACATTTATTAGCTATGATAAACAAGCAATTTAATTGTGAAATTATGGGTTCCTACTAATTATAAAATCTAATCTAACTATTCTTCATAGCATGACATGGAACACACACATTTGTAGATTGAAATTGTAAGGTTGTTTTGTGCCATATGATCCTAGAAATATCTAATAGGACTATGGTTCACAATACTTAATGTGCAATGCATGCAATAGAGTTAAAATATGAGATAAATGCATGATGCAATAGCTTTCATCATGTGTAAATTGTGAAAAATAAAAATACGGTAGTTAGGAAAATGACACATTATGACCATTGCAACCTTATCCACAGTAAACTATAGAGAAGGAGAGTGAACCAACAAGGACATTATTGTTGCCACCAAAGATGGATTACAAAAAAAATCATTGCAGTAGATAGTAATGATGAGTAGGCTATGTTCATGTTGACCCATTTTTTGGTTTTTCGTAATAATTTTATTGGTGTAGGATTTTCTATCACTCAATGCGATGAAAATTTTTGAAAGAGGTTGCATATGTAAACTTCTTTAACATATTTGTTTAATTCTACATGCCTCCTATCATTTCAAATTATTTTTGAAATTTTTGATCAAAATCAAAACAATTATAGTTTTCTTCGATACATAGAAACTATAGGATTTAACAAAGACTTCTGGTGAAATTTAGTGACTACTATGGATTTTATAAGGGTATGTTTAGTAATGTCTATTAGTCGATGCCTTATTTGGAGATTAGATGTGTTGAAGGAAAAATAGTGATGGATAGGGTTCTATAGAATACAGTCATCTACCAATCTCATACTTCTCATTTGTTTTGGCTATTAATTTTATGCTAAGTTTACAAACACTTAGTATTGATTCAATTTATGCTATGTTCACTCCTTTCATATAGAGTGCATGCAACAAAAATTCTTGGTCAATGCTATTAATTATTCATTTTGTATAAAAGTATGTATATTTTCAATTCTTGAAATTTTTAAATAATTACAAATTAGAATATTCATAAGTTGTATAATAGAACATGCCTCCTTAGTTACTGTCATGAATGACAAAACTAACTTCTTCCACCTTTGTGATAAAACTAGTGCTTACTATGAAAAGATGGAATCCTCTCATTTCCTTATTGTATATGGATAAAACATGGTTTTTCTCATTTCTATTATGACTCTTCCTATCTTATTCTTATGTCTCTAGTAAAAACTAGCTTTCGACCTTCCTATAGTACTCAATTTTTATTATTACAAAATGGCCCTTTTTTGCTTAATAATAATATGTAAGCTATGTATTCTATGAAAGAATTATTCTAATTTTGTTAGATATACTAAGTCATGTTTTTCCCCCTACCTCTAGCTTAGTAGAGCGCAAAAGTTTCTAAATCTAAATGCACAAGTTATAGAATCATCTTGTCCAATGATAGCCCTACATGAAATAGAAACTAAATTTTTTGAAGTCTTTTTAAATCTCAAGAATCTGTGACATCAGAATTACATGTGCCATGTAGCTCAAAAACCATTTTAAAGATAGTATCATGGCCTGATTTTTGAAAGTTGGAAAAGGTCATGTAAAGGATTGCATGTGACATGGGAATTCTTTAGAGAACATTTGAGCTATGTTTGAGTTCTACCTAAGCATTACTAAATAACTATGTTAGGTTTACAAGGTTTTTGGAGACTTTGACAATATGTATAATCAAACCATACGAATAGCATGTAGCTAACATGATGGTGCCTTAAATACAACTTGAATTTGCAAGTTGTGAGAGAATATGAAACTCAATATTTTATTACATATATGCAGTGATGAAAATTTTGTTCATAACAAGAAACATTATTATAATTTACATCTAGTTAAATGGTGAGTTTGAGGTATAACTCAACCTGTAGTTTGTAGTTTGCATGCTACACTTTAAATTTAAGGGTATGTTGAGATAGGTTGAATGTAAAAATATATGTATAGGAACTATGGTGTTAGGTATATAATCTTACCATAGTAAATAATGATTGTCAAATACTTCACCTGCCTTTAAAAATTTGTCTATGATAATAGCCTAAATAATCTCACCATAGTAAGTAATGGTTTTTCTTGTTGAGGTTGCTCCAAGACTATTAATTCATTAAGTACAAATATTTCAAGATAGCAAGTGGTACTAAGTCCTTTGCAAAAACTAGAAAATTTAGACATATATGTTAATAGGTTAGTTCATGTTTAAAAAATTATTATGAAAAAAAAATTATTTTGTATGGTAAAGATACTATTAGGGTAGAACATATTTAATAAGAGGGATGGGAAGCTACTAGTTTGTCATGGAAAGCCAAGCTTGAGTGTGGATAAAGTTATATGGTTTTTCATTTAGTTTTATCCTTTTGAGCATTAAACATATGGTAATGACTACACTAAACTTAGATATAGAATGGTGTTTTTAGATTACCTTGATTTTTTTTAATTTTGATGCTTTGCATTCTATCTTCATAGAGAGGTCTTTCATAGCCAACTGATTGAATAATGTCCACTAGACTACAAAGCTAAGAGGGTAGTAGGCATACCTAGGATCAATAGTAGGTTGGGTTCCAAGCTATTACACAAGATTCTTGAAGAGAGTACGACAAGCTTTGTTGGGCCTAGAAGTCACAAGCTTGGAAGGAACATCAATATCAAGAGGTGCAATTTAGAATGGCTTAGATATGAAGTCTTAAGGACTTTAATTCATTGCTATAGCTACTATGGCCAAAGATTCATGTCAAGCTCATTGAGCATCACCTTGGATTCATCATGAGTGATGGGCCAGAATATTATGAAGATGAGGCACATTGCTTCTACATGTCACATTTCCAATGTGTAGCATCATCTATGATCATATGCATTGGTGATTCTAGGTATCCATTGACAAAGAGGATCTTGGAAGACACACTTGACATGGTTGTTGGTACACACATCAAATGTTTCACTACTACATCTTAAAAAAAAACACAATTGGTTTCGATGATTCCTAACGTGAAGTTAAATGATATTGGTTGGCCTTACAAGAACTTCTCCCCTAAATGGAGAGTTCTTATAATGACTATTCACACCAACATCCTTATTGTGACTCATCACACATATGTCATGTCTTTTAAATTGATGATCCTACTTGACTTGGAGGGAGATTGTTCCCTCAACTACCTCCACATTCTGATGAGGAGGATGCAAGTCCAAACCATGGATATAGAGAGAATTCCATTTCCATTAGCTGCATTAGCTCTTTTTAGGCATTGGTAGATTCTAGCACTTGATTAGGATGTGAAGGAGATGTAGATGTTCAGTGAGGACCCATTGCCTCATTTGGGTAATGCATTATATACTCAATGGGCCCCTAAGACTCATTTTAATGATTTGGTATGGCTCCCTAACCCTAGAGTTCTAGGGGATGGTGACAAGGTTGGATGGAATGAGTTATATGGTGAGGGTGATCAACACCATGCTACACATGTTTAGCCACTACAATAGTACTAGTTTGGAGATGGGAATATCATTTTTCAATACTTTGAGATAATGGAGGTTGTGATGAACACATACATAAATGGTCTTGTTACAAGGATTGATGCATTTAAGTCTTAAATGCATCAACATTTGGGCCCTGTGAAGACCAGACAGACCTATCTCACCATCAATTGTGAAACCATAGCTAATTATACATTTTAGTAGTTGATTATAGTGTGCAAAGACAATGGTTCAGGGAAGGTGATAGATCAAATTCCTAATGTTGAGTTGATGGACATGGCCACAATGGAGCCTGTAGTAGAGGTAGTTCCATTAGATACATCTCAAATATGAGATAACCCTACTAAGTTGGTTCATGACACAATGAATGAGGTAGATTTCATGAACACAGCAGCTATAGAAGCAATGGTAGAGGATACTTGCATTAAGGGTGCTCAAGAGGATACCATGTACATTGTTATTATTTTTTTCACAATCGATAAGCTCTTTCTTGACTGTTGGACATGATTTTTTGTCATTTGGTGCCTTGATTTTGTAGAGAATATTTTAGTTTAAGGTAATTAAAGTTAAAGAGTTCAGTCATTTTTTCATTACCTAATATTCATTTTTTATATAGAAATCATTTCAAAGATGCCAAAATAATGAAATAACCTTATCGTAACTAAGTAAAATATTGATTGCATTCTTCATTTCTATAATTGGAAAAACATTTTCCAATTTAAGTTAATAATATTTGGTCTCTACATTTAGTAAATATAAATATTTAAACATACTATGGTAGTAGGTAAATTGCATGACCTTGTAGTTAGAGATCTCTATGGAGATGTGCAGATTTCATATCCTTGAACTAGATACAAAAAAAGCATGGTCTAGTGAAATGTGACCATATGTGAGTTGCATCGTATCATTAAAAATATTCAAATCAAAACTATGCCCATAATTCATGTACATTGCATTTTCTTGCACTGATAAAACTACTTTATGGTATGTACTATGAAGACATGTGAGTCATAGTTTGGTAGTGCAAGAGCTCTTAGCAACTACTTGGTCACCAAACATGTGGCTCACAGTTCCTTGCATTGGTAAACAAAGGTTTCTATTATGAACTGCGTCTACATGTGAGCCACATATTCATAGCATAAATTTTTACACCATTAGCTAGGTAATGAATCTTGCATTTCACATCCACATGAAATCTTAAAAAATGTTTTTGTTACTAATTGCAATGACTTGTAATTCACAAAAAAACACATAATTTCAACTTGTAGAACATCAGACATATTTATTACAATGTTGTGATGGATTGTGAGATGCATAGATTCTCAACTTCTAATGTGTTACAAGATGAAACCTTTCACACTATTTCATGGTCAAAGGAGAAACACTTTTGCACCATACTATGAGTGACTACGTCTTGCATTTACTTTTAAGACCTAAGTGCAAGTAAGGTGTGACATGCATGTAATCACAGTTGATTAAGATAGGTAATATGATAAAATTATGAAACTTATCAAAATAAAGGATATGAAAGCATATTTTGTGTAGATACTATGAAAACTTTCTTGTTTGATGGGAATAATATTTGGAACACATATTGAACCTTACATATTATAGATTCCTTTTTTAAAATTTTAAAGAATGATAATCACAATTTGAAATAAATGAACAAAATATATATTTCCAATCAATAATCCCTATATAAATACATTGTTTTCTCATGTACAAAATTTTTTTCTTTTGTTAAGGATGGCAAAAAGGCATTTACATCATCAAATTTTTCTTACATCAGAAAATGGATAAGGTCCATGCTTACTACAATTCTCATGGAATACATATTTTTGTCCATGGTTGGTGAAGTAATGAAAAACTAATAATTTAATGTATCATGGTATTTTGATACATGGAAACAAAATTGCTGCTAAATTTTATCTCTTTTCAAAATACTAAATGGTGTATGAACAATATTGTATACATTCCACAATCATATCTAGTTTCTTGAGAAGGAATGCTTTATATAGGCACTGTACTCCATATTTTAGATAAATTCTTTTACTTTCCCTTCACCTTAGTTGTGCTCTCAACAATTGAATAATCACCTTTCAATAAATTTTCAAGAAATCTTAACATTAATTTTTCAATAGTAGTTACATGTTGGGAAGAAGGTAATGAATCATACACATACATTTTCATGGTGCATGTGTCTATGACCACAAATAGTATTAAATATGGTGCAAAATAATTGTTATTCAAATTTAATAAATTCATCCTAATAAATTTTGGTTTTCACATCTTCAATAAAGTCCTTCTCTACCATGAACACATCAAGCTCTTCTTCAACCAATGTATCACTTTCAACATTGATGACATGTCTTTTTATGGGTTTCTTTACTTTATGTCTTAACAAGTTCTTTTGCTATGTTGCATCTAACTCTCCAAGGACTTTGCATACACTTGAAAAATAGTATTAAATATGAAATATTTTATTTATGCTCGACAATAAACATTAGCTTTTCTAAGTTGCTTATGGTACATAATGTACACATTAATGATATCATCATCAAGCCACTGTTTCCACCAAAGTTGATATATAGTCTTGAAAGACATTCTTGTGGCAATGAAGGGGAAAAATAGTGACATAACAAGAACTTCACTATCTAAAATACCTATGACAAGAAACTACATAACTCTATGAATTGTTACACATGATTGACTAATCATGGTGATGAATTCATGAGGCTTCACTATCTGAACTTTGCCAGAGGATTGATTAATGGGGCTATTGAAGTCTACATCATCTACATATGAACATTCATAACATGGACATTAACATACATAAACAAGTGATCCAAATAAGTCTACATACATGTTTCTTCACCTGGATTATCTTTCTTAGGTACTTATTTGGTGTCTCCTTCAACTAAATCAAATAATTTTCTAGTATCTTTCGTTGTTGGCATATTAGTTATTTCTATTCAACACATGTACAATACAAAGACCATTGGAATTTATAAAATATATGAACTATGCATTAAATCTACAAGGTTTTATAGAATGACATAAACCTCTGATGCTATTGACTGCATTGGAATGAATGTCTCTACTATCAAAAATGTTGACTGTATAATTTTTGAAAGTGATAATTTCTTTATTTAGTATGTATATTTGATGCCATTTTTTTCATTCTCAATAAGTAACTTCTTGATACAACTATTTTCTTTAGCTACATAATTCTTAAATTTGACTTTCAATTTCATGTTTTCTTTTATCAAATGTAACCTATCAAATTCTAGCTCCTCCATAACATTCCAAAGTGCTATATTGCTTTGAGAATAATTATCTAAGGTCTTAATCACATGTTCCAACTTACCCTCAATGGATTGTTTAGAGCATCTTTCATGTTGGAAACTATCATCAATAGCTTGGCATTTAGGCTCTTTTAGAAAATAGGAGATCTCACCCTTCATGGACACTGATGTACTCTTCAATATGCTTGTAGGATCCAAGAGGACTATTCCATTAAGTTGAGTAGCCATACAATGAACATTTCTTTTCAACAATAATCTTGTCACTATAATCAAAAAGGTAAGGGACACTTTCACATCATGTAGTTGCCATAACCTTATCTACCTCTTCATCTTAGATAGTATAGTCACTAGGATATCAAATTGAAGACTTTTATTATTTTCGAATGCCCACATGAGTAAAATTACATTATTGAAAATCTTCACTTTTCTTGTTTTCACTGGAAAAAAGACCACCACATAAATTTACAAAGAAACAATAGCTCTGAATAATCAATGGGATTATCATCTTTCATCTCAAATTTTTGGGCATACTAGATTAAGTGAATCTCAATTTTCTTTTACTATTGATCCTTGACAACTTCCCCTCTACCACATAAAACTTGTATAATAGCAATAATGTCATGAATATTAAAGATCAAAATTTATCCTTCCATGGTAGCCTGTAGAGTACTTCGAAAAATTGACACACTATCAATCAACCATTCATAAAATCTATAAATAATCTTCTTGTCATAACTTCCATCCATTAATAAATTCCAATTTTCTTTAACTTTTTGGAAAGGACAAACATTTCTACAAAGTCTAGAATTGATTGCATATTAACTTTAGAGATAATGCCAATAGCAAAAATTCCTACAAATAAAAAAAATATTACTATAAAATAAAGTCAATATTAATTCAAAGATCATTTCATATAAAGCACAAAAAGTACTTACACTAAAGATTCCTTTTTCTAATCCCCATCATTTTTACAAGCTCTATGTTCAAACACAACTTGAACAATATCCCCTAATCATAAAGAAAATGTAATTAGAGTAATATCCCTCTATACTAATCTTAAAATGAAATTAATATAAATGGAGAATGATGGTAGCATTGGTAATATTTACTAACACATCATAATCAATTAGACATTGAGAAGTGATAGCATAAATAATATTAATAGGAGACTATGTTTGTAATAAACATTCAGTAAATTGAGAGAGCTTGTGACTTGCATGTCCTCACCAAATATATTTTCCAATAAAATATAAGAACCTACAACCTGCATGTTCTCATAGAATAATTTTTCCAGTAAACTACAAGAACTTAAGACCCACATGTCCTTGCAACTAGTAGTACACACATACTATGCTCTCATGCGTCATGCAACACATCACATAACTAAATTTTGTGTTAGGTGATTTGCACAAGCCATCACACCTCTAAAATCTACAAGTGCAATGGAATCCATCACTCATTGCATCACATGGTTGAAATGATAAATGTGATGTCTTGCACAATGTAGGACTTTGCACTGGTATATTTCAAATGTAGGAGTCATAAAACTCACTTGTTGATTAGTAGTGAGGTATCCCTATGCTCAACCATATGAATACGAGCATTGATGCATGATCTAGTCAAATTCCAAGGACTAAGTGCTTTTGTGCCTTTGTGGAATAAGAATGGATTGATCAATCGTTGTCTTTCCAAGCTTACTTATATGTCATGATTGTATGGCTAAGTAAACTTGAGGCATATGATTTTTATACTTTTTATGTGTTTTCATGTCCTGCTACTAATAAGGGAGGAGAGAGATAACTAAGTAGCTAGTTTAATTTGACTACTTATTAACTAGGCTCTAACTAATCGTAACACTAGTATTCGTTCTCACTTGCCATACACATCCTGAACCAATGCAACACTACTAGGATTACAAAATGCTAATCATTATTGGGTTACCAAATGTTACATGCATGCTCGAAGTGATCATACTGTGTGTGCTTACTTAGGAGAGTTGTTGGGTGGGAGAGAATCATTAATTAACTAAGGAAAGCATTAAGTAATAGTAATTAAAATTAATTAATCTATTTTGAATGCTACAAGGTTTATCACAAAGTTTGTCATTATTGCCGTACATAAGGTGTGCTCAGGTACAAAATGCTCAAATAATGATCCATTCATCTTATGACTCCTACTATGGGCACACAGAAATAATTCTACCTCTGAGAGGGAAAAAAGGCAAGAGTTTGGGTAAGGGACTAAGACCAACTATCCAAAACAAGTGCGCTGGCCTCTTCTTTATATGCAACGAGGTAGGATGCTCTATCATGTTAAAGGCCATGATATCACGTACATGATATCATGACTCATCATACCCCCATGACTGAATGAAAACTCATCCTCAAGTTCCTTACAAAATATTGGAAAGATATGGGATTATTGACTGAATGAAAATTGACAACGACAGGAAATAATAGACTCAAAGTGCCTGGTGACCAGATCATTAAACATATTACAACATTGGTGTTCACACCCTTTGTGGTGAAAAATGTACATGGATGACATCCAAACCTTCACTTGATAACTTGAAGAGAAAAAGAGGGAGAAAAGAAAATGAGGTGTGTTGCTGCCAATGGCAAGATTGCACCATCTGTTGTTTATCCATATCCATGCAACCAAACTTGTTCCCTATGTAAACGTTCTAGCTCCAGTCCATCCTTAGTGCTTTATCCTATTATAGTCCCTAGTTTGTGTAATCACCATCTACACACACAACACAATCACAAATGAACAAAGATAAATAAGCCATACTACAATTGATACCTTGCTTTGATATAAAGTGCATTGGCTAGGTTGTGGTTATGGTAGAAATTGGGTTAGAGGTTTATTATTGATAACTAACCAAGGTGTAGGGGTTAGGAAAGTAGTAGAATGGAGAAATTGAAAAATTTATGCTAGGACCCCCATGACTAAGAGCAAACCTCTAGTAGCAATAACATGGAAAAATATAAGGAACAGGAAAGATGGGAAAAAATAACAATGACAACAACAATAAAGTGGATGTCAAAGATGGGGATGAAATGAGAAATGGTTAATTGTAGATAATGTTTAAAGGAAAGAACTTAATAATTACAAAAAAGAGGAATGCCAATGGGTCATCCCCAAAGTAGGCTCATGTCTTTTACTTCTTGACAAACCCACAAACCAAAGAGTCTGTAGGCTCTAGAATTGTCAATTAGAAGCAAGAGTTAAAAACTTACCCACACTAGTTTACCAAGGAAAAACATTGAATCAACCAACATATGTAGTAATCATAAAATCATCAATGAGGTGGAAAATGGGAAGAAATATGGAGAAATAATTCCAAATCTGGACTCAAACCAACCACATTCAGTGACCTCACATCAATACACTTGGCCAATCCATCCCCTTGAAGCAATAAGAATGCTTCCTGAAAGAGTCACCACCATTCCAAGGAGACCAAGATGGAGAATTAGGAAGCAAGAAAGGACCTTAGTTAGAAGGAACCTTCAGGCATGGATAACATGTCTTTCTAGTTCCCTAACTAGTGCTTGTAGCCCATCTTTCTTTATTATGTCTAAGGGGTGTGCTTTGAATTCCCACGTTTTTCTTTTCTCTTTATTTTTATTTTTTTTTTGTGTGTGAGAACCACACCATGCAAAGAATTATTTTTATTTACTCAGCTTCCTGATATTTGATCAATGGTAGAACATCAAAAAACCCATGAGAAAGCATCCAAGCACCCAAAAGAATAGCCAGCACAAGTGCATCGAATCCCCTTGAAGTCACACCCTTTTCAACCATTTTGTCCTTTCTTTAGTTTGAAAATACCAAGCCACCAATTTATTAATAGTTTAATTAGAAAAAGGGAAAGTATAGTTCCAAAACCAAGGGAGACCATAGAGTTCAATGGGTGAATGGGCGACATGGACTCATTGCCTATTTTATAAAAAGAACCATATCATAATATCAGCATCATAATTCAAAGGCCAAAACCAAACATTAGCAATCAATAATATATAATTCAATCCACTATCATGAGCACTTATTGTGAGAAGAATAAAAGTAAATCAACCAAACAAAGAAATAGTAAAAATGGTAACAATGGTATAAGACAAAAATAAGTAAATTTGAGAAATGTGCAAAACAAAAGGGTAAAAATATAAATAGCTAAGGGCTTAGAATGGTTAGCATTGGTGGCCATCTCCCGCATGACTGAGTTGGAAGGAGGAGATCCAAAATAGTGAGAAAGGTTGTCCACCAATAGAGATAGTATGAGTACTAGCTAGTCTAAGCTCATGGAAAGGTTTGGTTTGTTAGAAGTTGATCAATAGTTTCTTATCTGAGCTCTCAAGTTTGTATATCATCATGACCCTTGAAGGAAAAGTTGCATGAATGACATAAGGTCCTTCCCACAGTGTTTGAAATTTGGTATGTTATTGCACATGTGTGGGATTCTAGTAGAGAACATTATCTCCTAGTTGATATTTAACTTTCCTAATCCTTAGTACATGACATTTTTTATTGAAGGCCTTGTGAAATTCGTTAGATGACAGGGCGGCCAATCAATTCTCATCTAGCAGGTTAAGGATCATCAACCATTATTTTTGTGTTAGATCGAGGTCAAGGTTTAAGTCACATGTCGTGGATAGTATATGGAGCTCAATTTGAATAGGAAGCATTGGTAATTTACCGTACACTAACTCATAGGGAGAGTAGCCTATAGGGAGTTTCCATATGGAGTGGTATGCCCAAAGAGCATCATTCAATTTAGCGCTCTAGTCTCACCTAAACTTGCTAATGGTTCTTATCAATATCTTTGTAATCTCCCTGTTGGTGACTTGGGCTTGACCATTTTCTTGGGGGTGATATGGTGTAGTCAATTTCTGCTCAACCCCTAAGCGTTGCATTAATTTTTGAAAAGTCATACCTATGAAGTGTGTACCATTGTCTAAAATAAGCACACGAGGCACACCAAACCTATTTATGATTTGTTATTGAACAAATCATGCAGCTATAGATGATGTACAATCCTTAATAGTAGCTACTTCTACCCATTTTTTAAGGTAATTAATAGGAACAATAATATAAGCTTTTCCATTGGACATTGGTGTAATTGGCCCCATAAAATCAATTCCCCAAATGTCAAAGGGTTCTAAAGGCTAGATCCATTGTTGTGGACCCTCCATTCTAGCAATCATCCCCCCATCATGTTGATAGTCATCATAAGATTGGATGAAATGATGGGTATCCCGAAACAATGTAGGCCAATAATAACCTGCAAGTAAGATCTTAATGGTTGTTTATCTCCCAGTGTAATGACCCCCACAAGGGCCCTCATGAGCATCTTGGAGAACTCTTAGTTGATCTACATGAGGAACACACCATCAAACCAAGCCATCAAGACATACTTTGTAAAGTTTCCCATTGATTTCCATAAAATAGTTACTCAATGAAGAAACTATTATTTCTTTTTAGCATCAAACCTTGTGGTGTTTTTTGTGTAAGGAGATAGGTGAGAATGCTACTATACCAGTTTGTCTTTGTGGTTAATTGATTATTCACTAAACTTACAAAGAGGAGTTCATCTTGGAAATAATTAGAAATTGGATACTCATCCTCCTTGTTGTCCTATCGCAACTGAGATAAATGATCAGCAACTATGTTCTCAGTGCCTTTATGATAGATCATCATAAGATCAAACTCTTGTAAGATTACAAGCCATCGTATGTGTTGGCGACCATTTGGGACGCGACCACCAACGAGTGTCTTTGAACAGGATTTAGGTGCCTGCTAGTCTCTGGCAACACCAAGGCCCAGATACCTCCAAATAAACTTATTAGTTAATGTGAGTATGTGTATGTGCTGTTGCGGTGTGCGATTGTGAGAAATATAACAATTGCATTGCGTGTAAACTACAAATGACTTACTTTAAAGAGATTCAGCCAACTTTGTCAAGTATTGTGAGTTGTTGAAAGTTTCCTATCTTGTTCAATTGCCTAGTCTACGCGGTCCTTATAATAACTACTTGTAAAAAATAAAATTTTGCAAAAACATTTGAGCACAACTC
>MNCI01015490.1:128882-251918 GCA_015680685.1 Gnetum montanum
AAAATTTTAATAGAAATTTCTATCGGGCAACAAGAACGATAAGAGCAATCTAAAAATCCCAAAATTACTTGCCAAGGATGATACTATCTAAACCACTAGCTAAGAAATTTAAACAAAACACAAAATAAAATACATAACTCACAGGACCATGACAAAGAGGCTAAAATCTTTTCTCTAGTAAGCCATCTTACAAGAAATCGTCTTTACAAATCTTCGAAGATCCCAAGTGTGATGTGTGAGAACCCTTATGATGATGTATATGACCTTCCTCCTTGACCCCTGAAGCCTTTTTATAGGGTTAAAAGGTAGGTAGGGAAGTTACAAAATATCCTGGGTGGTTTTAACCACCATATAGACAAAAAGGCTACGGTTGACAAGTGTCCCATATAGTTGCCATGTGTCTTCATGTAGTTGCCAAGTGTCTTCATTTAGTTGCCAAGTGTCTTCATTCAGTTGCCAAGTGGTTACCATGGAGATAAACAAGTTGTAGCTGACAAGTGTCCTCGGTGGTTGAGAAGTAGCCCATTTAGTTGACAAGTGGCCATTTTGGAGACAAAAAGGCTATCGTTGACAAGTGGCCTTGGTGGTTACAATATCATAGAAAATTAAAATACAACCACTAAATTACATAGAAATATAAGCTATAGTTGCAACTTACTCCATACATATATATCCTCTTTATTTTGCTTTTTCTTGGCAATATAGGAGGTGGCAGTTGGATGGTATTATAAAATCATGTAATCTAAACCTCAAAAACACATAAACATTTTTCCCACAGGGCCTTTATTTATCAGATATTTGCTATTTGATTTGTTCTTTGTGAAGTAAACAAATATTCAAGGCTAGATCCAGGTACTTCAAATCCTGATCTCTCCTTATGGAAGCATCCAAGAGTGTGCACTCTTGAGAAAACAATGATCTCCTTTATAAAGAAAATATAATTTTCCAAAGTTATCAGTATGCAGTTAAACTAACTGCGTGATAGCTTTTCCTGTGCGCAGCCCATCTCCGCAGCTTATGCTCTACTCCACCGAACTTGTCTCGTCCACTATTTCGCTGCCACTGCTCTGCCTTGGACTAGCCCAAGGTCTTCTTTTCCAGCTCGTACGCGATTGCTGTTGTAGATGTTTCGTATGGCTTCATCTTTCATAGGGGCCATGTTTCATGATTCAGCCCATGAAGATAGCCATGACAGCCACCATTCCACCACTGCTCGGCCTTCATTGCGCTACCGTTGCTCTGCTGTCGTTGCTCTTTCCACCATTGCTCTATTGGAAATTTTGATTCTAACTTGAAACCCTACATACCCTAACCACCAGCTACCTATGCTTGGTCCTGCTGCTCCTGCTGCTGCCATCTCCACATCATCCGCATCTGCCATGGCTGTGTGTCATGCTGGTGCTGCTGCACCTTCTTCACCGTTGCCTTCGATCGCGGCCTACAAAATGCTGCCAAAAATTGCAGACCTTCCAGAGGTGTGCATGCCCTGGCACCTCGCACCCATGCCATGGTGAAAGCACTGCCATGGCTCTTAAGAAGTTTCTGGCGTCCCCATGGCAACGCTACTCAACAAAAGTGAGTGAACTACGATTTCACCGTTTCCTGTCTATGCCCATTTTGGGTTTGGTTTTGTGTGGAACTATTCACAGAAATTTTTGTTGGCAGATTCGCCCAATTTGTTTTGTTATACATTATTGCATTAATTTACATCTGATTGCTTTTGTTGTAATTTTCCAGATTTCACCTATTTGGAGATCTTTGAAATTCGCATAACACGCATATGGTTCTACCGATTGTTCCTGTTTTAGTGGTTTCTGTCTCACCATTCATATATTTTTTTTTCCTTCCTAGTGTGTAGAATCCACATTGAGATTCATGAGATTTAGCCAACAGTTCCTGGATAGGATGAAGATTTTTTTGATTTTCTACACCCTCCATAGTAATTACATACATTCCCTCTATAGAGTACAATAGATCCAAACTCGATGAATTGATTTCTATTTCTCTGGATCATAATGAGACATAAGAATAGTGCATGCTCCACAACCACCTTTTCCATAGCCAATTTTTGTACCAGTGAGTCCTAAACTTGAAACTTTGCTGAGAAATGAGCAACTAGAAGACCCACTCGTGTTCCATCATGTTGATTCTCATAGACCTTTTTAGACACCCAAAGATAGAATTTGAAAAGAAAACTCAACATTAATGATTTCCTGAACTCAGCCATGCCACTCGGAGCATCATTTTTTATTGAAACATCTTGTTGTGGCACCTTGAAAGCATTCTCAAAAGTATCAAATGTCCATGGCTTTCCAATAAGAAACTCTCGTGTCTTTATTATAAATAAAGTAACTAGGGCTACCCTACCATAAGCTAGAGAAATATCTACAATTAACACCATTTTCTTTTGACTCTAGATAAACCCTCATGCCAACAGTCCCAATTGCAATGTCATCATCCCTTGATTTTTAAAACATTCAATTCAACAACATGAGTAGCCGCAATAAGAACATTGTACTACATCCTCTTGAATTTCATTTCTATTCCAACTTCGTGGTTAGTTAACTGTTGTGGAATTCTTCAAACTTGAGTCATGGTTTCAATTGTCTCATATCTCTGTTCCATGAAATGGCCAAAATGTGCCAACATTTTTGCCCCCTTTAAAAGCTTAAAGAAATTTATGTAGGCCTGATTTTAAAACTGAACTGTACTAAACCTTTTATTGAACTTTTGAACTGATAAATATTTTTGGAGGAAAATTTTCATCAAACATAAGGTTTGATGTTATAAAAACCTCATTCTTAACAAAACAAACAAACTGTACATTATTAAGTCCTTTGCTCATGGACTATTCTTGATATGGGAAGAGAATGGGGAGGATTACTTTGGTAGGAATCCTCATATCTCTAACCCTCTCATAAGCAATCTTTCTATTACTTTTTGGCTTGCTAGAATTTTCAACTTGATCTTCTTGAGATTTGTCTTCAACAATCCTCTCATCTTCTTTTTCAAATGAATTCTCATTTTCATGGAGTGTACAAATGTTGTTTTCAACACCTCCTTTTTCAACCATCTTACTTTTTCCATTTGAAGTAATGTTATCAATCATGAAAGGTCCACTATAGATGTATATTTGATTCGGTTCTCCTTTCCAAGGTAGCCACATGTGAGAATAATCTGTTGATATGTAACCTAAGAAATTCTTGCTCCAACTTCTACTCAATAAGAGACTATGCGAATCTAGTATATCTGCCACTCGAATAGTTACTTTACTTCTAATACGGGATTCGGAAGCAATTTCCAATAGAACATTTGGTAATTGACCTGCAATCTTCACTCTACTTTTATCCAGTTGAACAATATTTCTATTTGATTTTTCAGGGATCAAACCAAGTTTCTTACATATAGACAATGGCATTATAGTAGATGTAGCTCCGGAATCAACCAAAAAATTGTGTAAGAATTTATCCTTTAATTTCATTGTCAAAAGGAAAGTAGGAGCTTCCTTGTCATACGAAGTCCTTAACTTTTCATCATTGTTAGACACATAACTTAACTCTGATTCTCTAGCTCTCCTTTTACCTTTAATGAATTCTAAAGCCTTTCTTTGCTGATCTCCTATTTGAAGCAACTGATAGAGGCTAATATTGGCTTTGACATGTTTAAGGTCTTCTATCAAATCATATTCTCCATCACCAATGAAGCTTGATCTCTTTATCCATTTATTAAAAGACTGATTTGGAGTGCTTTGCTCCACTTGATTGTCTTTACCTTTATTCTTATCCTTTCTACTTGGCTCAAAAGCTTTTCTCTTAGTAGATGGATCAGTAATAACATTTGGGGGTCTAGAAGTAGTTAGTCTTTCCTTAGATCGAAGACTATATCCATTTTCCTCATTGTTATTGCATTCCTCATCTGAAGACATATCTTCTTCAGAACTTGATAGAGAAGAAGTATCACTAGATCCATTGCTAGAAGATTTACTTGCATAGTGAACACTAGATAACTCATTATCAGATTCAATATCAAGAAAGTTGGACATAATAAGATCACTTTCATCCTCATCTTCTACTAACTTAGTGTCTTTATGTTTATGCTTTCTACTTTTCATTTCTTCCTTGATATTAACTCTTGCCAATGCTTTTTCAAGCTTCACTATTTTGTTAGACATATCTCTCATTAATTGTCCTTTTTCAGATCCTACTCTTTCATGTTTTGGATCTATCTTAACATGAGATGGACTTGGTAAAGCTTTAAATTGAGCTAAATCTTGCATAGGAATCATAACTCTTTCTTCTCTTTTTTGAATCGCAATATTTTCTTCAGGATTCAACTATTTTTCTAACTGTATAGCTTCACTAAAGTAATTATTTAGTGTAGTTCAGTTTGGAGTTATTCTTAACCAAATCGAAATGTTGGGGTTGACAGTCTTAAGGTAAGTTTCCTTAAGCATTTCTTATGATGGCTTATATTGCCTTTGAAAGAGTCCACAAATTCGTTGAAACTTAATATTGAAATCTCTAATTGACTCTTTAGCTCCTTGCTTAGCTTGTACTAGCCCGTAGTATAGTTGTTGTTGATCTAATTGATTACCAAACTGGGCCAAGAAAATATTTTTCATGTCATCCTAACTTGTAATAATATTGCTTGGTATGTTCAAATACCAAATTTGAGCCATATCCTTTAAATTTGATACAAACAACTTACAAGCTTGATCTTGATGTTGAATATTTGCATGAGCTAAAGCTAACTCAAACGTGTGAATATATTCTTCAGCTAAATAAGCTTTTCCAGGAATGAACAGCTCAGGCAAATATTTGTAAGATATCTTAGAAATATCATTGTAATTTTGAAATCCTAATGGTGTAACTCCTTGTCAAGTATTTGCCATCCTATTCCTTTGAAATGTTGATCTCTTAGACTTTCTAGATCTTCTCTTATGAATTGACAAACCAGAGGTAATGGGTGATCTTCTTGATCTTCTAGTTTTCACTCCACTACTTGTTCCCAATTTAGAAACTTTTTTTTGTTCTTCTTCTGATGAAGAATCAGTTTTAGAATCTAGAATATATTGTGAAACTTTAAAATTTTCCAAACTATCAATATTCTTGGTCATGAACTAAAAATAGTATTTCTTAAGCCTTTATAGTAACAAAGAATTGTTGATGTACTAAAAGTATAAGGCTTATGAACCTAGAGGCTAAATTTTTAGCCCTCCTTCTAGCCCCAAAAGAACTATTGGCAACCGTTTGGGACATGACCACCAACGAGTGTCCTCAAACAAGATTTAGGTACCTGCTGGTCTCTGGCAACACCAAGGCCCAGATACCTTCAAATAAACTCAATAGTTAATGTGAGTATGTGTATGTGCTGTTGCGGCGTGCGGTTGTGAGAAATGTAATGATTGCATTGTGTGTAAACTACAAATGACTTACTTTAAAGAGATTCAGCCAACTTTGTCAAGTACTTTGAGTTGTTGAAAGTTTCCTATATTTTTCAATTGCCTAGTCTACATGGTCCTTATAATACCTACTTTTAACAAATAAAATTTTGCAAAAAAATTTGAGCACAACTCCGCAATCTACTCCTAATTTTCCCCAGAGAAAGAGATAGTTCCACAAGAAAACTAGAAATAGAGAAAGATTCGATGGAAATAAGCAGAAAAGAAAAGAAAGCAGATTTCTGTAGACCTCAAATATTTCAACAAGGTAAAGTGACATAAGTAAAAACTTTACAATAAAGCTATCCCAAATTCAATATCTACGAATTGATCAAACTTCCAAGGCTCAAACAAGCAATTTCTTCAAGACAATCCTACTATGCTACCAAAAATTGATGCGTAAACTACCACGTACGAGACTCCATTTTGACTAGATAATAGATGTCAACGATTGCATTCAAATAGAACCTTTAAAAGACTTAACTATTTCTGATTGAAATACCACAGGAATTCACTTTAAAGATAAAAAGAAGCTATTCTGGTCCCATCAAAATACCAAAGATTTTCTGAACCCTCTCGACTACTGAATTGTTCAACGGCATGACTACAAACAGAGGCTCTCTTACAACAATCCCAATAGCAGTTCCCATACATTGCAAAATAATGAAATTTACTACTAAAATGCTCTTAAGGCTTTTAAACACAAGCGCTTGTATGGAAAAATTTTAATAGAAATTTCTATCGGGCAACAAGAACGATAAGAGCAATCTAAAAATCCCAAAATTACTTGCCAAGGATGATACTATCTAAACCACTAGCTAAGAAATTTAACCAAAAATAAAATAAAATACATAACTCACAGGACCATGACAAAGAGGCTGAAATCTTTTCTCTAGCAAGTCATCTTACAAGCAATCGTCTTTACAAATCTCCCAAGATCCCAAGTGTGATGTGTGAGACCCCTTGTGATGATGTATATGACCTTCCTCCTTGACCCCTGAAGCCTTTTTATAGGGTTCAAAGGTAGGTAGGTAAGTTAATAAATATCTTGGGTGGTTTTAACCACCATAGATACAAAAAGACTAAGGTTGACAAGTGTCCCATATAGTTGCCAAGTGTCTTCATGTAGTTGCCAAGTGGTTACCATGGAGATAAACAAGTTGTAGGTGATAAGTGTCCTTGGTGGTTGAGAAGTAGCCCATTTAGTTGACAAGTGGCCATTTTGGAGACAAAAAGGTTATAGTTGACAAGTGGCCTTGGTGTTTACAATATCATAAAAAATTAAAATGCAATCACTAAGTTACATAGAAATATAAGCTATAGTTGCAACTTACTCCATACATATATATCCTCTTTATTTTGCTTTTTCTTGGTAATATAGGAGGTGGCAGTTGGATGGTATTATAAAATCATGTAATCTAACCCTTAAAAACACATAAAAATTTTTCCCACAGGGCCTTTGTTTATCAGAGATTTGCTATTTGATTTGTTCTTTGTGAAGTAAACAAATATTCAAGTCCAAATGCAGGTACTTCGAATCCTGATCTCTCCTTGTGGCAGCATCCAAGAGTGCACTCTTGAGAGAACAATGATCTCCTTTATAAAGAAAATATAATTTTCTAAAGTTATCAGTATGCAGTTAAACTAACTGCTTGATAGCTTTTCCTGTGTGCAGCCCATCTCCACAGCTTATGCTCTACTCCACTGAACTTGTCTCATCCACTATTCCATTGCCACTGCTCTGCCTTGGACTGGCCCAGGGTCTTCTTTTCCAGCTCGTACGTGATTGTTGCTACAGATGTTTTGTATGGCTTCAGCTCTCATAGGGGCCACGTTTCACTATTCAGTCCGTGAAGACAACCATGACGGCCACCATTCCACCACCGCTCAACCTCCATTATGCTTTCATTTCTCTACCGCCACTGCTCTTTCCACCGCTGCTCTACTGGAAATTTTGATTCTGACTTGAAACCCTACAAAACCTAACCACCGGCTACCTATGCTTGGTCCTGCTGCTGCTGCTGCTCCTACCGTTGCCATCTCCACATCGTCTGAATTCGCCATGGCTGTGTGTCATGCTGGTGCTGCTACTACCTTCTTTGTCGTTTCCTTCGATCATAGCCTACAAAATGCCACTGAAAATCACAGACCTTCTAGAGGTGTGCATGCCCTAGCACCTCGCATCCATGCCATGGTGAAAGCACCGGCACGGCTCTCAAAACGTTTCCGACGTCCCCATTGCAGTGTTGCTCACCAGAACTGAGTGAACTACAATTTCATCGTTTCCTTTCTATGCCCATTTTGGGTCTGGTTTTGTGTGGAACTATTCACAGAAATTTTTGTTGGCAGATTCACCCAGTTTTTTTTGTTACAAATTATTGCATTAATTTACATCTGATTGCTTTTGTTGTAATTTTCCAGATTTCACCTATTGGGAGATCTTTGAAATTCGCATGGCCAAACACACATATGGTTCTGCCAATTGTTCCTATTATAGTGGTTTCTGTCTCACCGTTCATATATTTTTTTTTTACTTCCTGGTGTGTAGAATCCACATTGAGATTCATGAGATTTAGCCAACAGTTCCTAGATAGGACGAAGATTTTGTTGATTTCCTACACCCTCCATAGTAATTACATGCATTCCCTCTATAGAGAACAATAGAGCCAAACTTGATGAATTGATTTCTATTTCTCTAGATCATAATGAGACATAAGAATAGTGCATGCTCCACAACCACCTTTTCCACAGCCAATTTTTGTACCAGTGAGTCCTAAACTTGAATCTTTGCTGAGAAATGAACAACTGGAAGACCCACTCGTGTTCCATCGTGCAGATTCTCATAGACCTTTTTAGACACCCGAATATAGAATTTGAAAATAAAACTCAAACATCAATGATTTCCTGAACTCAGCCATGCCACTAGGAGCATCATGTTTTATTGAAACATCTTGTTGTAGCACCTTGAAAGCATTCTCAAAAGTATCAAATGTCCATGGCTTTCCAATAAGAAACTCTCGTGTCTTTATTATAGATAAAGTAACTAGGGCTACCCTACCATAAGCTAGAGAAATATTTGCAATTGACACACCATTTTCTTTTGACTCTAGATAAACCCTCATGCCAATAGTCCCAATTGCAATGTCATCATCCCTTGATTTTTAAAACATTCAATTCAACAACATGAGTAGCCGCAATAAGAACATTGTACTACATCCTCTTTAATTTCATTTCTATTCGAACTTTGTGGTTAGTTAACTGTTTTGGAATTCTTCAGACTTGAGCCATGGTTTCAATCGTCTCATATCTCTGTTCCATGAAATGGCCAAAATGTGCCAACAGTATGATGTGAGGGCTTACCATTGGTTTATTTATTAGGAGCCTTATTACACTATGACCCATGTGTATGAATATGTTATAGCCCAAGACATAGTGCCTAAACTTTTCTAGTGCAAACACTACAACCATTAATTCTTTCTCTATTGTAGTGTAGTTATGTTGTGCACTATGGATACTTCTACTTGCATAGTGGATGTAATAAGGATGTTTTTGATTATCTAACTATGTAATTATGCTCCTAATGCATAGTTGGACGCATCAGTCATTATGTAGAATGTTCTAGACTAGTTAAGAGCTTATAGAATGGGTCTTGCTATGAGCTTCTATTTTAAAGTTTGGAAAGCTAGTTTGCATTCTCTTGTCCATTCGAAAGGCATGTCCTTTTTTGTTAATTCAACCAATGGTTTTGCAACCTTTGAAAAGTTCTCAATAAACCTTCTATAGTAGCCAGTGTCTCCAAGGAATGACCAAATATATTTTATAGTTTCTATTTGATGGGTAATTACTTGGATAACTTTTATATTTTTGGGGTCTACCTCTATTCCTATTTGTGAGATCTTATGCCCTAGTATGATGTCTTCTTGGACCATCAAATGGATTTTTTGCCAATTGATCCTTAAATTGGTTTCTGAACATCATTTTAATACTTGCTTTAACCGATCCAAGGCTTGATCAAAGTTTGCTCCATAGGTGGAGAATTCATCCATGAAGACCTCCACATCATTTCCTATCTATTGCTAGAATATGCTTAGAACTAATCATTGAAATGTTTCAGGGGCATTGCTCAAGCCAAACGACATCTATTTGTATGCAAATGTTCCCCAAGGACTGGTTAACGTAGTCTTAGCTTGGTCTTCTGGGGCTATTTGTATTTGGTTGTACCACTATGCTCATCCAGAAAACTATAGTAGTGATACCCTGCAATGGTGTCTAAGACTTGGTCAATGAATGGCAACAGAAAGTGGTCCTTAAATGTTGCCATGTTTAGTAGCCTAAAATCTATACACATCCTCCATTTGCCTCCCTTTCTGGGTACTATAACTAAGGGGATAACCCATTCACTATCAGCAATGGGGTATATGAACCTAGCTTTTAGAAGTTCGATTTCTTCCTTAACCACTTGCTTAATCTTTGGGTTCGATCACCTTTGTAGTTATCTTTGAGGCTTCATGGAGGGATCGATGTAAATTCTATGTTGGCATATCCAAGGATCTATTCTAGTTAATTCAAGATGTGACCAAGAGAAGGATCTCAATAATTTCTTTATCACCTTTAGCAGTTTTTCTTTTTGTTGAGAAGCAAGCTTCACATTAATAATTACCAATTTTCCATTTTTAAGAAATGTGTATTCCATATCAGTGGGAAATGGTTTTAACTCAAGGAGCTCTTACTTAAATTTATTAGGGATTTCCAACCTCCCCCAATTGATATTTTCAAGTTCAAGACTTCGAAGTTGGCAATGGACTTACTCTAATGTATCTATGCTATTGATGTAAGTACAAGTCATACCCTCAGTTGGTTCCATGCATATAGTTGAACTTCTTTCTTGATCAGCTATCAACCACTAGGTGCCTTCCTGTCTTATGGCTGCTGCATATAGACATATTTGTATATGACTCACTTGTGCACATTGATTGCATGTAGGCAATGTTAAACATTGCACAAACCATGACTTCTACATGCAATTACACCCTGAGTCATTGTATGCGATGCATGAAACTTTCTTCTTCTCGATCTTTCCAAATGTATTTTCCTTCAATATTTCCAGGGAAAGATCATAGATTCCTAGGCCCACATCAATTGTGCTTAGCCATGGTCTTTCCATTATGATTGGGAAGTTCCCCTTACCGTTTCTCTCTTCAATCACTCAGAATTTAGCTAGCTATGACCACCCACAAATAGTGGTAACAATGTCCTCCACTAGTCCCAACGGGATAGTGATGGTCTAGTCAGCCAACTCTAAATGAATGTTACTATTTTTTTAGCAGAGGTAGGTTCTAGGGCTTGTATATTTCTTGAGAAATCAAGTTGAAACTAGAACCTAAATCCAAAAGAGCTTTGCATGGCTCATTTCCAATGATTTGTAGATATATCAAAGGACTCCTAGGATTAGAGAATTTCCTAGGAAGATGGCCAGCTTTTATCCAATCGATGATGACATGATTTAACATGACTGTATGTATTGAGCATGGTTTTTGGGTTGAAGAGAGCTCCAAAGATTCAAGTGATAGTGAGGTGCTTAAAGAATCAACCACATGTGGTTGCAAGGGCTTATTTGGACTATTGGTTCTAAAGAAATGATTTTTCTTCATACAGTTGTTAGGATCAATAATAGGTTGAGGGTTAACAACCCTTGTGGTGTTAAGTTGCTGCGACTGGGTAGGGATTTCACCTTGCATAGCTGAGGTAGGTGGTAATGGAGTTAAGGGTGGAGGTGGTGTAGCTGGATGAGAAGGATGGTATCGCCCCTAGGAGAAGGAGTCCTATAATACTTATGGGCTTGATAGTGAGGTTAAGGAGTGACATGACTTGTAGAGTCATGTGGAGAGACTGGCTGCTGCACATAATATCCATACAGGTTAGGTTGCTGATAAGGATACTATTGCCATGGTGGTGGCATTCCCCATGATTGTGGGTATTGACACTATTGATACGACTTGATTGATTGTGGTGGAGTTCCACTTGGATAATATGTTAAGGGTTGGTGGAACTATCTTTGGTTACCTTGAGGATAAGCTAACCTTCAGGTGTCTACCTTTTGTTTAATTGTGGGTTAAGTGCATACACCCCAGACTCCCGTAGATGTGAAATTATAGGGCAACATCCCTTAGGATGGTCATATTGGCATATTTTGCATCCACTATCATTATCTGTATTTGAATCCAAAACCTCTTTGATAATGGAAACTTTACCCTTACCCTTGTTATGTGCATATTTTTCTTCTCTCTTTTTTCTTTTTTCATGACCACTACCTTGCTCTCTAGACTCCTCTACTATTTTAAGAATGGTTTGAAATCTATCATATTGGGAATTCCACATTTTTTCTGCCTTTTCTGATACTTCTAATGCTAATTTTTGGATAGGAAAGGTTTTCCTATTCACCATCTCTTCGAGTGGTGACTCTTATCTGACCTCACAGAATCTTACTCCCTTCTTTTGGAGGGAAGGATCTTTGTTATGTTCTTCTACACTCTCTCTTTTCCTTAGCTCACCTTCTTCTTTAGCAACTTTCTCTAATAATCTTTGAATTTGATGGGTCCTAAGCTCAGATAGTCTTCCTTGGGCATAAGTCCCAAGGGTTCTTCACATTTCATGCCTAAGCACATCTACAAGGTGGTGTACTGGATCCCCATGTAAATAACCATGGCTAGGACAACAATGTAACAATGCATAATATCATGTCCTCCTTCTTTTCAAACTTGGATTTTCTTTTGCAGGTTGGACACTCGGGAGTACGTTTGGTACTTATCGTTGAAAAATTCTAACATGGTACTCAACCTATGAATGGATTCTGGTTTGAAGGACTGGTACTAGCTCTCTACTTCTTTGACTAGTTTCCATGGGAACAACTTAAGTTTCTTTCATTAACTTTCTATGTTTTATAGGGCACATGCATCATGAAATTCTTGTAGATGATTTTGAGGATCAGTGTTGTACCCCCCTTCAGATCGTGGGATGTTGTTCATGTCTAATCTCTTGATCCTACTATCTTTTTGGTGCCTTGTTGGGATTCTGAAAGCCTCAGTTATGTCTAGCATACTTCAAGTAGCAGCAGGGGTTCATTGTGATCATTTTGTCTATGCCGCCTATGATGCCTATGTTGTTCCCTACTCTCCCTTCTTTCACGGTTTGTTTCTTTAGAGTGCCATCATCTCCTTTCTTGACGATTTTCTCTATGACTTCCATTTCACTTACCCTTATCCTCATGACCATTTTTCTTGTGACCATGACCATGTTGGCGCCTTTTTCCTTCTCTTTGGTGGTTATGGCCTTGATCGTGGTTATGATCGGAATGCCCATCTTTGTCATGTGTTCATGTTCCTTTTTTAGACCCTTTGTGTCTATCGATACCAAAATCTAGGTTATGGATAGTTGAGTAAATATTTTGATACACAACCCCTTGATCAAAGTTAATAGGAGAAACATCATTGTGTGGGTGATTGCCTGAGGTAGGTTCACCACCCTCATTTTTGATTAGGAATTGTGGGAAGTTCTACAAAAACATTTCCTTTATGGATTCATGGTGTCTCTCCTATTGTAAATCCCTTTGATGTTGTGCCTCCATGGTGTCTCTTGAGTCATGATCATGCACCATGTACTCTACCTATAAGTGCTACATACCAATTTGTGTAACATCACGAAGAAGCATGCCCAGGATAGAGCGATTTGGAGGTAACACTATGTTACCTTCTGAAGCTTGTCAATGTAGTTGTTCATCCTAGTGGAGGATAAAGGTAATGTTCAGTACATATTCATTAGGATAAACATATACCACATGAAACTATTGAGGGACTGGAAAATTATCATGTGTACTACGCTTCTGATTGTTCCCTATATCAGACCTAGGAGATGAAACACTTTCATACAAAGAAGGAGAGATGATTGTCTATTTAGTGTGCAATGTATTATTATTTATTATTTTTATTTCACCAACCCCAAGGCTTTGTTCCAACGATGTGAAAGATTTCCTATGTTTTGGTTAGCACACAAACAACAAAGTCCTCGACAATGGTACCAATGATGAGCAGTGAGGTATCCCTTTGCTCAACCGTACGAATACGAGCATCCACACATGACCGAGTCAAATTCCAAGGACTACGTGCTTATGCAACTTTGTGGAATAAGAATGGATTGATCAATCATTGTCTTCCCAAGCTTACTTGTATGTCATGATTGTATGGTTAAGTAAACTTGAGGCATATGATTTTTATACTTTTTATGTCTTTTTATGTCCTGCTACTAATAAGGGAGGAGAGAGATAACTAAGTAACTAGTTTAATTTGACTACTTATTAGCTAGGCTCTAACTAATCATAACACCAGTATCCATTCTCACTTACTGTACACATCCTGAACTAGTACAACACTACTGGGATTACAAAATGCTAATCGTTACTGGGTTACCAAGTGTTACATGCATGCTCGAAGTGATCGTACTATTTGTGCTTACTTAGGAGAGTTGTAGGGTGGGAGAGAATCATTAATTAACTAAGGAAAGCATTAAGTAATAGTAATTAGAATTAATTAATCTATTTTGAATGCTACAAGTTTTATCACAAAGTTCGTCATTATTTTCGTACACAAGGTTTGCTTAGGTACACAATGCTTGAATAATGATCCGTTCACTTTATGACCCCTACTATGGGCACACAAAAATAATTCTAACTCTGAGAGGGAAGAAAGGCAAGATTTTGGATAAGGGACTAAGAATAACTATCCAAACCAAGTGCGCTACCCTCTTATTTATATGCAATGAGGTAGGACACGATATCGTGTACGCAATATTGTGTGGGAGGCCATGATATCATGGACACGATATCGTGCCTCATCACTTGTACTCGTATTAAACTATATTTCCTCCTGCAGGTCACATTGGCTCACATTGATAGTTAAAAGAATAATAAAAATAAATTTTCTCATAAAGATAAGAAAAGGAAATACAAGACAAAACAAGGAAATACAAGACATCTGAAGGAATGGTGAATTATGTTGCAAAATATTAATTATTAATCAATAGCAAAATAAAATTTAAGAAATTAAAATTTTTTTAAATACTTACATGGAATGCAATCATGAACAGCAGTGGATTTGGGCCCTAGGCCAATGATGCTAAGTCCTTAGGAGGCATAAGAAGAGATTGGGCCACCACTATCAGGCCAAAATGCCACACTACTAGACTGAGAGGAGCAAATAGGTGTCAACATTTGTTGTGTTTGTAGAGAAGAAAGGGAAAATGGGTGTGGTGGGTTGACATTGCCATAGTGGGCAAAATTTTCATTTTTCACATTTGGTTTGTCATTGGATTTAGGCATTAAAAGAAGGGATGGATATCATGGATGAAAATTGGAGGATGAACATCATGGATGAAAATTGGAGGATGGACATGGAAGGAGGGATGATCATTCATAACATTATTTCAAATTTCACATACATAGGTTTTTTATGGCCTAAAGAGAATAGATGTAACTTTTGCTTGCAATTGGCCTAAGCCACCCATCATCTAGAGTATCTACTATTCACAAATTATGATGATGATCCCATTATGATGAGTTTAAGGGTTTGGTTTAAATAATGATGATTTGGTGGTGAATATCATGCTTGAAATTTAACATCTTTTCTAGGATGTTTAGGTGTTTTTGTATGATTTTAGCATAAATTATGTTTTTTTAATGTGAAGTATTATTAAAAAGATATAAAAATTCTAAAAGGTATTAATAAGAATTATTTTACTTGAAAATAAATTATTACTAATAGGATGTATCCTTGTAAGAAAAATCACTTTTTGGGAAGTCCTCGAGACTAGTACACATCCTTAAATGTTTTAGGATGAAAATGGGACTTCTAGCATATTTTGGCATCTAAAATGCAATAAAAATACCAATAATAACTCTTTGTTTTAGTCTAGAATATCATCAAAATTATTTGCTATCCAAATTACATCACCAATTTTTTAAATATCTCAAGAATAATAAACTTATTCATAAATTTTAATATCATGAAACATGAATATCTTAAGTATAACCATTCATTCTAACATTTGCATTGTATCCCCATAATGTTCTTAAAAAAAATGATGTCCCCAAATGCATTTAGGAACATGTCCCAACATCTCGATGTTTCAATGTCCGAAAAACAAGTGAAACACTAAAATAAATAGAGGTGTAAATAAGAAAAAAAGTAAAATTTAAAAAAAAAATTATAATTTTTATTTTTTATTATAAAATAAGTTAATTGGAATCAAAATTGAAGATTTATTACCTTTGAAAACCTATAAGATTTATTCAATAGAAATTACATTTTCATGAAAAATAAAAATATACTTTGACTAACCATCAATAAGGTCATAAAAACAAAGCATACAATGTTTTTACTATAATAGTATCACACTATCTTAAATGAGTAGTTACATCACACAAAACAAATATATGTAACTCATCTTCAAGGGCTCATGACATGCACAACCTTCGAATATACTTTTTTCTTCTTAGAGGACTTGAATCCATCTTAGATATTCAATTTTTAGATAATGGAAATGTAAATAAGGATTATTAATAGTATTCTCATATTTGAAGATAATCCCATATGATGTATTATATTACTTAATGATTAGAATTGCAGCTATGAGATGGTGACCTTTGACATCTAGTTTTTTACATTTATTACATTATGTAGGTAAAACTATTTATTACCATCTACATTAGACCGCATCTATGTTAAAAACTTCCTATGGACTACCTAGTGAATATGATTAGAATTTTTTTGTACATCCTCCTAAGAGATATTCTATTTTCTCCCCCATTGCATTCCTTGAAAATACCAACCACAATCTCATGAATCCTTAAAACTAGCTTCAAAAAATTAATATCAATGTAACTACTCTATAAATTGTACTTGGATGGATTAAAATAATAGTATTTAAATAGTTAGAAGGTTCAATTGGAAAAAATTGCTAAGTTGAGTTATGTTAGGTTATGGCAAGTTACTATGATTTTTCTATAAAAAATAATGATTAAAGATAAAATTCATCCCAAGGACTCTACTCAAGTTGGTAAAGTTTTCAATGTGGACCTAATTGTTAAGCCACTGGTGATCTTTAGTTTGAGAAATACTAAAGTTATAGTATGTGCATATGTAAAATTCAATTTTTAGAAGAAAAATATCTAAAATGCTACAAAAGGTGGGTGAAGCTTTACATAAAAACATATGCATTGGGTGGGATTGTGGAATGCATATTGAAAGTCTGATTAGAAAATAGGAAATACATCTTTTATTCCAAAGATGAAGTATTTGAAGTCTTTGAAAATTTAGGGAAATTGGTGAAGAATAGGCTTAGTTTGATATCAAATCCATAAGAGTTGATTGAGGTGAACTTGTAAATGAACTTTCTGATGAATTTTGTAAAAATCATGGCATCTCAAACCAAACTACAAGTCGATATCAACCACAAAGTAATAGAGTGACTAAGAGAAATAATGGTATAATCTAAGAAATTTGTCAATGTTTTTTGAAGCAAGATTCTCTTCCTAATTCTTATTAGAATGAGGTACTTTACATGACCACTTACATCCTTAATAGTATTATCACATCTTTCAAGGTGAAAAGATTTAATATAAATTATTATTTACAGAGGTGTCAAATCTCTTCCATCTCAAAGTCTTTGGATATGTATACTATGTAAAAATCCCCAAGGCTCTTATGAAGAAGCTAGATGATAGAAGTAGGAGGTATGTCTTTCTTGGATATGATTCCAAGAGTAGTGGGTACAATTATTTTGATCTAGTTAAAAGAAGTTACATGTATTAAGAAGTGTAATATTTCATGAGGAAACCTTACAGTTTGATTCATTTCATAGTCATTAATAAGACAAAAAGAACAAAAAAGAAGCTTAAAACTAAGACCATGTGTGGAGAAGATTCACCCCACATTACAAATTCTTGATACTAACTTTTGAAGAAGATACACAAAAAGCCAAGAAAGATCTAATGTTGCCTACTCAACCATAAATAATGAATAATCAATTATTAAAGAAAATCTTAAAATCAAAGTATGTATGTAAGGATGTAATAAAATAGAAGTAAGATGTAATAATGAATAACAACACATAGTCCTTAGTCAATAAACCAAAAGAAAAAATAGCATCTTTATTCATGGTCATTGATACCAAGTATATTTTTAAAACTAAATTTGATGAACAAGACAACATTTCTATTCCTAAGGCAAGGTTGATAGAAAGGAGCTTGAAGCACAAGAATCACACTAATTATAAAGAAATATTTTCCCTTATTTTAAGCTTTGAAATGACTAAATTAATGATATCCATAGCTATTCACCTCAAGATCAAAATGTATTACATAAATGTTAACTTAGCTTTCCTCAATGATGTATTAGAAAAAGAAGTACACATTTTATAACTATAAGGTTTAAACTTCAAGGCTAATAAGATAAATTTTACAAGCTCAACAATGCTTTATATGGACTTAAGCAAGCTCCAAGAGCTTGGTTCCATAGAATCAATTATTTCCTTCTTTAAAGTTGGTATAAAAGTTATATGTTTAAGCCTACTCTCTACTGTAAACATGTAGGACTTAATGTAATACTAATACCCTTTTATGGTAATGACTTGGTCTTCCTATAAAGTTTTAAAAATTAATTTTAGACTTTAGAAAAGACATCAAAGAAGAATTTGAAATGAAGGATCCAAGATTAAAAGATACTTTCTAAGAATCCAAGTAGATCAAGAGGAGAATGCATTGGAGAGGCATCAAACTAAATATGTTGAAGGCATCATAGAAAAATATGCCCTATAAAAATGCTAGAATAGCCACTACTCCACTCCCTCAAAATCTTAAGATCCAAGTGAAAGTTGAAAGTCCCTTAGTTGAAGCTTCTTTCTATAGAATTATGATAGGATCCTTGAGATTTATTTATCACTCAAGGCTTGATATTGAGTTTGTCACATCATATAATTTAAGATTTATTCACCAACCTAGACTAAAGCACATGAATGATCTCAAGAATGCCTTGAAAGAGGTAAAATGTACCATATAATTTTTCATAAAACTCATTAAAGAAGATGATAACTTCCATGTTTTTCTATGATGTTGATTGGGAAGAAGATGTCCAAGAGAGGAATTCTAGATTAGATTTTATCATCTTTCATGGGCCAACTCTATTTTGTGGAATAGGAACAAGCAAATTTTCATAGATTTATCTTCATGTGAGGCTAAATTCATTGCAATGAAAGATTACATTAAACACATCTTGTAACCTAAGAATCTCTTTAGTTAGTTACTCTTTAAAGTCATTTCAACCATTGATCTCATGATGAACAATACTTCAATAATTTAATTTTTAAAGAATCATGTCCTTCACAAGAAATCTAAGCATATTAACATAGAGTAAAATTTCATCAAGAAGTAAAGGAGGAAAACATCTTGCCCAAATATATGCCTAAACAAGATTAATTTGTTGACATCCTTACAAATCCATTTTAAGCCTACAAATTAGACTATCTATTAAATATCCCTAATATCTTAAAGCTTGAAGAAATAGTCAAGGAAGATACCTAAGGCTCTAATGCCATAATTCTTAAACATTGTACCCTAAAGAAGGATGTGTTAGAAATAGTATGAATATGCACCTTTTAGCTTCTTCATCTTCATTTTCTTTGATGTTGAGTAGACAAGCAAGTAGTGGTAGTGTTTCTTTTCATATAAGTGTCTTTGTTTAATGAGAAATATTCCTAGAAGGTTAGGAATTGAGAAAATTACTAAAAAGGTAGAAAAGGGTTAGGAGCCTTCATGTGTGGCTTAGGATTTAAGATAAAAAATCCATCACAAAAGGATATAAATAGTGATGAATCCCTCCCATTGTAACATACCTTTCATTATGAGTTGAAAAGAATAGAATCTCTTTATTCATTCAATTCTTCAGTGTTCGTGCACAAACCTTATGTGCTTGGGGAAGCTCTCCTAGCTTTTCATCCTTTTTTCCTACATTTCTATATCATATCTTTTTTTCAATTTTAGGAGTAAACTGCTCTTTCATAGGTTCTTCTACTAAGTTCTCACAAGAATTTCTTACATAATCTTTCATATTTCATGCATTTTCACATGTTTCTCTTATATGCTCTCAAGTTTTAGATTCTTTCAAAGTTTTAAAATTTTTCATTCTCTCTCATGTTTATTTCAAGTACATGAAAATGATAGAAGTGTTTTGATGTTGTAATCAATTGGATTCATGTAATTTCTCCTTTGTTTCGTGTGAAAATATGAAGGCTTCATGTTTATGTTATGCTTAAGCTTATATCGCTTTGTGAATGAGCTTTTTCCAAGCTTGTGTAAGTCATTTATAGAGTTTTCATTTATTTTTCATGTAGATTTCATGTTTTAGAAGTTTTGATTAAAGGATTTAAGAGATTTATGTAAAATTTAAGGTCAAATATATGTTTCATGCATTGTTTTCTTCAAATTATAAGTCTTAAATGCTGAATCTACTTATAATAGGTCTTTCCTGAAAGTTTTAGATGTAATTGTTATGATTTGATTTCCTAAATTTTAAATATAAACTTATTTCTTCTATTTCCATTTTACCATAAGTTTAGCACTAGTCCAGTATGACTAAGAATAACTTGAAGTTAGCTAAAATTAGTTTTAGTGTCTATTTTAGCTAGTCATCCCAATGTCATGCCCATCTCATGCTAATCTTGTATGGTGTATGGTCAAATCATAGTCCAATAATTCCTATGAAGAAAAGGTATAAATTATCTTATAATCCTCTAGTATACCCCTTGTGGTGATAACCATGATCTTCTACAGCTCATGCCTAGCTCACTCTCCTTCTTCTAGCTATCTTGTAGTCCAAGACCTATAAAATTCAGCAAGTTAGAACATTTACACATCTATTTCATGTCCAACATCACCTAATCCTAAGTTTTAGCATTTTCAAATCTTCTTAAAAGTATGAATATTGCTATAAACATCATTGTCTATGTCCACTCTATATTAAGGAAGCTTTATACTACAATAAATATTAACTTTAGAGCTTCATTCTCTATAATAGAAAGAAGGTCCTACTATAAATTAAAGCATTGTAGAAATTTTTTATTCCTTGTGCTCCCTTTCTTTCTTATGCTAAGTGCATTGTCCTCTCAAACTTTGGTTTTCCTTTTGATCCTCTACTATATTTGTAATAGTTGTGTATCCATCTCTATGTTTAAATAGACTATATAATTTTCTATGTCATTGTGCAAAAGTTAAGTCTTGTAACCTTGTAGAATGAATGCTTAGATTTAAGCTCATAATTAAAGTTCTTTAATGTTGGTTTTGGAGTTAATGAGGTAGTTGAACCATATAAAAATTTATGTATATCTTCTTTGTAATTTTAATTCTACATTTTTTGAAGTCTCTATTATTAAAGGTTGAATTTTTACTGTTGGTATCTTAATGTCACATCAACATTCTAAGAAACAACATAAAGTTTTTAAATTTCCAATGGTTAAGTTTCTAAGAACAATTGCAAAGCCTTCCATTCATTTAGTTGCAAATGCTCCAATTTTTTCAATAGGAAAAATCAATCTAAAATGATTTCCAGAGATGTACATCTAGTAAGTTCTATGAAACATAGGTGCCTAAACTTTGTAGTAAACTTTGGAAGCCCCTTTACATTTTTATAGAGCTTTTGAAAATATATTGGAGTTTCCTATGTAGTGAAAAGAATTGGAATTTTGAATGTATGGATTATCATATAACAACTAATTTAATAAAAAATTAATGAGTTGAATTTGATCTTAGAAGAATATTCTCATACCTCTATCATCCTTCTATTAGACATGTGCAAGATCCTAATTCATTTTACTAAAATAGACATTGGTGTAGAAGATTAGTCTATTTTAGTGATTACTTGGAGAGATACTTTCATTAACATAAGAAATGTTCAAAGTTTTTCTAGTAATACTTTTCCTAGAATTTTCTAGGAAATAAAATATAAATACCATTTTAACCTCTTTATTTATTAACTTATATTATTTTAACATCCATAAAGTCTATTAGTTTTTTAAGGTATTCCTTCTACTTTTTATGCTCATAATCTTTCCATATCTTATTTAGAACTTTTTTTTAAGGATATTAGATATTTAATTAGTGATGACTATGTCACACCCTAAAATTTACTATAGATAAATACATGTAATTACTTATGGGGCTTAAATATACTACTTTTAAATTGATATAATCTATACAAAATACTTAGCATCTAAAATCAATGACTATTAGAAATATTTATACATTAAATATGGAAACTTATAATGCAATAAGTAGGCTTGAATATTCTTTTAAAAATAATCACTTTAAAATATCCATGAAATGTTACATCAACCTCTTAAATACAAATACTTTATATAAAAAGTTATGAGAGATACAATAGATAACCATATGGGCCATTTTAAATATCCATAGCATCATTCTAAATATACAATAATGTTTGAATTTTTTATCTATATTGCACCATCAGTTTTTCTATGCATTCCAATTTACTATCTACAGCATCAACTAGAATATTCATCTAATCCTACAACTACAATCTATATAAAACACATGAAGGAAGGTTAGAGCACCTTTACAATAGAAGAAATGAAATTGGTATTACCTAGAATAAAATTGGAAGATTGGACCTATGTTACAAAGAACACTCTTAGAACGAATAGTAAAACCAATTAACTAATCAATTAATCAAAACTATTAATAATTATCATTAATATATTAATCTACCATATCCCATAATTTTATCTACTTGTGGATTTCCATTGAGGTTTTTAACATTAGACATTAGAATAATTATAAGGCTAATACTAACTTAAATTAGCCATCAAGGCCTTTTGGTTATAAACCTCACCTCTCTAGTCCAACCTTCATGAATATCTAATAGTTGGATTATGTTTATGACTAGTATAAACCCTATAGCTACCCTAGGTCCTACCTTCTCACTACCATACTAAATAAGGTTTGATACTTACTACATTTCCACTAGCTTGAGGACCAAATTTAAGGTCAACCTACATAAATAACCAACCATTCTTGTACCAATTTTCTTGTTGCAAATTACATAAGTTAATGAAGCTATTGAGATTATCCACATTACTTGTATGTTGATAGGCCAACCCCAAAGTCAACTAGCATGAGTAAATAGCCAATATTAGTAGCCTAATTATTATTTCCCTCACTTCTAATACCTTAAATATTTTTATACATACCCAAATTTTCTGCTAGCCACTATCATTAGATGTTTTCATTTTCATTATATTTCACCCATGTCATTTTTCTTCACATTATGTATTGAACTTCCATGACTACCATAGGAAGATGATGATGTAAGATGTTGAAAATGATAGAAAGAGAAGGCATAAATGCAGAATAGGATAATTTATGAAAACAACAACAATGAACAAGGCTTAAAATAGTAGAAGAAAAATAATTAAGAAGGTAACTTTGTAAAAGATTGAGATTTTCAAAACAAGTAATGAAAGAAGGAATATTTTTTATACCTTGAGAGATCATATGAGAGCATAGCTTTGCCAAGAACAAATAGGTCCAATTTTAAAAATCTTCATGACATTTGCTAAAAATAGACAAAAGCAATGGAGAAAGTAAGGAAAAAATATATGCACAATTATTGCCAAGAGAGATACCCTTGCCAAGTATTTTATGCATAAGATTGAATTTAGATAATTTCAAGAATAATAATCTAATTCCAAGTTTATGTCACATGTATTGCAAAATAGTTGAAATGATCTAGTAGTAGATATTTTCATGGGCTCAAGTCACTAAGACATATTATATATAGTCCACATCACCCAAGAATGGATTCCCAATATCCAAAGATAAAATTAAATAATAGTTAGAATAAACCCCAACTAAATATTTAACATGCATCTAGATCATATTCTTACTTTATTTAGAAATCCATAGAATAATCAAGTATATTACCACTAGGCTTACACATTATTATTAATGATCAAGAGACACCAAACATTTGAAAATAGCAAAAAATAATAGTTAAGAAAATAAATTTAATAATAATGATGATTTCAAAACATATATAATAAGAGTAATCTCCAAGGTTCAAACCTTAAGAAGTATATCATCAAGATATAATAATCTTAGGATCAAAGCTTACCAATACATAAGGAGTTGTCTCAAGATATACTATATATAAAGAAAATGTAAGATGACATACTAGTTATAAAATACCAATGTATCAATAATACATCTAAACAAAAACTTAAGGGTTGAAACCTTGAGAAGCATAACCACAAGCATAAATGTAAATGAAATACTAGAATACATTAGTATATACGACTAGTCATAATATAATATAATATTATGGGGATGTTATAAGTGAAATATAGGTAAACCCCAAGATATATAGTCCAATTAGAACTTTATATAACTCAACATTTCCAATTGGAATTGAACCCATGACTTGAAGCTTTGAAATTAAGTATCTTACTACTGGGCTTACACATTATCAATAAAATTAAGCCTCATTTTTTTAATAATACAATATAATATTAAAATATATTATATTAAAATAAAATCTTATTCTCAAAAACTAAGGATAAGGAAAATAAATAAAAAACCTAAGATTTTAGGTTCAAAACACAAGGATGTTACACACTACTACATAGTACCTTCAATGCAATGATCATCAAGGATAAAAATTCCAAAAGTGATATTTTTCTTAATGCATGGATGGAATGTAGATATGGATGTAAAATTACATCTTCATCTAACTATACTAAGCCTTTTGAAACTAAGCTTAGGGATTCTACCTCATATCTTTCTTACAATTCATAGCACATACCACTAATTACAGTAGAAAAGAAGAGATTAAAAAATCATCCATTATTATTTAATGTTCAAATATTATGAAATAATCACCATAACAAATATTGATACTTTATAATATAGCAAAGATAGTGATCTATAGGTATGATTATTGTCTTCCTGGCCACACTTATCTAAGTGTAAGACTATGGTTAAGCAGAGCCAAGGCACATGATTTTTATTAATTATATATTTTTATCTATTAATCCTAATCATGGAATAAAGTAATTAATTAAGAATTAATCTAACTAATTATCTACTATGGTAGCCTATTTCCAAACATAAGTATTTAGTCCCACCTTCCACACACATCTTGAATGTGTTACAATGCTACTAGATTACCAAGTGATAACACTACTAGGAGAACCAAGTGTTAATGTTAGGCTCAAGGCACTTGTACTTATTTGTGTTAATTAAGAGAAATAATTAATTAAGAACATGGAAGTAACATGCAGGAATAGTAAATTTCATAAAGTAAAACATTAACCTATTTCCAAGTGTTACAGGGTAGATCAAGAATCTCATCTTTAGTGCCATCACATCAATGTGTCTAGGTATATTGGTGCTCAAATAATGATCCATATAATCCTTGACTCCTATTGTGGCCACTTACAAATTATTCTATCTTTGGTGGGAAGAAACTGTAAGAACTAAGCCAAGATATTGACTAACTAATTTCATAAATGTAGTGGGTATGCACATTTATAAAGGCATAGGTGGACACTACATCCATGCATATGCATCAATGCATGCCCATCGATGTAGTGCACTTACGATTGATCATTCTCCACAACTAAGTGAAAACTCATCCTTGAGTGAACAAGAGTAGGATAAAGCTTCTTACGAAATTGGGAAGGTATTGAATCATAGAATAACTGAATCACTAACTACTCTAAGTTCCTAATTATAAAAATTTACAATGATTACAAACATAACTGTTCAAGAGAATAAAATTAAACACCATTACAAAATGCATAGGTTAGAACTCCTATGATGATCAAAGACAAAGAGAAGATTAAATAGTGCTAGGAGGTGAAGGTTCCTAGGATGCTAATGAACCTTCTATAGCATCCAGTGCCTATGGTGGTGGTGGTTGAGGCTAAGGTGGGTGTTGCAACTATCTTTATGTAGTTGCTACTTCTGGTGAAAGAAAAAAGGCATCTAGCAGTGCCTTCGTCTTCTCCTCCTTACTCTAGTGATTGTACACATTTCATGTGGCATTATCAATGTGATCTAGCATGGGAACACCCCATAGATAGGGCATAGTTTGGAATAGCTCATTGACATTTATGAAACAAGTAACAACTATTTAGATTTGATGTCAAAAATCTTGATAAGATTTTGTAGCTTCTAGTAATCATTCATTCTTTTAGCCAAGTTATTCACTAATAACCATTGATCTATGATGTAGATTCAAAGAATTTCAAGATTAACATTAGATATTTCTATCTTTTACTTCATGTCTTTGTGGTGCTTGAACTCTACCTCATATAGGAGGTGTGAGTTGATCACTTTTTCCTCTAGTTCTAACCACAACTTTCCAGTAGCCAACATCGCAAAGTTTGCATATCAAAGGTTGGCTAACTTCATGTATTTATTCATCTACTCAATGTAAAACTCCTTTAGGCATATTTCAACTTTGTTATAGGCATTTAACCAACCAAATATGGGTTTCCACACATCACCTCTTTGTTGGTGTTGTTGAAGAGAATCATTCCTCTTTGCCTTCACTAGTTGGATTTCTTTCTTATTAACTTCCTTGAGAATTCCAACATGGTCCATGTAGTGATTTTTAACTCATTAAAATTTCAGGGCCCCATCCATCTAGGAGGCTTTCTGAATGATCAATTTTTGGCAAAGCACATGAACTTCTTTCATTCAGAGACTTTGATTCTTAGCACCTAACCTCCTCAAATTTAGGTTCACCTTTGCAAGCTTCTCATACTAATATCATATAAATTTCATCATTTCATATTTTTTTCCTCCACATTTCATAGGTGATTATTATCTTTGGTTAGAACTAGATTCTCCTTATGGACTTGTAATAATTTTTTCTCAGTGTTGTACGTCAATGCCTCCAATACAGATGCATCAAAGACCATCATCTTCTTTGCATTCTTAGCCTTTTTTTAATTTTTCTTGAAGATAGAAGAAAGGATCATGCATTATTACTATTTAGCTAAGAATGGTGGGATTAGCTAATTAGGCTCTTGATTCCACAACCTCTAAAATCAATCATCTATTTTTGGTTGTGGCTGCCTCAAGTTGGGCATTTGTGATGATGAGCTTACCCTTAGCTTTCAACCACTTCGACCGGGTAGTGATGTTGTTTTTTAGGAGATCAAAGATCTCTAGAAGTAGTTTTTTCAATATCTAGAAGCCATTGTCCAGTCCTCACTAGTGAATCTAGCACCTCCTCATTCTAGGTTGCACTTAGCCTCCCTCTTCCTCTTGTGGATGTCTAGATGTCTCTAAGTATAGCAATGTCTAGCATGGTATCTAGAGAAGAATTGAGGGCCTCTACCACATGTATAGCCACCATTTCTTCATTATTTCCTATCCATGATGTTGCATCACCAAGATAGTTTCTTCCTTGTCCTCCTCCAAGTGCACTAAAAAAGTACTAGCATTCCCAAAGATCTCTAGGAATTTATTTTATCCTAGGATGAACATAGTCATCTCCTAGGCACTTAGATATGATCTCATGAGCACCTACAAACTTTCCTTTAAACAATAATGATGTAGTCTGATCAAGCTAGCTTATGATTCAAGTTATTTCATTTAGATGGCTTAAAGCTAGTAGTTAGATTGAAGGTTTCCCACCACTTAGCCATGCATACAACTATTGCAGGAGATGCTCATGAAGCTTCTACATGCACTCAATCAAAGCATGAGCCTCCAACATTATTTCTTGAGTTGGTGGTGGTGGTGGTGGCTACATCTCTTCTTCTAGCTTGGTAGGAACTTTGTCCTTTATCATCTCCTATCAAGATGCAATAGGAGCATGAAGAAGTATATCATTGCAATAATGGACTATGCATTCCCTTTTGCATAATTTTCTAATGAGACACAAAAATGGGATTGTCTTCCTCCCATGCTTATTCTCTTTGGTATTTTTCTCAATATTTGTGATTATGAGCTATGGAAGATTGACTAAGAATTTATTTCTTAGAATGACACACACATGGGTAGAGAAGGCTATGATTTTGCTTGACCTCACCATTGGGTTGTGGTGATAAGCTACAATTTTGAAATATGCCCTTTTTTCCTTGGTGATTACGCCATACTCTCTACCAAGGTTGCCTTAGTATTAGGCAACCGAAGGACCCCTAAAATGAACTTAACTAAATAGGACCACTAATGTCCATGATCTTGAACTTAACATCTAATTTCCAATTATTCTAGAATATGTACATCTCTCCCATATACCACTCCCCACTGGGAATAAGGATAAGCCCCATGGAAGAGATTTGTAGTTAGGTTTTTACCTCTTTTAATGCCATGTCCAAGAAGGGATCAAAGCTAATCTTAAAGAATTGAACCTTTGACCTCCTTAGCACCAATTTATCTTAATCAAGCCTTAGTTAAGGTGACTCAAAATTTGGTCTAGGCCCAAGCACCTCAACTCACTGTGGCTGAGTAGTTTTAGTTATGGAAATTTGACAAATAGATTTCATCTTAGGCTTCTTCTAAAGAGGTCATGTGGCATAAGTTTCAGCTACTTCTTCTTGGGGTTGTTGTGACTGCTAGCCTCTTCCCCCTCTTAGTCACTTGTCCCTTGGTTCGGATAGTCCTTCTTATTGGAAAAACGAAGACAAATACATTAATTATTGTATTTCCTTTTATGTTGCATTTTACATGGGGATGTGTTTAATCCCACATGTATTAGGATTGATGGTTGCAATCATTAATGGTGGTAGTTACAATCATTAATGATGGCAGTTACAATCATTAATGGTGGTCGTTAAAAATATTAAGGATGATGATTATAATCATTAATGGTGGTAGTTACAAATATTAACGATGATGGTTATAATCATTAATGGTGATGGTTATAATCATTAATGATGATGGTTACGATCATTAATGTTGGTGTTTTATCCCACATGTATTAGGATTGGGGTTTGGTCCTCATGTTTTCTCATAAATAAAAGTCTTGGAGGAGCCTTGAGTGTGTGCTTTGAAGTGAAAGCATTGTATCAAGGTTTTACCTTTGAGACGTGAGTCTTGTTGGTGTTGATCTGAGATCTGTTGGAATAATAGATTAGGTGTTTGGAAAAGTTACAAGGATGGCTTGTGTACTAAAGATTTGAGAAGAATAAATAGCAGATCAGCATTGTTATGGAAGTAGGATAAAAAGGGCCTGAACCACATAAATCTTTGTGTTCTTGTGCTATTTTTACTATTTTCATTATGCTTTCATCTTGTTATCATAGCAAATCTTTGCTAGAGTTTAGAACATTTTGAGAGTGATTTATAGTGTTTCTTGACCTACTACAGTGCAATATTTTTCCTCTAATGATTTATTCAAATCTGTAGGGTTCTAATAATTTCTCCAGAGCATTTGTAGTATGTTTTCAGATCTAATTATAACAACTGGTATCAAAGCTAGATTTAAATAGATTGAGAGGCTACAAACAATGGAAAGATTGGTTGTGTCTATCCTTCAGGATTTAGAAGGAAGAGTAGATGAGTCTTTTATATCTAGAAATGTTCATGTAGCAGAGGAAAGAGGTAGAAGTAGGAGACGTTTCCCAAGTAGGGGGAGAAGCATGGACAGAGGAGTAGCACATGACAGAACTCAAACTCAAGAGTGCTGGTACTATAAGAAGAAAGGTCATTTGAAGAAGGATTTCTTTGCATGGAAAGCATAGCAAAATAAAGGAGATGAGAAGAAGTTAGAAGAAGGAACATCAAAGGTACATGTAGCTGATGAAAATGCTAGTTTTCTGATTCAAAAACAATATACAATGGTGGTAGATGGATGTAGCAGTGACATCTAGTTGATTGACTTAGGTGCCTCCTTTCATATTTTTCCAAATAAGTCTTGTTTTTCATCTTATCATAAAGTTGAATCTGGTTTTGTATATGCTACTAATGGAAAAGATTTAAAAGTTCTTGGATTTCGAGTATAAGTCTGCAACAAGCAGGGATGTCAGAGGTGACAATAGATAACATTAGACATGTTCCTGAAGTTACAAAGAAGTTGATTTCAGTTCCACAACTGGATGATTCAGGTCTAAATTTCAGTAGTGAAGGTGGACATTGGAGGATTTCCAAGGGAATCATGACCATTCTGAAAGGAAAGAAGGAGGGTAGCTTATATACATTGATGGCAGATTCATGCAACTCTATTACAACAGTTTCTGATATAGAAAATTCTGAAGTGTGGCATAGACATCGTGGACACATTTGCTGGTCAAGCTTAAAGGTACTTCAAAATCTCTCTCTCATTCCTATATTTTCTTATGCTCAAATTAATTGCAAAGACTATTTAGTTCGAAAATCTAGGAGAGTAAACCTTCGTGGGGATTTGGATAGTAGAAAGAGAAATAAGTTAGAATTGGTTTATTTTGATGTTTGTGGTCCTATGATTCCCATTTTTCTTGGTGGATCTATTTATTTTGTGACTTTCATTGATGATTGTACAAGGAAGGTTTGGGTTTATATGCTGAAATTGAAAGATGAAGTGTTTTCAGTTTTCAAAACATTTGTTGAAAGAGTAGAAAATGTAACAGGTCTGAAAATAAAATGTCTGCAAATTGATAATGGTGGGGAGTACACTTCTAAAGTATTTGCTAATTTTTGCAACATCAAAGGAATTAGGCACATTCATACCCCTCCTAGTATACCACAGGAAAATGGAGTTGCTAAAAGATGCAACAGAACATTGCTGGATCGTGCTAGAATAATGGTTTCAGGTGTAGGCCTATCTAAGACATTTTGGGAAGAGGTAGTTATGACTATTGCATATTTGGTGAATAGGTCTCCACATTCTTCAGTTGATAATGCTATTCCAGAAGTTTTTTGGAAAGGTAAAAACATTTTATACAGTCATTTAAGAGTTTTTGGATGTGAGGCATTTATGCATATTCGAAAGGAAAACAGAACTAAGTTGGAGGATAGGACTAAAAGTTGCATATTTTTTGTATATGGAGAAGATGAGTTAGGATTCAGAATTTGGGATCCTGAATTGAAATGTGTAGTGAAATCAAGGGACATTAAATTAAGAGAAAATGTGATGTTTAGTGAATTGCAAAAGAAAGACAAGAACATAAATGGATCAGAAAGCATAAGGACTCCATTTAGCGTGACAAAAGAAATTGAAAATGATGAAATTCATGAATTTTCCACATCTGGAAACTTTGGACAACATGCTGAAAGTACATGGCAGCAAGCTGAGAACTTAGAATAGCAAGGAGAAAATGCAGTACAACAAGAAAATGAGGTAGAAGATGATGAACAACAAGCTACATATGTGTCTCATTGGGTTAGAAGGTCAACCAGAACTACCAAGCCTCCTAACAGGTACTCTCCATCATTGAATTATCTACTTTATAGCGATAGTGGTGAACCAAAAATAGTGAAGGAAGCCATGGCATGTGTTGATGCCACAAAGTGGAAGGAAACTATGAATGATGAATGGGAATCACTCCAACAGAACATAACCTGGGAGCTAGTTCAGTTGCCAAAAGGGAGAAAACCCTTGGAGTGTAGGTGGCTACACAGAATTAAATTAGAGGCAAATGGGGAAAAACGTTTGAAGGCTAGGTTGGTGGTAAAAGGCTATCCACAGAAACTAGGTATTGACTTTCAAGAAATTTTTTCTCTAGTAGTAAAACACTCTTCTATACGTTTAGTGCTATCATTGGTGGCCTGCATGGACGTAGAGTGGGAACAACTTGATATAAAAATAACATTCCTCCATGGAGATTTGGAGGAGAAAATTTACATGAAATATCCAGAAGGGTATGAAGAAAAACAAGGTTCAAGTCTGGTTTGTAAACTAAAAAAGAGTTTACATGGTTTGAAATAAGCCCCTAGGGAGTGGTATAAAAGGTTTGATACTTTTATGAAAAAGCTATCTTATTAAAAAAACAACCTAGACCATTGTGTGTATTTTTCTGGAGATGTTTCAGGTAAATTTATAGTGTTGTTGTATGTTGATGATATGCTAATTGCTGGAAATGATATAGCAGAAATAAAATGTTTAAAATTGGAAATGGGCAAAGAATTTTCTATGAAGGATTTGGGACAGGTAAAGAAAATTCTTGGTATGAATATTTATAGGGACAAAAAAAATTCTTACGATAACTGAAGCTTAATCAAAAGTGCACATCTCTTGAAGGCTAGTTGGATTTTTCTTCAAGGGGGAGTTTGTTGGAAAAATGAAGATAAATACATTAATTTTTGTATTTCCTTTTATGTTGCATTTGATGTGGGGATGTGTTTTATCCCACATGTATTAGGATTGATGGTTACAATCATTAATGGTGGCAGTACAATCATTAATGTTGGTGGTTACAATTATTAATGATGATGGTTACAATCATTAATGGTGACGATTACAATCAGTAATGGAGGTGGTTACAATTATTAATGATGATGGTTACAATCATTAATGGTGGTGTTTTATCCCACATGTATTAGGATTGGGGTTTGGTCCTCATGTTTCTTCATAAATAGAAGGCTTGGGGTAGCCTTTAGTATGTGCTTTGAAGTGAAAGCATTGTATCAAGGTTTTACCTTGGAGATGTGAGTCTTATAGGTGTTGATCTGAGATTTGTTGGAATAATAGATTGGGTGTTTAAAAAAGTTACAAGGATGGCTTATGTCTTGAATATTTGAGAAGAATAGAAGGAAGATTAGCATTGTTGTGGAAGTAGGGTAAAAAGGGCCCGAACCACATAACTCTCTGTGTTCTTGTGCTATTTTTACTGTTTTCATTATGCTTTCATCTTGTTATCATAGCAAATGTTTGCTAGAGTTTAGAATGTTTTGAGAGTGATTTATAGTGTTTCTTGACCTGCTACAGTGCAATATTTTGCCTCTAATGATTTATTCAGATTTGTAGGGTTCTAATAATTTCTCTAGAGAATTTGTAGTGTGTTTTTAGATTTCATTATAACACTCTGCTTATAGTGTTTTGGGCCTTAGTACCATTTTTAACTACAACATAACCAAGGATTAGCTTTTAATGTCTAACTTAGGTCACTTTGATACCTTGTCTCCTTGGCCAATTACAGTTAGACTAAGTTGTGATTATGGTGAATTAATTATTTTAATATTATTTCATTTGAATAACTACTAAAGCTTGTTGGTAAGGTTTAACTTACATGGGTTAGTGAGCTATAATATCATTTTATAGTTAAACCTTGTGCAAGTTAGAAAAATGTCAAAAAAAAAATTTCAAAAACATATGATTGGTGGCCCCCATGAAGTAAAGCTCACCTTTGGTAGCTAGAAGATTGAAGAACAGAATGATTTGGATAAGTGGTGAGAATGTTATGGACTTGGGAAGGCTTTGGGCTCTAAAAATTACAAAAACTCCTTTGGTATTTATGAGATAGTGTGAAAAACTGGCTAAGTGTCAATGCACATATATAGTATTTTTGTGTTGTGTCATGGAAATGTGTTGACACATCAAGGCCAAAAATTTTCCACATAAGAAACTAAGTGTAGAAAAGGATCTTTTCTATGAAATTGGAGTGTAGAGGAAGCCAAAAAATCCTAGAATAATGGAAAATGATTGAAGAGGACTTGGAATAAATTGCAAATGGATATTTTTAGGAGATTTAATATTCCAAAAAGGACAAAAACTGGATGTATTGTAATGAAAAATGTAAAGTTTTAATAGAAAAATGGTGAAGGAATAAGGATTTTAACCATCCCACCCAAGGAATATGCAAGTGGATCCTCCCCATAGAAGGCTCATTCCCTTAATGCCCTTGCATGCCCTCAAACCAATGAGTCCATGGATGCTAAGTATGATGAATGATTGTGGATCATTAAAGACCAAATCATCAATGAAGTCATTAAAGAATGTCAAATATTTTCTAAATGAACATATTGAAACATTCATAAAAAGAGATGGTGAGGTGGTTTATGAAAAGAATTGATACATGAGAGAGAGTATGAAATGGAGTTCCCCATGGTGATCACATGAAGTACCTTGTGGAAGTTGTGATTAATTATGATCTAAGAACCTCCTTGCTTAGTCTAAATCAATACCATCCATTTCTAGTGACTTTGTATCAATAGTTTAGACCATTCCATCCTCCAAGAGATAAGAACATCCCCATAGACCACTCACAATTCCTAAAGAAGAAGAAAAGAGAAGCAAAATGTGAAGAGGGCCTTTGTTAGAGGGGTATCTTTAGGCATGGGTAAAATGTCTTTATAACCCCATAACCAATGGTTGTGGCCCATTATTTTGTCTATGTAGTGTTCTTTAAATTCCCATTTTTTTCATGTGGAAACAATACCATGTAAAGACATTGCTTCTTATTTATTAGTCCATAGTGGAATTATAAGAAATCCATGAACATACTCATGTAAGTCAAATGATAGGTAGGTACAAAAGTGACAAATCCCTTTAAAGTCACACCCTTTTCTATCCACTTAATTCAACCTAAGTTTGAAAAGTACAAAGGTTTCGAATTCGTTATAAGTTTTTATTAGAAAGGAACCTCAAATTTTCAAAATGAGGTAACACCATAGAGTTGAGTAAAGTGATGGATGACATGGACTTGCTACCTATTAACATGAAAAGAATCAATATCCCATTAGTAAACATCAAAATTCTAAAATAAAATCCATTCATTTTGCAATCAATTAATCAATAAATTTTTAAACCACCATCAATAAGTAGTTATAGCTTGGCAAAAAGTCCTAATGGTAATAAAGAAAAAGGAAAAAAATGTAATAAGGAATTCAAATTAATTAAATTATAGAAAAACTATAAAATACCCAATAAAATGAAAAACATACTAAATATGGTGTAAAACATAAAATTTAAAAGCTGAGAAGCTACTTTGTTGAATCTAAGCATGGATGGCCATCTTCCCCATGACTAATTTGGAAGTTGAAGATCTAAAAGATTCAACATGCTTGGCCATCTATTGAGGCATTGTATCCACTAGTTACTTGTTCTTCATGGAAAGGCTTTATTTTTTGAGTATTAACTAATAATTTTTTATTTACAATCTCAAGGTGGTAGATCATCATGATTACAAAAGAAAATATTTCATTGATAATGTAAGGTCCCTTCAATAGTGTTTGAAATTTTTCTCATTAAGGAATATGCATGATATTCCAGTAGAGCATCTTACCACCTGGTTGAAACTTAACTTTTCTAATCCTAAGGTCATGTCATTATTATTTATTTTATGCATTGTGCACTTCATTTGATGATAGGGCCACTAATCAGTTCTGATCTAGCATGTTTAGGCTCATCAATCTTTCTTTTTCTACTAGTCTTAGGTCCAAGTCTATGTCACATGCAATTAAAAGTATATAGAAAAATTCTTGGATAAGAAGTTTTGGGAACTTTCCATATACAAACTCATAGGGAGAGTATCCTATAGGAAGTTTCCATGTTGAATGATAAGCCCAAAGAGCATTGTTAAGTTAAGAGCTCTAGTCCCTCCTATATTTACTAGCTATTCATGTTAGTATTTTGGTTATCTCCTTTTTATTTTTGTATGGAGTTGTTAATTTATGTTTAACCCTAAGTGTTACATGGGTTTTCAAAAACTGACATCCATAAAATTTGTACCATTATTAGAAATAAGTGCCCTTGGAACATCAAACCTATTTACAACATATTGTTGTACAAATTAGGCCATCATAAATGATCTATAGTTGATGATAGTTGTAGCTTCAGTTCATTTCATACAATAGTCAACAAGTAAAATTATATAGGCCTTTTCATTATACATGGGTTTAATAGGTCTCATAAAGTCAATTCCTCATAGATCAAAAGGCTCCAATGATTGGATCTATTATTAGAACCCTTTCATACAAGTAGTCATCTCCCCATCAGGTTGGCATCTATCATAAGAGTAGACAAAGTGATGTACATTCCTAAAGAGTGTAGAACAATAGTACCCAACCATGAGGATCATAATGATTATTTACCTCTCTACCGAGTGATCCACAAAAGGACCTTCATGTTCATCTTAGAGAAGACATGTTGATTTACATCAAGGACATGCCATTATACGAGGTAATTCATGAAAACCTTGAAAAGGTTATCATTGATCTCCATAAAGTGTTTGTCTTGGTGAAGAAACTATTATTTATCTTTGTGGTCCCACCCCTATGGAATCTCCTAAGTAAGTAGATAGGATAGGATGTCCTTGTACTAGTTGATGTTTTTAGGTTCTTCTTCAAGAACAACACTAGCAAAGAGGAGTTTGTTACAAAACTGGTCTGATAGTGGGCTCTCCTCCTCATTTTTGTCCCATCATAAGCAAGGTAGGTTATTAGTCATTTCATTTTTAGTCCCCTTTCTATCCATCATTGTTAGATCAAACTCTTGTAAGATCACTAACTACCATATGACATGGAGAATTACCATTTTCTTGTTCATAAGGAACCTTGTAGCACTATGGTCAATGTGTATAAACACTTTATATCCAAAGCACATAGTGTCTAAATTTTTCTAGAACATACACCACTACCATGAGTTCTTTTTCAATGATGATGTAATTAAGCGATGAAGCCACAATGCTCCTACTTGCACAATGGATGTAATATAGATGTTTCTAATCATCCAACTATGTAAGCACAACCCCTAAGGCATTGTTAGATGCATCCATCATGATATGGAAGGGTCTAGAATAGTTAGGTACTCGTAGAATGGAAGTTTCTACAAGCTTTTACTTAAGGGGTTGAAATGTATGCCTACATTCCTTTGTCCAAAAAATGATACATCTTTGTTTGTCAGCTCCACCAATGCCTTAGTAATCTTTGACAAATTCTTGATGAAGCACCTATAGTAACTAGTTTGTCCAAGGAATGATTGCATATCTTATACAATCTCTAGTTATCTGATAATTTCTTAGATAATCCTTATTTTTTTCAGGTCTACCTCAATCCTTTTTGGTTAAATATGGTTCCCCAAGATAATTCCTTCTTAGACCATTAGATGGCTGTTTTTCTGATTGATCTTTCGGTTGGTCTTCACACATATTTTGAGCACTTGCTCTAGACAGTCCAAGGCTTACTTAAAAGTAGCCTTGTAAGTGGAGAAGTAATCCATGAAGACTTCCACCTTGCTACCAATTTACTATTGGAATATGTTGACTAAACAATTGGGAAGTAGAAGGAGCATTTCACAAGCCAAAGGGCATCTTCTTATATGAAAAAGTCCCCCAAGGACTTATGAATGTTGTTTTTTCCTAGTCCTCTATTGTAATATGGATGTGTTTATAGCCACTATAACTAGCCAAAAAGCTATAATAGCAATTCCCCGCTATTATATCCAACACCTAGTTTACATAGTGATTGTTATATGTTGCCATGTTTAATAGCCTAAAATTAGTATATACCATCCAATTCCCTCCTTTCTTTGGTAGTATAACAAGTGGACTAATCCACTCACTATCCAAAATGGGATAAATGAACCCTACCTTGAGTAGTTGTTCAATATCCTCCTTGACAATTTTCTTGAGGTTGGGATTCAAGCATTTCTACAACTATCATTTTAACTTGGTGGAGAAGTCGATGTAGATTCTATGTTAGCATATCCTTCGATCACTTCCAATAAGCTCATGATATAACCACTTAAAGGTTATTAGCCATTTTTTCACAACTTCCAGTAGCTTCTTCTTTTATTCATGAGTAAGTGTGGCATTGATGATGACTGGCTTACCATTATTTAGGAATACATACTCCATGCCTTTTGGTAAAGCCTTTAGCTCAAGGGGCTTCTACTTGAAGGTCTCAGGGATCTCCAACTCTCCCCCATTGATTTCTCCATGTTTATTATAGAGTTGGTGATGGATCTCCTCCACTTGATCCATGCTGTCCATGTAAGACCTTGTGAGACTCTTGGATGGTTCCATGCACATTGATGATTTAGCCCCTCTTTATCTTTCTATTATTAGCCATTGGATGCCCTCTTATTTATTGGCTACTACATATAGACACCTTTGAATTTCAATGACATCAACACACTTAATACATGCCTTAAGGGATGTGCTCTTTATAGTCCATATTCTTTCCATGCATTAGCACCCTATGTTACTATATGTGATGCATGAAACATGCTTTTTCTCAATCTTTTTGAATTCATTCTCCTTGGAAATTTTCAAGGAGATATCTTGAATCCTGAACTATGCATCAATTGTACTCAAACAAGATCTTCCCATGATAATAGGGAAGTCCACCTTAGCAATATCCATATAAATCACCAAGAAATCAATAGGATATGATCACCCAAAAATGGTGGCCACAATGTCCTAAATCAATTCCAAAGGAACAATGATGGATTGGCTTGCTAGTTCTAACCTTATATTGCTCTTTTTCAAAGGAGGTGGGTTCCAAGCATTGTATATTTCTTGTAAGATCAAGTTAACTATAGAACCTATGTCCAAAAAGGCTTTGCAAGGTTCATTTTTGAAAATCTACAAATAAATAAGGGGATTTTAGGGATTCAATATCTTCCTTGAAAGATGGTTGACCTTAATCCAATTAGTGACAGCATGGGTTAGCATGATGGTGTAAAACTGGGGAGTGTTTTAGTTTGAAGGAGGCTCGATAAGCATTGCAAAGGAGGTAGGAGTAGGGTTCATATACATAGGTGTCTATGAGAGCTTTGTGGGGCTATTGGTTCTAAGGAAGAATCTTTTGCAAGGCTTAGAATCAGAAACACTTGACTAAGGAGTTGGCTATAAGTTCACAACACTCATGAAGTTTCTTTGTTGTGCCTGTGCTAGGATCTCCCACTACATGGATGAAGTAGGTGAAAGAGGGATAGTAGGTGGATGTGTATAAGTGGAAGAGTAAGGAGGAATGTAAGAAAATGGAAACTTCCCTCTTGATAATGGTGCTCTATAATATTCAAGAGGATAGAAGGGGTATTAGAAGGAAGCATGACTAGGAGAGTTACATGAAGAAAAGGGTTACTAAACATACCATAAGGATCAAGTTATGGTAAGGGTATTATTGCCTTAAGGTGGCATCCCCCATGATTATGAGTGTTTCCATTGTTGATATTGCTCAAGAGGTTAAGGTGCCACCCCACTCATATAATAAGTTTGGTGATGGAACTGCTAGCGGTAGTTGTCTTATAGATAAGGCAACCTCCTAGGTGCTTGTTGTTTTTGTAATTTGAAATTTAAAGCATACACCTAAGATTCCTATAAGTATGACACAATAGGGAAACATCCCTTAGGATGTTAATACTAGCATATGTAATATTTGTCATCATCTAACTCAAAATCTACAACCTCCTCAACTATTGCAACTTTGCCCTTAGCCTTATAATGGTAATGTTTAGCCTCCCTTTTCTACATTTATTCACAAACACTACCTCCATAATCTCTACTCTCTTTTGTAATCTTTATAGCAATTGATAATTTTTCATCTAAGAAGTCTCACATTTTATTAGCTTTAGCCTGTATTTCAAAGATAGATTTTTGTATCAACAAGGTTTTCCTTTGTACCACTTCATTAAGTGGTGCCTCCTCCTCATTGTCAAAGAAAAGGACCTTCCTTTTGCAAAGAGAAAGGTTCTTGTTGTATTCCTCTACACTTTCTCATTACTTGATGAGCCTTTAGATCTAATGAACCCTTAGCTTTAAAAGTCTCCGTTGGACATAAACCCCAAGAGTCCTCCTTGTTTTAGTTAGAAGCTCATCTATGATGTGGCAAAATTGACCCCTTTGAGAATATTCATGGCCTAGGTATTCATGTAAGAAGGAGTAGTACCTATTCATGGCTACATCCAAGGATTCATGAGTGCCCTATTTCCATCCTTGTATTTACCTTCTTAATTTGGACACTCTAGAGTAATTCTAATACTTGTCATTGAATAGTTCAAGCATTATACTCCACCTCTGAATAGATTCTAATTCCAAAGACTAGTACAAAATTTTAGCATCTTTGATGAGTGTCTATGGGAATAGTTTCAAATTTTTCCATTTATTTTCTATGTTTTGCATGGCATAAGCATCACGAAAGGATTTCAAATGATTTTATGAATTCAAATTATATCCCCCTTCAAACTTGGCTATATTATTCATATCCAACTATTTGATTTGGTTTTCCTTCATGTGCCTAGTTAGTATCCTTATAGCCTCTATGATGTTCATCATGTTTCTAGTTTCTAGTAGGGGCTCATCATAGTCATAGCAATCTTAGTGATCCCTATCATGGCCATGATGCCTATGACAAGTTTTGTTGTTACTCTTTTCTCTATTTTGATAATCTTCTTGTTGCTCATGCCCATGATCTTTGTCATTACGGTGGGATCTATGATCATCACTATCCCATCATTTACCTCCATCATGGTATCACCTCTACAAATTTTATTAGGGTTGGAGAAAGAAGATTATGAGGATGAAGAAAGAGAAGAGGAAGAGGAGCTAGCACCAAAGTAGTGCCTACTACTTCCTCTTCTTTGGTTCCTAACCTGAATAACCACATTTTTTAATTTCTTGATGCTTGTCCTTGTTCTTGCCTTGGCTATCCCTTTTCAAGGCCCCCTAATCTTGGAGTCCATTCTTCCCAAAATGAGGATTGTCCACAATGGACTACAGATACTAGTTAAGGTTCTCCTCATCAAGGAGAGAAGAAGAATCAATGTATTTAGACATCCCTAAAGATAAGTCCTTGCCTTCTTTGTGTGTTTGCAAGGAAAAGTGGGTAGGAAACTATTTTCCTTTTGAGGCCTCATATTGGGTTTCCATTTGGCAATCTTTCTTTTTATATGCTTCTGTGGGATGATAATCTCGATAAGAATGAGCTTGTACCTTGTACTTTGCATTGTGTCCTATAATGCCTAGTCTAATAAGATTGTTCAACAATAATGCAGGAACATATTAGTTGAGAGGCAACATAATGATACCATCCATGTCCCTACACTATAGTTACTCATTTTAGTGCAGAATGAAGGTGAAGTCTAGTGTGTAGGCATCTGGATGGGTATAGACCACCTTGAATTGTTAAGGGACGAAATTCTTATGGCCTTCCTGCCTTTCTTGATTGGATTTGCCTATGAACAATGGTGGAGAGTCTTCTTTGAAAGAGAAAGCCATATTAGTGACTGAGAAAAATAGTGTGCTTTTATTATTTTCTTTGTTTCCAATGATGTTAGTGTTAAGTTCCTTTCACAACATCTGTGAATAATTTACTATCTCTTCTAGGTAGCATAATTAGTTAGCTAAAGTTCCTAGTGATGATGCCAATGATGAGCAATGAGTAGTTCTTACACCCAACCATACAAATTAGAAATTTTCTCTAGTGATCTGGTCAAATTTCATGGACTTTAGTTCTCCAAATGCCAATAGTAAAGATAGTGATCTATAGGTGTGATCATTGTATTCCAAGCTATATTTGTGTAAGTGCAAGGGTAGGTTAAGTGGAGCCAAGGCACATGATTTGTATTAATTATATATTTTTATCTAATTATCCTAAGCATGGATCAAAGTAATTGATTCAGAATTAATCTAAGTAATTATATAGTGTTCTAGCCTACTTCCTAACATAAGTATTTAGTCCCACTTTTTGCACACATTTTGAATGCATTAAAACACTACACGGTTACCAAGTATTAACATTGCTAGGATTATTGAGTGTTAACATTATGCTCGAGGTGTTCGTACCTATGTCTATTAATTAAGTGCAATAATTAATTGAGAACATGGAAGTAACATACAAGAATAGTAAATTCCATAAAAGTAAACATTAATCTATTTCCAAATGTTGCAAGGTAGACCAAAAATCTCATCTTTATTATTGTCACATTAATGTGTCTAGGTACATTGGTGCTTAAATAATGATCCATACTATCATTGACTCCTACTACGGGCACTCAGAAATTATTTTAACTTTGGTGGGAAGAAACGGCAAGAACTCAACTAACCTACTAACTAATCAATGACATAAATGCAATGGGTATGTGCATTTATATAGGCATAGGCAGATGCTACATCAACACATCAATGCATGCTTGTCGACATAACCCACTTGCGATTCATCAATACTCATGATTGAACTCATAACTTCTAACATATAAGACAATGAGTTTGTAAATGAGAATAAATCATACTACATACTATTTGGAAAGGAAAAGGAAAAAATTAGGGAGATAAAAAATTAAATTAAGTATGATTTTAAAATATCTCTAAATTTCTTAATTTATGTTAAAATAGGCTACCAAACTAAGCAGGTTAAATAGTGTTGATCTTCATTAGTGTTATTAGAATGACTTTTAATTTAAAATGTATCTTTAATGTTTCTATCTATAAATTTATCCATTATGCAAAAAAAAAATCACTATTATCTATTAACCATTTATGATTTCTAAAGGAGTTATCATTTTCTATGTGTTCTAAAAAAGGTAATTTTAAAGATCTATTACATTGTATGTGTTTCAAGTGCTCTTTCAATCTAACAAAAAAAGGTCTATCAGCTTCACTAATATAATATTTAACACATATACAAGAGATTTTATAAACACCATATGATTTAGAATATTTTTTATGTTTACAACTATGAAAAATTAGAGATCTTTTATAGGATTTAAAGACTATAAGAACATCATTTTTTAAAAAAAATCTAGCTATTTTCTCATAAATACCTTTGATTTAGGAAATCTTCATGAGATTTTTATTCGAAAAAGAATTATTATTATTTAAATTTCTGAGACCATATTTATACAATAAGGAACATCTACTTTATTTAGCTAAGAATGAATCAATTTTGTCCTTGCTTTGGTGATAGTCTTTTTACCAAAGTCATTAAGTTTAAAGATGGTATTCAAATGACTAGTCTATGTATGAAAAGAAGTTATATTACAAATGTTGAGAGCTCTGATCATTAAGGAGAAAAATGTAAGTCTCTTTTTTTACTATGTTAGCATCTAAGAAAGGCAATGAATTTTGTTCATTACTTCACCTACTCTCAAAGGTACTCATATTTCTTAAAGTTGGTATTTCTTTGGCTCTTATAAGTTTAAGTTCCGCAATGTGAATCAAATGGACATTGTAAAGATATTTTCAACCTTGATACCTATTAATATCATCCTTGTGAAGGCTTAACTATATGTTGAGACATGATTTAATAAGAAATGTCATTGAAAGAAGATGTGTATTATCCAAGTTTAGTTGCTTCACCTTTGTGATACCTTGCTGACTTTAATATTATTTATTTTTTATTTCCTGATCTACTAGAGTATAATTTTTTCAAATATCACTTGTAACATCTAATTTTTGGATGCCATAACAAATTTAAATATATGCTACATTCAACATTTTACATTCAATGTACTAAGAGAAATGCAAAAAACATAAAAACATAAATAAGAAACTTTATTAGTGCAAAAATTAGGAATGAATTAGTATTTGTGGATCATGTTCTAAATGTTTTAGTGTTATCTTCTTTAGCACCTATTCTTTAGAGGCAATCTAATACTACTCCATTGTATAGATGAAGACCTATCCAAGAAGAATGATCAAGTCTTTTCTTATTTCATTTTTTCTAGCATTCATTAGTCATGATTGATAGATATGCAATTTCATTTTCACATCACCTCTACACTATTATCATAAATAGCTGAAGTCAAATCCTAATTGGTTTCATTCAGAGGTATGCTTGTAATTATAAAATAACCTTTTATTTAAGATCATTTAACAATAATTATAACCTTAATTACAAAACCATACTATTTGAAATTGGAATATGATGGTTACTAGCACAACCATTGTTGGAGTTGTAAAATAAGTTTATTTTCAAGCTTTTCATCTTAAATTTTTCATTAGTTATTTTTTGAAGGATGTTACTCAAACCATGGGCCACTCTTGGGCAATATTATCTATTAAAAATGAAAAATAAGGAAAGCTTTTCAACTTTGAGAAATATGGAAAAAAATAAAAGACAAAAATTTCTCCCTTAAATCTTAGTGGTTGAAGAAAAGTACAAGATAAAAGATTTATATGAAACTTTTGGCTAAAAAATTGATAATAAAAATTTCTTATGAAAAAAAACTTTAAAATTTATTTTCTCTTAAAAATGTTGTAAAATGAAATAAAATTCTTTTGCCTTTTCAAGATAAATTTGAATCTTTATATAAACTTTTTATTTCAAGTTCATGGTAAGAGAAGAAAGTACTCTAATAATATCAATTCTGTATTTTCTTCCTTATGTGTATGGAAGGATGCTTACTGTACTAATCCTTAATTTCATATAGAAGATTTATAATTTTCTAACATTTGTGATTAAAATTACTTTTTAGTTTATTTTAATTTATTTTAGTTTATTTTAAAATTTGTGAAAGCTAAAAATAACGAAATACAATCAGATGTCTTCCAAACCTCTTGTATGAAAATGTTTGGTTAGAATAAAAAAGAGAAGATAGAAATTAAAAACATGTCGTCCATTGCTTTAAAAAAACTACCTTCAGCTAAAATTTTGTTAATTTAAATTGAAAATTATAACTTTTTATGACTTGAAAAACTACTTTGCTACTAAGCAAACAAGTCTTCATGAAAATTTGTTCTAACTTTTAAAATGCTATGGTCTGTTCATGGTTTTTTTTTAAATAGCAAGCAATTGTGACATTTAGATACCTTTCTTTGATTAGCACCTCATCAAGAATATGAAAGATAAGCCGCTAAGATAGTAACACACCATCATGAGAATTTGTTACAATTTGTAAAATATTATAGTTTGTTCAGGATTGTTTTGAAATAGTAAGGAATGGTGATTGCTTTCTTTGACCAGCATCCCATCAAAAATATGAAAGATAAGCTATGAAGACAATAACGTATCAATGTTATTAAAAATATGAAAGATAAGCTATGAAGACAATAACGTATCAATGTTATTAAAAATATGAAAGATAAGCTATGAAGACAATAACGTATCAATGTTATTAGCATGTTTTGGTTAAAGGAATTCAAAATCACAGCCCAACAACCCAAGATAGGAAAGTCTTTCAACAAAACTACTCCAGTATCGGACAAAATCAGATTGATAACCCTGACATTAGTAAGGTGACAAGGCAAGAGCCCTTGTTCATGGAAGTTTTCATTTTGATGTTACCACTGTAGATGATCAGACTGACATGATGTCAGCTTGCCACCTTTGACATGAAATGAAGCAGCTCTATTGACTTGAATTTTGGTTGGTTTGATTATTCCACGTTTCTTTTTTCTTTTTTTGATGTTGGACGAGAATGGTATCGCGATGTTCAAAATCCAGATCTGTAACATATGGTGAAGCCTAAATATTATTGGTTCATACCCAAATATTTCCAGCATCGATCCCTTTCAATACCTGTGACCGAGAAGTGGGAATGGGGGCAAACTTGCACTCATGTTTAAGAAGTGAAACATTGTCAAACATAGTTTCTAATACGTTTTTGAAATACTTGAATAGGGAAATCTGGATCATGATAACACGAACTGTATATCTAGCTCTACTTCCTTGTTTAAGAAGCGAAACATTTACAAACATAGTTTGGTAACCGGTGCTTAGCGCTATCCGATGTCTTGAAGTTGAATTAACATCGCGTTAAGAGCTTTAGAGCGGGATGATTACCATAAAAAATAAGATGATAAAAGTTATTATTAATGAAAATTTTAAAGGACAGGTGGTTTAAGTCATAATATTGAAATTGCAAGTGAAATTAAATTTTAGTTAGTCCTTGTTAAACTTTTTAGACTTATTACCTAAGTTTTGAAACATAATTAATATGTGGTCTTATAACATTTACAATAAATCAGATAAATCTATAACCATAATATCTTATGTTTAATACAGGACATTGGAAGAAAATATTATCTTTAGCTTTACTGCTATATGTACTACATACCGTTGGCCGTAAATTTTGAATCACCCATGCCTTTCATCTCAATAATATTTATAGATATATACATAAATAAAGACATACACTATCAATAATGACCTCTCATTTAACAGATTCTATATAAAAGTCTAAAATACATAAAAACCTTAAAACAATGTCAAATTCGCACTTTCATTGCAACCTCACAGCTCATATTAATGAATACGTTTACAGGGTGTAAACAGGTAGGATCTGTATGCTTGTATGAAAGGTGAGGTGCTCTTAAGATTCCGGGAAGTTATATATTTTGATAATGTTTTTGTTCCCCACGGCTTTGTATTTTCACTTCAAGTCAATATTTTTACTTTTATTTTTTCAATAGATTTATTTTTCCATAGCTTAGATTGAAATTCTTAATTTTTTTCCTTTTCTAATTGCCTCTACTCTGAATTCTCCCTCCAATTGGAATTTTTAATTTTTAATTTTGAAATGGTTCTTTCTTTCCAACCGTGTCTGATTAGAATTACCACTCCATTTTGATTTTTTCAATTTTTATTCTTGGAATAGTAGCATTCATAGTTTGAAAAATCTGCCATTAATTGCAAGATCTGGAATATATCAAGGAAGCAATTCAAAATTAAGTCCGACATTTAATGTAATTTATAATATTATATTTTTATTAATTTTTAAAGTCTACTTTACTGTTTATTACTACTGATACTAATACTAAAGGAAAACTAAAATTTCTATATTTGATTTTCAACTTTACCTGAGCTGTTAGATGAAAAAACTTAAAAAATGCAGCTACCAATATCGATGGATACAATTGCTCTATTTTTATGGTATTTACAATTTTAAATTGATTGTTACACTAATTTATTTAGATTATTCCCGATGAAATTTGTAAAAAAGGCTGCGGATTTGTGAATTAGATTCACACCAAATTTGGGCTCTGACAAATTGAAACAACTAACAAAAGAAAGGCAGGACTTTAATAGCAACACATTTAATGTTTTTATGTATTACATATTTTGATAACCAACATATGACTTTGTGAAAAATGAGATTTCTAAAAAATTTTGATGGCTAAGCCAAACTCTTACCACCAAACCAAGACATCACTTCCAATCTTATGCATTACATGATAGCATTTCAATTTCATTGCAAGATAAGCTATTACAATATCATAATGATCAAAATCTTCTCATTCAGCCACAAGCACAAGGGTTTAAATATTGGGATATTGAGAAATTCAGTAAAATCCTATATGTCTGGGAAACAATCAATATTATTCAACTGCACTTGCAGTTCATCAGGTTGGTGGAGAGAGAAATAATCGTTCAAAGTAACTATTGTCACCCAAAATTCTCTGATCTGTCAGCTGATCATCACCAGTGTTGTTGTTGTTAGGTGTTTGCTCAACAGAAATAATATGACCATCTATTTCTTATCCAAAACTGAATCCACCTGCATTGCATAAGCGCGAGAGACAGCACGAATTGCGTCAGCAGAATGTATCACAACAGGCTCAATATTGTTCCGAGGAGAATCAGGAAAATTAAAATAAGAATCGGGACCTTTAAGACAATACGCTGCAGCATCATAAGCCTGCTCTACACTTGAGAATGAACCCAGATTTTCTTTCTGGACTTTGGCACTCTGATCTCTGCCGCCCATCGTCCCCGTTTTCTGAACCTCACTCCTCTGAAGCTGTGAGACTTTCATTTTGTGTGCCTGGATAGACTCGGAAAATTGTCCTGCCATTACAATACCAAAGAAACAGTTAAAACAAAGGAAAAACACCCAAATTGGAGAGATGGATTTCAAGGGGATCCCTGTGGAACGGGAGCATTATCTTCAAAATAATGAAATATATTTCTCCAGCAGGAATGCTGCGGTTTGGGCGGCAGCGATGACGACCTCATCTCATTAGAAAGGTTGCGGAAATATTTTCAATCGCGTGCGTGGAAATATGCTCAAGTGCGTGGCTCATTGTTACCACAAGTCAATTGTATAACTGGTACAAAAATTCATTGTCATACTGTAATCCATCTTTCTCTACACCCATTTCCACTGTCTGCAACACCATCCATGATCCTCTAAGTCAAAAACGAGGCGGAAAAACACTCCAATCCCGATACGTGCACACATTCCTGAAGTTCAGGAGGACGCGTTCAGGACGGAGCTTTTTTAATAGGACAACATCTATTAACGTAGCTTACCTTTGCGAATTTTCATCCGAATATTGCGTGATGAATCTCCGCTACTTGAAAACACTCTCCTTGGAAAAACATTTTTCAAAAAACTATAAAAACAATTCAAAATTTTCATCTGCAAACCTTTCATCGTTAGATGTTATTTTGCTATTAAAGAAGTTTGCGGTTTAATCTTAAATTTATTTTGCAGAGCATGATTTCCAAAGTTCTGCATTTTAATGCTGCAAGTAAATATTTTTTAACAAAATCTTGCATTATAACGAATCTTTTTTTCTTTAATATAGAAAATTGCATTATAACGAATCTTTTTTTCTTTAATATAGAAAATATTTCACCCTAGGGTATAGATCAGGACACTCATCTTTTCTTTAGAAAATAAGAACCAAATATAAAAAAATAAATTCTATTTTATAAGCAAAGAAAAAGTACGTGTACAAATATTTTTGCCTAAACATGCAGAATGATAACAAGTTCATCACAAGTTAGTAATTGTGGAAGGCCGAATTTTTCTTAGGCCGCTTTCGTGAACTCCATTACTAAGCTCGGCCGCGTCGGCGTTAAAACTGGCAGACACGGCGAAATTCACAGAGACTGCAGCCGTTTCATACAGAGAGGCACAACGCGACAGTCTACAAACCCTCTTTCCTGCACAACGCGACAATTTCCAAACCCTCGTTCTTTGACCACGCGGCGAGCTGCATATCCCCGTCCCTCCACTGAGGCGCTGCCGGTTGAGTTGCGGTGGGCGTGGCAGATCTGAAGCTCCAGAGGTCTGCCTGATCGCGGCCTGAGCAGCGGATGCTATTGTGGCCGTCCTCTCGGAATTAACCCAAATCTGGAATTAGATCTGAAACCAGCACCGGGGAAACTCGGAAAAGAGGATCTTGGAGCGCTTGACCTTCTGCCACGAGTGTCACGCTTTGGTGGCTATGAGCCAGGGTTGCTGTGCCGCGCTCTAGTGGCTGTGGGGCAGCGGTTGTAGTGGGTAGTAGGGTTTGCATTGTGGTGCTATTGGTGCGGGTTGTACCAGGGCTGCCACTGCGTTCCAACCGGCGTTGAGCCAGTTCCAATGGACAAGGAGCTCCTTTCACACAAGGATATGGATGAATCTTCAGCGGTTGCTCCTTCTTCTCAGGGAAGTTCTCCTAACTCAGAATCTTTGGATATTCTATTAACTGAAGATATTTTTGACTCTATTTTTCAAGACTTTTCTGCACGTTTTATTTTTTTTCAGATAGTAGTTTATTTACCTCGCTCCTTAAGCATTAATCTACATATTAAAACTATTTTACAAGCCCACGGAATTCAAGTAGTACATGCTAGATACTATGTTCGTAATTTTGTCCTTGCTGAACTTTCTGAGGCTTCTCAAATCGAGAAAAGCTTTCTCTCTTCGAATTTTTCCTGCTCATAATGCTACACTTATCGCCCTTGGAAATTCGATTTGAATGTCAGCGACCCAACCTTTAATATTATCCCTTGTTATGTAGAGCTACCTCATCTTCCTTTAATCTTTTCACCTGTCGAATGAGACATAGTTAGCACCTTAGGTCGAGTCATCTCTGACTATGGAATTGAGGTTAACGGGGCTCACTATCGTCGCTACTGTATCGAACTAACATTTCCCAAAAAAAAACCACTTTATCCTTAGGAGCTGGAGACAAAACTTTTAAACAAAAGGTAGACTATTTTTATCTTCCTAACTCCTGTTGTAGCTACTGCCATCGTGCAGAGCACCACATTTCCACTTGTCCCTTTCTAGCCAAGAAAAAATCTCAAACCAATCCTTCAAAATCCAGTCCTGTAGTCACTCATCAACCTAACCCACCAGTTGCTCTCATTAAGTTCGGTTCTACTTCTAACAATGCTTCACACCTTTTTTCCTCGTGTGCTCCCTTCAAGGCAAGAGTCTCTCAATCCCATTCTTTCATTAAGGCCAGGTCTAAAGTACCAATCATCCACTCACAATCAGTCCAAGACTCACTTTTACGGGAAATTTTTGTCATGGTAGGAGGAAGGAAAAGTGCCAAAGCATCTAAAACCACTACTCCTCATTCCTCTCCTTTGCCCAAAACTAACCCAGCTTTAACTGTTAATACAAGCAACTCCTTTGCAATTCTTTTCACTACTATGAAAACTGACATTACTAACCCCGATCCTTCTACTGCCCTGTCACTCATAACATCTAGAGCTTCTTCATGAACTTCCTATCTTGGAATTTCCTAGGCCTAACTGATAGGCTTCGTCGCAAAAGAGGCAACAACTTTATCTCTAGCCTAAATCTCACTTTGGATTTCCTCCTCCTCCAAGAAATCAAGATCTCAGCTGAACAATTATCTTTTTCAGTCCATTGGTTTCTTCCCCATTCTTCTGTTCTTGCTACTTCGCATGAGTGTGGCAAAGGTGGCACAACCATTCTTTATTCAGCTTATTGGAAAGACAAACTTCTTCAGCATGGGTTCCATTTAGGTCACCAAGTGGCCTGGGCTATTTTCTCTTCCTCACATGGTCCCTTTGGTGTTTGTTCTATTTATGGCCCCAATGACTCTACCGAACGAGCTCGATTGTAGCATGAACTCACTCATAGCCTCCCTTCTATTCCTTGGATTTTTGGTGGTGATTTTAACATGATGGAATTCTCTCATGATAAGCTTGGGGGTGTTTTCTCTCAACTTCCGCATCACAAATTTCAAGCTTGGTAAAATTTTAAGAAACGTTTCTTTCTTTCGGATGGCATCGCAGACACTGCTAGTGGCTCTCTAAACAGCTTCTCCTGGAACAATCTTTGTAAGGGGTAGGCTCACATTTATAGTCGGTTAGATAGGTATTACTTTTCCACCCTTTCTTTTTGGCAGACCCTTTCTACTACTAAAGTCCACCAACACACAACCTTATCTGATCATTTCCCTATTACTTTATCTATGAAGATCCATAATGACCACCAACGACAAAAGTATCATCTCTTTAGGCTACATAGTCAATGTTTCTCTTCTCCTTCCGCCTAACAACTTCTTTCTAGCCTTTGGAATGCTGAACCAAGACCCTTAGGTTCAAAGTGTTGGATCCACTGGTGGCTCCGAGCTACTAGTAGAGTTAGGAATTTCACCCGTCATTATGGTAAGGAAGTTTCCTCTCGCTCTCGGCAAGAGTACACCAACATATGCTCTAACATTGAGCACCTTACGACCAAACTAATTGATGATCCCTTTAATAGTCACCTTCAAGGGGAGCTTGCTAGAGCCTGTATTACCTTTCAACATTGGGAAGTATATAAGGAACAAGATGCCTTGATTAAAAGTCGACTCACTTGGCTAAACATTCAAGATGAGCACTGTAAAGAATTCTTTAAGTACCTTAACTGATCCTCCCCTTCATCCTCTTTAGATAAACTCTCCATAAATGGTTCGATTATCACTGACTAAAACAGTCTTCTCTCTTATCTTAAAGAACACTTTGAGGCCTTATTCACCACTACTCCTATGGATCCCGCATCCTTTGCAGCAGCCACTCTAAATTATCCTAAACTGGTTAATTCTTCTATGCTGACAATTTTAGAAACTGATATTACTCTAATTGAGCTTCAACAGGCTTGCTTTAACCTAAGCCTTGGGAAAGCCCCGGGTTATGATGGTTTTCCAGTCAAATTTTTCCAAAAGCATTGGGATCTGGTAGGTTCTGACCTCTTCCATGTTATCAAAGAGGCTACGCTTACTGGCTCTTTGGGACCAATCTTAAACCAAGGAATTATTCGTCTTCTCCCTAAATCAGGAGATCCTACTTGTACCTCCAATTGGCAACCTATCACCTTACTTAATGTGGTTTACAAAATTTGGGCGGAATGTTTGGCCTTGCGATTAAAGAAAATCATTACCTTTATTATTTCCCCCCAGCAGACTCGCTTTGTTCCAGGAAGATACATATTAAATAACGTGATGGTTTCTTGGGAAGGTCTTAAGTGGGCTGAGGATGAGGGTCAGGATATCCTCCTGATGAAGCTTGACTACGCTAAAGCCTATGATAACATTAAGTGAGACTTCATTATCCAAATCATGAATAAATTGGGTTTTGACCCTAAGTTCATTCATATGGTAGAATGCTTATTCTCAGATGCTACTGCGTGAATCGCAACTACCTTCGGCATCACTTCTCCCTTCTCTATTCATACGTCTGTTAGGCAAGGTTGCCCTCTTGTCCCTTACCTCTTCATCATTGCGGCTGATTTTCTTTGTCATCAAATCAGCTTGGATATTCAAAACAATGTTTTATTTGGGGTTCATCTATCTTCTCCTCAACATCATTTCCTCAATATGCATTTTGCTGATGACTCATTTTTCCTTATTCAAAACAATGCTGATAATGTGCAGTGTCTCTTGTCTCTAGTAGAGAAATATTGCTCCCTCTTTGGATCTATCATAAATTGACGTAAATCTTCTGTTTATAGCTTCACCAATAACTACAGTCATTTGCCCAATTATAGTTGGAAGTGTACTCAAGATCATGAGATCATTAAGCTCTTTGGAATCCCCTTTTGCTTTAGAGGCACAATGTCCAAGCTCTGGGACCAAGTTCTTTCTTGAATTCAAAGAAAAATTGAAAAATGGAAAACCAAACCCCTCACCCTTGTCGGTAAGTATCTAATCTGTAAGTCTATTTGTGCCTCTACCCATGTTTATTATTCTTCATGTTGGGCCCCTTCCCATGCTTCTTATCAAAATCTTGAAGATTTATTTCGAGACTTCATGTGGTCGTCTAAGGACTCCCAAAAAGGCTTTCATTGTGTAGCCTGGAATATAGTAACTCTTCCTAAGAACAAAGGCAGATTGGGCCTTTTGAACTCCTTTAAGCAAAGTCTCACCCTTGTCGCTAAGTAGTTGGTTCAGCACCTGGATGCCTCCAATATTATTGGGAATCTCTTTCAATTAAGGCTTTGACAAGCATTTCCTAAGAATAGGTCTATCTGGAAGGGTATCCACCCTGTTAATTGGATCCTTTCTCCTCATCAAATTATCATTCCTAGAACATATGTTTTCAAAAGAATTTGGAAGGCTTGGCAGGTCTTACATTCTCATGTGGATTGGAATAATAGTCATATCAATCCTACTCTTCTTTCTAAGATTTGCCCTTGCTGGCTGCCCCTAGGTCCTACTCCTCTAGCCACCTCAAATGCCAGGATAGCCACCATCTGGTTTCAAAAGGGAGTTATTTCCCTTAGCTGTCTTCGTCTCACCAATCAGTGGATTACTTGGGATATGTTCAAAAACTTATATGGGGCTTCCATAATTATGCACCATTGCCTTGATAGACTTTATCACTTCATTCATCAGTATTTGCATTTGGATGCTTCGGTTCCTAGTCTCTTCCATGGTTTTCAGTGGACTAATGGATCAAACCTTCTACCTTATAAACCACATGTTCCCTTTCAGCTGTTGCATGATTCCTCTTTGATTGTTAATCGTTGCAATCGATCATGGCACAAAAAAGAGTCTGAACAGTTTTGGCTCTCCCTCTTTTCACGAGTTTGGAGCCTTCCGACTCTTCCAAAAATTAAACAATTTCGTTGGTGCCTCTTGCATCAAGGCCTACCTATCGGCAAACATCGTGAATACCTTGGGATTTCAAACCCTAATTGCCCTCTCTGTGGAGGTCCTGAAGATTTTGTCCACGTTTTATGGCATTTCCCTTTCGTCTTCATGGGAGTGGGTTTCTAAAGTTTTTCCTTTGTGCACGTTTTCCCAAGAGGTTATTTTATTCGGCTTTTTGGCCACCCCCTCTACTAACCTTCAGTTTCTTGGAAAAGTTATTACGCCCCTCGTTCTTTACTATATATGGAAGCGCAGATGCACTGCTCTTTTCCAGAACACTAATTCGTCCAACTCTAACCATTTAAATATTATGGAAAAATCTCAAATTCTTTGCCTTGTGCATTTCAAAATTTTATCTCATACTTCTAAGTTAAAGTTGGATACTAATAACTTGTTTTATTGTTTGCAGCCTTGGAGCAGATACACAAACCCATGCACTCCTCCCAATCTTGATCTACTACATCGGAGTGTGTTACCATAATTTTGAGCATTTTGAGCTCCTTGTTATTCTCCTTGTCTTATTAACTCGTAGTTCTTTTGGATTCCTAGCATTAGGTTGCTCTTTGGAATGTACTCCCACTCCCTAAGAAGGATTAAGTTTCAAGATGTTTTCTTTCATCCTCCGCATTTGTCATTGTTCTTCTCCCTATTTATCCATTAATATGTTCAAATGCAGATCATGCACTTAATCTCATTTAATTAATAAAATTCTCTTTTTGGGGTCCAACACCCCCCCTAAACATGCAGAATGACCAGGGCCAAAATCAGGTTTCTGTTAAATCTGAATGAAACTTTTAACCTATAACTAAAAAAGTATCTTCATTTGCTGGATTACCCTTCAATTTTTTGTCCACTTCTCTATTTTTTCACTCTTACTCTTTTGCCAACTTATTATTTATCCCAATAACTTGGAAAATGAATTCATACATGCATACTTCCTCTTGGTCACACATAATGTACTAGAATTTTTTAAAAGTTCAAAATATATAAAATAAAATTAAAGCTTTATTATGTCCAAAAACTCATAGAATTTATTAGATAGAAATTACATTTTGATGGAAAAACAGCCATAGACTTTAAAAATAGACCAAACATTAATGATGGCAGGAAAAATAAATCATGTGAATTTTTTGTTGTAACATTGTAATGATGTCTCAAATGATCTCAATGGGTAGTCACAACACAAGATAGAAACACATGTAACTAATCTTCAAGGGCTCCTAACTTGCACGACTTACAACACACTTTTTTGAACCATTTCCAATTAAGTGAAATATATAAAAATGTGGTGTTCATAATGCTCATGCATATTTTCAAATACACAAATCAATGCCTTCACAAATTATAAACTAGATGCATAATAGAAATCTTAAAATTATTAGTAAATTATATAAAATATGTTTTTTCAATAAATGCAACAATACCATTTCTATAAATTAAAAACTTAATACATAGGCAATGTCTTTAAATTTTGAGGTTAATCAATAACTTGTCTAAGGAGATAGAAGATTCTACAAAACCTTTTATTTAGGTTTTCAAAAATATTCAATTAAAATAAAGAAGACTAGTAAGTGAGGAGGAGTCTTTAGGAATATCACACATTTAATGAGAGATGAGTTTATCCATTGTGTAGATTACTATAAAATTTATTATCATAAGTAATACATATGATTAAAAATCATAATCAATAGGTTTTATCTTTCTTGCTTTCTATTACTTTGTTCTAGAAACACTTTCTTTTTATGATGGTTTAGAACTATCCAAAGAATGCCCATTTTAATATTTAGGGAATGATATTACTAAACTTGTCCATACTAGAAAAGTAATTATATATGGAGATTTCAATTCTTGTATTTCTTCTAAATAAAGTTTGAAGCATATTTCAATTATTTTGTATATGATTAATGCACACATGTTTATTTTATATTTGTATAGATAGATTATAGGTTAAAAGAACTAATCATGATCTAAAGGTCATTAAAATACACAAAAATATTATTTCATGAAAGAAAAGAAAATTTATCAAGAAGCATTAGACATAACTCCTCAATATGATTCAGAAGAATCCTAAGATGTTTTGATAATGTTTTAACCAAAAGAATAGAATTTTTAATTTTCAGCAATTTTTGAATTCTTTAGAACTCTTTTTAAACATGAATAGGGTATGTATATCCATTGTACCTCTCTACTACCTCTATACATTACTCAAGCTATGATAGAAGTAGGGTTCACTTAACTAGCTTGTAACAATGCAATAGATATTTCAGGATTGCAGGTAAAGTTGCTTAAATGGGGAGGAACCATAATTTCTATAGCAGTTTGTAAGCTTTTAAATTCAAATATATAGAATGGATATTTAGATGATTGATGCATCAATAAAGTAGCAATATTATTTTAAAAAGGTAGTAGAAATAAGCTTAAAACCTACACATTCATTATGATCAACCATCTCATTCCAAAAATTTTAGAAAATGTACTTGAAATAAGGCTTAAGAGTAGGGTAGAACTAAACAATGTTTGGGCAAGTTTAGGGAAGCATTACTCTATAATGGATCACTTGATTACATTAACATATTATATGGATCAATCTAAAGGAGCATCTAATAAGGTTTATCTCTGCTTTGTGGATTTTTTCAAAGCCTATGACTTTGTTATTCAGTTTAAATTTTGAAGGCAATTGAAGGATATTAATACTCCTAAAGAACTTATATTTGATATTCAAAAGTTGAATAATTTAATAAAAATTATATTCTTGAATAATAACACATGAAAATTTTATTCTAAATAACAATATTAGGCTAAGAAAAGGATGTCTACTTTTACTCACTTTATTTACCATCTTCATTAATAAATTAGAATAATGAATGTCTTCTATTGCATTGGAATCTATTAGAGTTAGAAATTTTCCAATGAATATTTTAATGTTTATTGATGACTTGTTTATCATAGCAAAAAATAAAGTTCAAATGAATTATATACTTCAAATTTTAGGTGATATTTTTCTTTTCTCAGGGATGAAATTCAATGTTAGCAAAATTAAATGATGATTTTTATCCTAAGTTATAAAAATATAGAATTTTCTCCTTATATGATTATTTAGTCATCTTAGTTTCAAATAAATATTCTTAGCAAGCTTATATCACTTAGAGGATTTCAATAGTATGGATACTTTATATTAAATTTATTGTTAATTTGCACAAGAAAAAATATAGATATGAAATGTTCATATGAAAATGTAAAATTATTTTATTCTACTAATTCTATTATATGGTTATGAAACTTGGGAAACTAATTTACTTTCAATACATTGGAATTATTTGGAATATATTCAAAAATAATTTTTGTTACAAAAATTTCAAGTAAAGGCCTAGTAAGTATCTTTTTATACAATTGTATAAAAAGATGCTTACTATGTTTGGCATCCATTTATTCATAGTAGTTTATAATGTCATCCAAGAAAAGGGATGGTTTAATAATGGAAAAAATGGCTTCAAAATAAAAAATTAAAGTTCAAGATTTTAATTTCAGCTTTAAGGAACTAAAAACAAAGATAAGATAAAAGGAATTGAAGCACACGTGGGAACAACCATTTGGAAAAAATATTTTGTTTGCAACAGATTAAAGAAGTATTCTTAATAGAAATACATACTTATCCGTTTACTCCTTTTTCTAGTTATTGTAAGGTGGCAATCACATGTTCTTATGTGAGATCTCATTATTTATTAATTGAAATAGGGAGATGGATCAATCTTGAAAGAGAGCAATACATGTATACATTTTCTATACATGTAGTAGTGAAGATAAAGGATATATCCTTTTTTTATTGTCCTTTTTTAATACACTTAGACTTAAATACAATATTTAGGAAAAAACTATACTACACTAGTTTATGTTGGAGGTCTCAACTTTAGGTCATTCTCTCAATGAGATGTTTAGGATCCATCATAATCATATCAAAGCCTTCTAAAAATGTTTTCTAGCTTATAGATCCTTTATGGTATAAGAATGTAGATGAAAATTTACATTTCAATTATCATTTCCATATTTATCTATTTGGATGTGAAATATACACATTACTTAGTATGTATTTGGGCTTTCCTATCTTTATGAGGTTGAAAAACCAGGCTATTATCATAAGCTAGTTGATTACAATTAATGAGATCTTATCTTCTAACTTTGCATCCTTATTATCTTTCTTGTTTTTATTATTCTAAAATAATTATTGTAGGCTAGAAAAAAAAAAGAGAAAACGTTTTTTGTGATCCCACGGTTTAAAGAAAACATTTCATTTTTTAAATTACAATATAATACTGTAATCTTGCTATGGTTAGAATTTTAGGCATATTCAAGACATTAGTTATGCTTTTATATGGAAGAGAGCTTGATAGCTTTACATCTCAAATAGATTGTAAGTTGGGATGATGAAATCCAAATATTGTGTGGTAGTTTTCAATCTATTAATGCTACTAATATTACTAATCCCTCTTTAATTTGGAAAGGATTTCAATTTTTTTCATTTTATAATCAATGGTGGAAGTAATATGATAGATCAAAATATTCTATAAAGAATGAGTTAAGACCCTTATCTAAAAGCTTCAATCCATGGGTTCAATTTTTGTAAGAAGTACCAAGTTATAAAGTTCTAATTAGATAATATATCTTATACATATATTATAATTATTCAAGGATCTAACAATCCATAAAATACTCCATAAGTAATGCTTATACCATTATATGTGTAACACCCTACTATCTATGATAGGGTAAGAAGACATTATGTAGGTTTAATCCCTCTTATTCATGACTACATAATTACGGTAAGATCGAAATAGAAATACCAACATAGTATGAAAGAGAGATTATCTTAACTAAATGATCCACTTAAGAGGTCTATCACTGAGCTTAAGGGGTCAACTACTTAAAGAGATAAGCTCTTATTGCACTACAAATTTGTATAAACCATAACAAATAAAATTATACTATAGTAAAAAAATTAGAGTATGGATCATTATATAATATAAACATGTGTTTATTATATCTTAGTAACCAAAATAATTAGATGCAATAATGAATACAACAAGAACAAATGGTAAAAGGGTAGCAAGGGACATAAATAATATATAATTATGTATACAAAAAACTAATGAATGTAATATACTCCCTAACAATAGCATGCACAAAAATAATGATGGAACATTTGAAATATGGTAGAGAATTTGAAACATCAAGGAACATTTGGACATAGTGGGATACCTAAGTTGTACTAGGAGTACTAGACATTATTAGTGTCTAAAGTATACTTTAGCACCTAAAACATCATGATATGATGAAGCTGTATTGGAGCACCAAAAATTTGTTAGTCATTTGAACTATACTTGTATGATTAAAAATGGTTGGTTGCCTAAGCTATACTAAGATAAGTAAACTTGATTGGAACATTTGAACTATACTTGGTGCCTAAACTATACTGGGATGTTCAAATTATACTTGGATATTTCAACATGGTTAGACATCTAAAACATGATGGGACATCTAAAATATATTGTTGAATCTAAAATATAGTTGAGCATCCAAGCTATACTAGGACATCTTAACTCTATTAGAACATCTATACTTGGACATATGAACATGGTTGAATGCCTAGAACATGTTTTACATAGGTACCTAAAAATGGTTAGATACCTAAGATATACTAAGGCATTTGAACTTTGTTAGGGTGCCTAAACTATACTTGGGCATTTAATCCATGGTGGGACATTTAAATTGTATTGGAACATCTAAGCACTATTAAGGTGTCTAAATAGAGGAAGAAAAGCCATCCTTATTTACATGTAAGACATTTAAGCAAAGGTTTCCTTTTTATGTAGTTTTACTTTTTACATCTCCCTTTACTTTAATTTTTATATGTTAGTAAGAAATTAACCCCCATTTGGATTCAATATAATAGGTCCTAATAGTTAATTCTACATATATCAAAATATAATTTTCTAAATCATTAAGAAATTTTAATTTTTAGGTATGATATAAAAAGATAATGTTTTATCTAGATATCAAAATTAAGTTCTATTTTCACCTATGTTTTAGATTTATCATGTTAACAAATTATCAAAACTTTTAAATTCTCATTTTGATGCTTTTAATTATTTTTAAAAGCATGCAAAATTGAGACTAAACTATTTTTATTGATAACTTAGTAATGTACAATTTCATCATAAGAATTCACAAAATCATATCAAATATTATTTAATATAAAGAATAATAGAAGAGCTTATAAAATATTTAAAATTCATCTAGAAATAGATCTAAGTGTGCATGTTTCTATAGTAAAATAAGCTAGTTTTAGGATCTAAATAATGATGTGTGGAAATGTATGTCATTTGAAAAATTTTGAGTGGTTGATAGGCATTTGAGCACTTGAAAGACACTCTAGTGCCTAAGAGTATATTGTGCCTAAATGAATGTGCAATGCTTGAGAGGTATTTGGATGCTAAAAATAATGTGAAATGCTAAATAAATTGCAAAATGTATGAAACAATATGCAACACTTAGAATACTATGTAGTACATGAAGTAGTTTATGATGCCTAAAACACTATGAATTTGAACCTATAACTACTCCACTAGTTTTAGGAATCCCAATGTGATGACATATTATAATGGTATATAAATATTTTGGTTAGTTATTTGAATTTCCTACAATTAAAAATCTTATTCTTATTCAATGTTGATATCACCATTATGAATTTTAGGTTATCATCATTCCTATTTTGATGCACTTAGAAAATTCTAAATATTTTTTTGGAGTCATTCCTAATGATTCATCTTTCATTTGTAAATTGATAAGGCATTAGTGTGACATCTTATTCCTAGATGTTAAATAAAATTACAAATATATGTAACATTTTACATTATGTGTAATGAATACAATAACAAAAAATACATGAGGAAATGGAAAGGAAATTTTATGAATGTAAAACTAGTGTATTTGGAGAATGTTCTAAGTGTTTCTTGGGATTATATTTCTTTGACATCTATCCTGTAGAGGTAATTCAACACTACCACCACAATTAGGCCTATACTTGACTAGAAGGAATGGTTATTCATCTTCTTATTTTGCTTCATACAATATCTATTACTTGCTTTTATTAGCTTTGCAAATCCATGTTGGCATGGCCTCTAATCACTAGGTATAAATGCTTTTAGTCAAGTCCACAAAGGTCACCTCTAGAGACATATTTATTAACACAACATGTTATTTCAAGTTTTGTTATAATAATTGTATTGTTTGTTACAAAGAGATACTATCATAGTTAAAGCATGACTCCATTTTGGGAATGAAAATGTGATAAACTACCCCCTTAGCTTTCATTCGTTCTCAAAAACGTCTACATTAAAAATATTTATCTATGTTCTAATGCTTTCTCCATGCTTCTATTTTCAAATTCTTTAATTTTTTCTTTCAAAATAGGATTGAATATTTTAAAAATTTTCCACTTATTCTATAAACAAAATATATAAGTAAGAAAAACATTTAAAGAAATAAATCTGATCTTATCAACAACTTACCTTAATCTCTAAGTAATAACAAGAGGTGAACTAAATGTCTACCAACCATAAATCCCTAGTCTTAAGTAAGGTTACACAAGGTATAACTCTCATTAGTAGTTATCCAAGTGATGGTAGAACAAATCTTTTTTATACTTGTAGTGTCCAAAATATTTTACTTACCTAATGTAGAAATATAAGGTAAATAAATAAAGAGAAATAAAAATAAGAAATAGAAGTTAAGAAAACTTCTCAATTTTTATCAACCTCAAAAATTAAGGAATGTAGTTGTAGTTCTACCATAACAACTATATGATTAGATGACCTTGTTTGAGATGGTAGGACTTGATCTTTCTTCTTAACTTCTCCCTTGGGAATTAACTTTAATAACTTAGTGATTTGAAAAAATCATGTATCCTAGAAAATCTAATATAAGACCTTGATAAATAAGGATATGGATCCATCTTGGGTAGTCATGGTAGTGCAAGTAGTAAACTATGATTTTTTATGAACACTCTCCATTAGCATCATCTATTTTCAACTATAGGGATTCAATTTGTCTATTGAGGATTCAAAGTAGGTGGAATATGCACTTGCTAATGGAATAAGATGGTAAATGGATGGAAATACCTTTCTTAATTTTGGTTCCTCCTCTAAAAGCTCTTTCACCCCTTCATATTTTAATAATTTATGAACATCACTTCTAGCATTTTCATTGAAGTCTCTACAAAGAATGAATGGTATTCGGTCAAGACTAGTATAGGTTAGAAATATTTTGTACTTTAGACATCTCTAGATTATGTTAATCAAGTAATATACTTGACAAAGTCTAACATCTGGACATGTTCGATTGGTAATCAAATCTATGTTGACCATGCATATACACCTTCTTCATGAATTAATTTAAAGAACTAATGTGAGGGCTTTGTGGCTTATTTAGAATCTCCATCAATCTTCCTTCTCATGACTCAAAGTTATAGAATTTTAAAAGTCATGTCTTTCAATATCTATTCAAACATTTGTATTGAGTTAAAATTTGCTTTTTTTTAGAATATTGCACAATAATTTATATTATGGTTGCAAAAATAGGCTAGCTTATATAGCTCGAAAGAAGAACCATCACAAAAACCTTTTTTCTTGTAGATACCCTCATATCCAAAATTTCTCAAATCAAGTCAGAATTAGTATAGAAATTTCCATGGTAGGATTTATTATAGACATAAGATATTAGCATTCAAGTCTTGTAATTTTGTAAGGATACATGGATATTAGCACTTGTGCTAATTAAGAAAAATGTGGATGTAGTGGATGTTGTCTTTCATTGGCTAGGAGCCTTGTAATCACCTTATATGTTATGTTTATGATTGAGTTTTATCCTAGCTTGTTTCTTATCATAGATATCATATGCCTTGTTGGGGAAAGGTTATGAATCTTCATGATGATTATTGTATACCAACTGATTTGGTTATTAGTTGGATTAGTATAAATTTTTCTTGTATTACGGTTTACCAAGTAATCCTTTGATTATTTGGTTCATTTGATTGGTAATGGTTTCACTACATTTCCTAGAGTCTTAGTGATCTTTCTACCCTCCTTAGGATACCGACTTTGGTAATGTAACTAATAATTAACTAGGGATTAGAGGCCTAGGTATAACTATATGCATAAACTAATTACCTACTCTTGAGCTTGAAGATGATAATAAATGTTATTCTTTTTAGTCCTAACCATTATATTATTAAGCATTATTACATGGTCTAGGTTACAAGCCAACTAAGGTATGATTTAAAAAACTAGTGAATTATCAACTACTTGAATGATTATTTATATGTAAGAAACGAACATCAAATGCTTGATTTATGCTAAATTTAAATCATAAGGTTGTTACGACATTGTTGAATGAAGAGGATTAAAAATTTATTTTTGAAATACTATTAGTAAATTTATCTTTGTCATTATGTTTAGGAGGTCAAAATATATTATGAATAACTATATTTTTGTTCAAAAAATTCTAAAATTTAAAGTTATGGACTTTTCAAATTCAAAATTTAGGCATATTTTTTATGTTTATTCTTACTAGTTTAGTTGTTTCACTAGATTGATGAAATTTGATAATGTTTGTTTATTTTAATTTAAATTATTTTCAATGTAGGCCTACGATGTTCATGAATACTAAAAGTTTGTATAAAACCTCTATCTCCAATGTGTGGATTGATATGAATCTTGGGTACTCATAGTGGCCAACATAGGTGGTAATGAATAGAGATGAAATTAGTGGTAGAGTATAACAATAAAGGATATGGTAAAAGATAGAAGGAATGACATTGATGTATGTGCTAGATAATGCACAAGGAACAAATAGCAAAGTGGTATGAAAAGTGAGATAGATAAATGAAGGTAAGGATGGGGAAAAGAGAAACAAGTAATGACAATGACATTGAAATTAGAGAGGCATTAAAATAATGGTTATATGATGTTGGTCATTGGACCACAAGGTGCATGAATAATAGTGGTAAATGCTATGGGACCTTAATTTGTGTGGTTGGACCTCAATGCCTTGCTATAATGTGACATAGCTTTTCATTGCAAAGTAGCATAGCTAGACCTTATGGTACCACTGCATTATAGTATGGTAGGACCTACACTATGTTGTGTGATCCCTAGTTGCAATGTAGTGTGATTGGGCCATGTGGTCCTACAACGAGATGGTGTGATAGGATTTGTGTTGTGTGGTTGGGCCTTACGACCCTACCATATTATGATAACCTAGGCCTACATTGTCTTGCACAATCCATGGCTATGATGTAGTGTGTCCATACCTTTTAGCCCTGCCACAATGCAACACTCATTGCTTGTAATTATGATGCACTACTAGTGGCTGGTTTAGTAGTTTCAAAGCTTGAAGATCCAAAAATTTTTTAAGTAAAATTTTAAATATGTAGTTGTATATAATATATATAATCTTCCTATTGGAATATATCTTAGAGCTTTCTTATATGATTAGTTGGAGGAGTCTTAAGTTTTTATTTTGTTAATTTAGAGAGCTTAAGTTCAATTTGAAGATCTAATAATTTATAGTTAATTATATTTTTAACTTTATGAAATTTTAAAATTCTAATATAAGTAAGCACATTTTAAAAGAAAATTCAAACCTTGATAGCTCCTACCTATAAGTCTAATTGAGATGAACCTAGTATCATTAGAGCCATACCAATGAATAATATGTATTGAATATGGTTTTGGGATCTAAAAAATAAGTTGATTTTACATAATTTTGAAAGACTACAATAATAATTTTTCAGAAAATTAACATTATTAAAGTGATATGTGGGAAAACTTACAACTCATAATTTCGTTATAATGTGATGCTAGACTTGGTAAATAGGATAAGAATTATCAAGCTTAATTTTTCCAATCCTAAGGAGAAGGTAATTAGAATAGAAGACTTCATTCTTTTATAAAAGTGTCAATTTGCATACCAACTTCTTGTTAATGGTCCTTACAAGTTAAATATCAATGACAACTCTTATATGTAGCTTGACTTTCTTATGTTTATCGATGACTAGAATCTATATGATGAGCAGTAAAGCATCCAACCCTTTATCATACAAGTCATGAGTGCTCACATGTGACTAGATCATAATCCACAAATGGATAATATTATAATGCTATGGTTGATGTTAAGTTCATAATCATTATCTTCCCAACTTGAGCTAGTGAAGTTCAAGTGTATGGTTTAGCTCATAGTGAGGTGTATGATTAATTGATGTTTAGAGGCTCTTAAGTGCTTAACTAAACATGATTGAATAAGTTCTAAGTCTATTTAACTAAGAAAACATAAACCTATCTTAGCTTAATGCAATGGACATCAAGTCCTAGTCTATTGTACATGCCTTAGACTTGTGTAGCCATTGTTGGGATTACCAAGTGGAATTACTACTAGGTGAACCAAGTAACACCACTATTGGATTATCAGATAGCCACATTGAGTTCTTGAAACCATTTGAATCCATTCCACTTAGTAATGATGTGTAAAAAAAAGTGATTTGAAAAGTATAGTGTGGAGATAAGAAAACATAAAAATTATGCTAAGTAAGAAAATAAAACTATTTGGATGTTGTAATGATAGAAAGCAATCTTGATTTTTATTTTCATTCATGAACTACATCCAAGTACAATTCACATGAATAAGGATGTTGTTCAACTACTAAAAATCACACCATGAGCATTCACACCATCACTGAGTCTAAGAAATAAAACTTCAAGAGTTTTCCTAAGTTTGCTAATGGAAAGTTTCTGATTGTGCATCCAAGTACTAGTATTTATAGCACTGCACACATCTCAAGACATCATATCAATGATGACATAACATAGATTATGACACCATATTAACAACATTTTTGATATGATATCATTGATGTGTATTGTGACACTCATAAATTTGACTTTATCATGCCCCAACAACTAATTAGAAAGTTATTCTTAAGCTAAAAAAAAATGAGGATAGAATCCCTTAAAAAATTGGAGGTAGACTCAATTGTACATGACTAATTGACTATTTACATAACTTAAAATGTCACAATGATGTTTTAAAAAGTGAAAAAATAACATGAGAAAACAAAAAATAAAATTTAAAGTATCTTAATTTAGCTCATGTTCTAGGTGGTGGAGGCTCTTCCATTGGCTGCTTTCCTTTGTTATCAGCCTTCTAAAATTGATAGTGTTTCAAGAGAAATTGAAGTTTCTCTTCTTCTGTTTGTGGATCATGTACTATCCATGCTTGTTGAGAAATGCTAGATGGAGTGAGTGCATCCCATGGGTATGGCAGGTGAAAACACAACTTGTTGGCCTTCATGTACCAAGCTACAAAGTACAACCTCTCTTTCTCAAATGTGTTGGTTATATTTCTGAGTTCTTGGTAGTTTGACATGTGATGCGCTAGGTTTGTTGGTACATTCTTCTACTCGTGGTAGCTAGCCATAACGATTTCTAGATCAGAATTTGCTACAGGTAGTATTCAATTTTGATAATGATGAAGGCTCTTCTATCTTCCTTATTCCTTGTTAAAGCTTCAACCTAGTCTTCACCCTTGTCTTCAACAACTATCTTGGTCTCTTTCTCATCCAACTCTTTGGTTACTGATTTTTGAAATTCTTCTAAACTAGTTGCTTCTATGTGTTGAGACATGAAAGCTTCCCCTAGGAATCATCTTGATTAAACTCTCCATGACATTTAGCTTCAATGGTGCATTGATGAAAGCTACCACAAACATTGGAATGTATTGAGTGACCACCATTGAGGAAATTAAACTCATCCAAAAGTCAAAGTAAGAAAGGGCTCTTACTAGATGCTCCATAGGTAGTTGCCTTAGAATAGGCTCTCATGACATGCTCTTGGTAGCATCTCGTAACATATGGGAGAAAAGGCATTTTTGCTGCCTTCTCTCCAAGAGCAATCTTTCTACAACACAGTTAAACACTTTAGTTACTTTTCTCACTCAAGTGTTGAATTGTGAACTGATGTATTTCCAAGAAATTCACATCTCTTTATATAGTGTAAGATAAATTTAAAATTTCCACAAATTCCATTAACTAATTTTCCCACTTAGCCAAAAGTTATTTAATTTCCATCATTATGTAGTTGGCTAATTCAAATTCCACCATTTGGTTGTTAAAATTAATTTCCCACTATGTAGTTTGGACACATCACCAATAATGATTACTTTGACATAATATAAATTTAATATTTAAGGTAACACTTTAAATTTAACATTTAAACTAATACTCTAACATATACATATTTTATTATATCATATATACTTACCTAAGCATACGTATAGGATATATATGTTATGGTTAAATATTATATGAGCNTTATATGTAAAACATTATATGAAAACTACAATTCCATCCCACTTAATGTGAACAACTTGTATGTGTCTTCTAGTAATTATTTCTTTATTTAAAATGGACTAGTCCATATTGTTGAAAATTTAATTGGCCTATTCATATTCCATAATAATACTAGATCACTGATTTTAAAAATATTTTTTGAAGCCTTTCTATAGAACAACCATTTGATTCGAGAAGCATTCTTTAATAAATTATCCTTAGCTCTATCCATTTTAGCTTCTGTTTTGATCAACAAGATCATGAAACTCCTATCTTTATGAATTTTTTCAGTATAATTTTGCACAAAATTGGAGGCCAAACTTATAATCTTGTTCATAACTCTTGCGGGTAAACCATAGACTAAGTTATAGCTCACGTTCCAATAGCATTCTTAAATCTAATACAGTTAGTCCATAATGTAGATTGCAAGTAATCAATCCAATTTCCTAGACTCTCCTCCATCAACATTTTAATGTAGGAAATAATCTTTTTATTTGTAGATTTAGCTAAGCCATTACCTTGAGGATAATAATTTGAAGAAGAAAATAGAAAGATGGATTTTTTTTTTATGCTCATGTAACAAATTCTTCAAATTAAAAATCAGGTCCATTATTGGATACCAATACTTCATGTAGATCAAAATAACTTAGAATTTGTTCTTCTAAAAACTTCATTATGTTTGATGATAAAATTTTTCTTAGAGCTTTTTCTTCAGTCCATTTGGTAAAGTAATCAATAGCTATGATAATAAATGTATGCCTGATTCTTGGAGTAATTGTGTCAATAAAATTTAAGCTCCATTGCTAAAATGGTCTATCTACAATTACCAATTTTAAGGAAGCACTAGCCTTTTTGATTTTTGGTCTATGAATGTAACATTTGTAACATCTTTTAATTCTTAAACTAATATCTTGGTACATACTAGGCTAGTAATAACTATAGTGGAGTATATGTTGCATGGTGGACTTAGGAGACTCATAAAATAAATTATAATGATCATGGAATTTTTTAAGAATAGGACTAATTTGATCATTATGAACACATTTTAACAAAACCCCTCTAAAATATGTTCTATATAAGATTCCATCTTTAATCAAAAATTTATTTATCTTTTTAAAATAAATTTCTCTTCTAACTTGTAGTTAGGTTATTTGGAACCTTTCATGTATTAAGGAATTCTTGAATTTCATCATATTAGTTTCCTTCATGAGTCTTAAGCACAAATACTGCATCTTCTCTAGCCATTAATATGGCTAATCCCATTCCTTTATTGGTTTTGCATATCTCTAATGAAAATCTAAAGCCTTGAAGTTTTATGATTCACTTCTCACTTTTCAATCTAATTTCATTTTAGTCTAAGAATTTTTTGACCACAAGCTCTATTAGCATAATGTGAACTAATGAGATTTCCAAGTAATATTTGAGGTGATGAAGTGCTTTAATGACTACGAATGCCTATTTTTCTAACTTTGGATAATTTAATTGAATTTTTTAGTTGATATCCAAAAAATCCAATTGGTTCATCTTGTCCTTCATCTTTTTGGATTAAGGAAGCAACTAAATCATTTGAAGAAAAATCATATAACTAGAAATATTCTTTCAATTTTGGTTTTATTAAGTATGAAGCTTCTTGAATAGGCTTTTTAATTTCTACTAGAGCTTTTTCTAATTCTAGTGTTTTCCTTACTAGGATATTGTTTTTTAGCATTTGCATCAAAGGTTTAATAATTTTAGTGAATCCAAGAATAAATTTTTTAATAATTTTTTTTCCAAAAAGGATCTAAAATGATTTTTACTTGTAGGATGCTTGATATTCTATACTACTTGAACTCAAGAGTTATCTATAGCAATTCCTTCTTAACAAATCACATGGCCTAGTAAACTTCTAGTTTTAACCCCAAAGATGCATTTCTTAGGATTTAATTAAATACCATACTCACAACATATGTTAAAAACGTGTTCAAGATGACCAATATGATATTTCTTTCTTTCAAAAAAGATAGTGATGCTATCCAAATAAACTACAATGAACTTGCCTATTCAACCATTAAAGCATAAATCCATTTCTCTTTGAAAAGTAGCTCTAACATTTGAAGATCCAAATGACATTATTTGGTAGGTGAAAGTTCCCCGCTTGGTAATAAATATTGTCTTATATATATCATTCTTATCTATCATAATCTGAGTACATCCTAGAAATCCATCTATAAAAGAATATACTTGATAACCTAAGACTTTGATCAACATTTCATCAATTCTAGGAAGTGGGTATTTATCTTTTTTAGAGGCTTCATTAAAATTTCTAAAATCCACACAAATTCTAATATCATCATTTCTTTTACTAGAATAAGGTTAGCAAGCCATGTCAAATATTAGACTATATCTATAATTTGAGCTTACAATAACTTCTTGATCCTAGCTTGTATGGCTGGTTCATATGATGGATTGAATTTTCTTTTTTTTTCTTGACTATCTTACAATTGTTTACTAAAGGAATTTTATGTGCCATCAAATATAGTTTAAAAGCTTTAAGATCATCACAAGACTAAGAAAATTTTTTAAAATTATTTTTCAAGAGCAATAACAAATTTTTCTTGAAAATTGAACTATCGTCCTTCATGATGTTTAATATCTTTGGTATTTCAATAGATGTAAAATTCACTACTTCATAACCTTGATCATTTGGATTTTGTATATCTTTTCTAGTAAGCAACTTCTTGCTAAACTTATGTTCATAATCAATCATCTTTATTAGGATTGGAATTTTCCTAAACCTTAACATTGTTTCAACTATGATTTGAGTTTTGAATTCCTACTTAATTCTCAAGAACCTAAGAAATTGATCATCATCTTCAAATACTTGTAAATGCTTTATGTTATCTGATATTAATGGCTTATGTTCATTTGCTATTGCTACCCCTTCATACTTTTCTATCCCTTTCACATCTAATTTTGAAGTTGCCTTTGCTTAATCATCTATTATATAATTATCTTTTCTACCTATACATTCTATTTTATTTTGATGAAACTAATCTAGCATTGTATAGACGAGTTGTTTATAGGATTGCAAGACTCAGCTTTCGACTAAATAATTTCCCGTGACTTGTTCACAAACTAATCTTGAATCCCATTTCATGATGATTGCCTTGATTTCTTTTTCTAATGCTATTTTGACTCCAATACTTAAAGCTTCATATTTAGCCTTGTTTTTAGTGCAAGGAATTGTTATATGAATTACTTTTAAAATTTTTAAGGAATCATCCTTTACTAGAACTACTCTAGCTCCTGCACCTTTGAAGGTACATGAACCATCAAATTATAGTTCCCACTTGCTCTCTCAAGATTCCTCTTTTTTAGAATTATGAACTTCTTAAACTATATAAATTTTTATTTTAAAGGCTCTTATTTCAACAACTTTATTCTTCTCATTCAAGGTAATATTTTCATTCATCAAAGGTTCACTATACATGTATATTTGATTTAGTTTTGCTTCCCAAGGTAGCCACATATGTGAGTAATCTGTTGATATGTAACTGGAGAAATTCTTACTCCAACTTCTACTTAATAAAACATCATGTGAATTTGGTATATCTACTACTTGAATAGTTACTCTACTTTTTCTATGGGGTTTAGAAGCAATTTCCAATGTGGTTAGCTAACCCAAAATCTTCACTCTACTCATGTCCACTTGAACAATCTTTTTATTAGATTGTTTAGGAGTCAAACCAAGGTTTTTGCATATAGATAATGGAATAATAGTAGAGGAAGATCTAGAATCAACCAAACAATTGTGAGGATATTTATCCTTTAGTTACATTGCCAATAGAAAATTAGGTGCTTCTTTATCAGGTGTACAACTATAACTAGTTTTTGATATCTTATCAATGTTAGATACATAGCTTAATTCTGATTCTCCAACTATCTGTTTACCTTTCATAAGCTCTAATTATTTTCTTTCCTAATCTTCTATTTGTAACAATTCATATATGTTGATGTTGGCCTCAATTAGATCAAGAAACTAGGCTTGATCTTGATAGTGAATATATGCATGAGCTAAAGATAACTCAAGTAAATGGATATATTCTTCAGCCAAGTAGGCTTTTGTAGGAAACAAAAGAACCATGAAAATATTTGTAAACTACGTTAGGAATATTGTTGTAGTTTTGAAATCGTGATGGTGTAACTCTTTTCCAAGGGTTCATTGGTTGTGGATTTGGCATCTTACTAGAATTTCTTTTGATTGATGAACTCTTAAATTTCTTTAATTTTCTCTTATTGACTAATAAACTAGATAGAAGAGGTGATTTCTTTATTATTCTAGTTCTTATTCCACTACATTTTCCAAACTCAAGAACCTTCTTCTATTCTTATTTTGATGAATAATTAGTCTTATAATCATGAATTCCTTTGAAATCTTTGAAATCTTCCAAACTATCAGTCTATTTGGTCATGAACCCAAAATGGTATTTGATTTCTTAAGCCCTTCTAGCAATAAAAGAACTATTGGTATGATAGGACTATTAAACTATTTGAATGTAATGAACATAGGTAAGAAATTTTGTTGCCCTTCTTCTAATGCCAAAAGAACTATTAACAATCATTTGAGACTAGACCACCAACATTGTGGGCCTTTAGTTTCATGAATGGGGTCACGAGGTGCAAAGGTATTTTTCAAATAGGGTTTAGGTGATTACTGGTTTCTGGAAACACCAAGACCTGGATACCTCCAAATAGACTTAGTGGTTATGAAATAAACAAAACATGAGTATGTGCTTGCTAATCTAATTGTTAAAATGGTTAGGTTGTATATGAAACTATAATTGGCTATCATAAAGAAAATTTAGCTTACATTGTCAAATACTATGAGCTATTGAAGGTTCATATTTTATCAAATCACTTAGTCTATATAGTCCCTATAGTGCATTACATATAGAAAATTAAATTTCAAAAATAATTTGAGCACAATTGTGTCAATCTACTCCTAAGTTCCTTGAGGGATAGAATTCCACAAGAAAACTAGAAATAAAGTGAGATTCAATGGGTTTTAGAAAGAGAAAATAAAAGAAAGCATATATGTGTGGTATCTCAAACATTTAAAAAAGATAACTTGACATGAGGAAACACCACAATAAAGCTATTTCAATTTAATCTATTATGAATCATCCAAACCTTTTAATTTCAATAAGAAATTTCATAAAAGAAACTCTATTTAAATATAACAATTCCTTGTAAATGAGAAAGTACAAACTTCTATTTGGCTAGTTAAAATTGATCAAGAATTACAAAAAATAGAACTTCCAAAAACATTTAATAGTTTCAAGATTACAATATTAATGAATAAACTTTATAAATAAAAAAGCTAAATTGATGAGCTAAACTATTAGCTAAGTACCTAAAACAAAATTCTAAGAAATGAAATCATAGGATTTAAACAAAGTAGCTAAATTAATGTCTTTAATAAGCCATGCTTTACAAGAAATCTTTAATATTCTTCCAAGTTGCTCCACCCAATTCCTCCTCCCCTAAATCTACCTTTGATACCCTTTTTATATTTGTATTAGGGTAGTTACAATCATCGTGATAAGTTAAGGGGTGTTATAAATATCCAGAGGCTTAATTCATAACCACCCTAAGAAGTTATAACCTTGATAGAAAGTTATTAGCAATTTAAGCCAAAGTTGGTAAGTGTCTTCTTATTTACAAATATCATAAAGATTTAGTTATTCAACCATAGGAAGTTACAACTTCCATAGAAAATAAATTTATAGTTGAAAAATGTTCATAAATCCTTTCTCTTTTCTTTAAAAAAACTTTAATACTAAATTTAATTTCTTGACCATATAAATCATGCTCATTCATCTTTCTTTTTGAGCTTGAACCTATATCTTTATTCTTCATTTCTATCTACATTTCCTTTGTCTTTTGCAAATTCATAGATACTAGTGTCCTCTTCTTATTATTATTTTAAGTTTTTAAGACCTTGGCACATATTCTAAAGTTAAATTACCAACATTAATACAATCAATCCTTTACCATTTATTTTTCTAGGCCTTGGTATCAATGCCAAACTATGACAAGTGGTGCCATGTTAGTATGAAGCAAAATTGTGTGGTTCATCAGTAAAGATTATGACTCATGCATCATCATCCAAGTGGAATAGATCCTAGAAGAAGGATTTATGACCTGCCACATTATTTTCTTCATTGTTGCATTGTGGGGAATGAGGATGATCAGGTAAAGCATAGGCATAGCAGGTTTCATCGTTGCCATTCCAAGAATGATAACTAAGTATGTTCATTACAAATGATGGGAGTCAAGAGGGTTGAATGTTTGACACTACAGGAGTATCAATGAAATCTACAACTAACATTTTTGAGGGCATTAGCATAGGATTTTATGTGTACTTGGCTCAAGAACTATGCAAAAGTAACTACATTAATTTGTGTAGGTAGTGTGGTCCATTTTGGACAATCATGGAATTGCAAGTAGAATTAATGTAAAACATAATCATTCATATGACCCTAATCTAGGTTCTGCATGCAACAACATGCATGAGAAAGCCTCACATTTTCTCATGAAAATTTTTAGGAGGATTTCTAGCTGGATGTTGTCACATTAACAACCATGCTCCTCTCCATTTTCAGACTACTATTATTTATTATTTTATTTACTTTTATATATGGCCTAATCCTCATGATTTGTTAATTTATTTACAAATCATTCTATTATGTTTTAACTTACTCTAATCTACTATATTTGTTGGCATAATTGACCACCTATGTTTCTCTCTATTTGCAAGAGAAGGTCATGTTACCCTCATATACTATTTTGTATTGTTTTTTATTCTTTTTTGAGTAATGAATTTTTTCTTAGTTCCTATTTCTCAATTTTTTCATTTTTCCTATTAAATAATTAGTCTGTATAAGCCTCCTAGTTTCAAACTTAAACAAAAGATATTGTATTGGTTCCTTGTATATCCAAAATATGATCATGATGATCAATTAACAATGGTTTTGGTGAGAAGGTTTAAAGTTTTGTGTTGCTTCCAATATCTATGAAAGATCACAATTTCATGTTAAAGCACATGATGATTGAAATTTTAGTGGTGTATAAAAAATTTATTTTCAAGGATTTCAACCTTGGAGTAATAAAAAAAAAATTCCCTTAATTGGATCCCATGACTAATAGATAATTGAAGCTTAATTTACAATCCCAAATAATCACCATTCTTTCATCATCTAACAAATAATTTGCACTACTTTTTTTTTGTAATAGAGAGCTAGTACCTATTCTACCTCTTACTTTAAAATCACTAATCAATACTATGATTAAATGTGCTAACACAAGGGTGAATGTGAGCTTTCAGTTGTTGGAAACCTTTCAAAAGGAACTACAAGAGGGCTGGTAGATGCACCCCCTCACAATGTAGGTAAAAATCTCATCAAAAGCATGTCGGTAGACTAGAAGTAGTGATTTCCAAGGAATTGAAGATGACCAATAGTGGGAAGTCTTCTAGGGTTGACTGTGAGAGGATTGCTATGGGTAGTACCTAACAGTGCTTTATAAAACATTTTTGGAAGTAGTCTGATCAACTAGAAGCCTCCATGCATGGATGAATGTGAGCTTTTGATTATTGGACATATTTAGGAAGGGATTGCAATGGGGTTTCTAGGTGCACCCATTGTAGTGTGTTTAAAAATATCACCAAATGTGTGTTGGTAGATTGAAACTAGTGATTTCCAAGGAACTAAAGATGATTGAAAGTGGGCAGTCTTCCATGGTCAACCGCAAGATGACTACTATGGGTAGGACCTCTAAATGCTTTGTAGAACTTTTTGGAAGTCTTCTAATCAATAAAAAGCCTACATGAAAGGCTGAATATAAGCATCTATTTTTTGGACACCTTTTGGAAGGGACTGTGGAGGGGTAGAATGGCGACTAGTAGACACACCCCCTTGCAATACATGTAAAAATTTTACTAGAAGCACATCTATAGACTAGAAACAATGATTTACAAGGAATTGAAGATGATCAAAAGTAAGGAGTCTTCTAGGACTAAGTGTGAGGTGACTACTATGGTAGTACCTTGTAGTGCTTTGTAAAACTTTGCTAGAAATCATTTGATCAATTGGAAGGTAGGATGCTAGAGTAAAAATTAGCTTTCAATAGGTTGGATGCTTCATAGAACCTCATGCACAGTTGATATGACTCATAGTTTATTAATTTAAACTATGAGAGGGTGTGTTGCACATGGGCTAACACCCATCTAAAAAATATTATACATTGTGTGAATCAACAAAAATTAGTAATCGAAGCTTTAGATTATGGCATTATGACTAGAGAAGTAGTAGAAACAAGGTTTGTGGTGATTTCAAAGGTATGTATGGAGGCTAATTTTAATATGTAAGTTGTGTTTATTAATCAAAATGTTTGTAGATTACAAAATTATTTTTAAGTTAACAACTATAAAACATTTTTGTTTAAATGCAAGGATGATGAGATCATGTTGGTTTCTGGGAAATAGTATGGCAATACAAGATACATGACCCAACAATTGGTCCTTTTTTAAAAGAATGAAATAAGATGATCTTATTACTATGATGATGTATTTGCTTGGATATAAAAAACAAACAGTGGATGATTTTATTGTAGGAGAACAAAGAAATATAATTTTTCCATGTGAATTTTTCTATAGGAACAAAAACCAACAAAAATGGGAAAAGGGAACTCACTCCTAAGAAAACTACTAAACTTGTCATAGAAGGTAGGTTTTCTTGAATTTTTGAAGTCCTTAACAATGTTTATTAAATATTTTCTATATTGCATATTCTTGGAGTACTACCTAATGTCCATGTATATACATGAATTAGTTATCATTCTTCATATGGCTCAAATGTTACCATAGGGGTGGCACCTTGGTAAGAAAGAAAAAGATATAGGACTAGTAGAAACAATAGTTGTGAATGTAATTTCATAGTTTGCATTATGCATGGCACTGAGCATGTTGCATGCATTATGTATAAAGAAATGAATCATGTCAACACATTGGGAGCTTATTATCATGGCTTGCTTTGTCCCATATCAAATGAAAGAGATGCTTAGTTAATACATGTTTTCCCTAAGACACATCAAAAGATAGTGTTATTATAGAATAAAGTTTTTTCCAATAGATATGATTTATGAAAGATATATAAAGGATCTATTCAATGAAGGGTAATAATTCAAGCTATCATGGAAAAGAGACATGTTTTTTTTTTTTTTTTGAAAATGAACATTTATAATATTTACAAAGATGTTATAGTAGAGTGCAAAAAGGTGAGCATGATAAAATTAGCACATGATTATGGTACTAAAGCACCATAGATTTTTTTTCTTTTACTATTAAGAGAAGAACATAGTCTATCCCAAGAATCATCAGGTTGCAATTGTCATGGATGTTGAAAAAGATGATAAGTCTATCTTAAAACAACATACTTTCTATGGATTCAACCTTCAACACCAACAAATATGGAGTAAGTATATATTTTGGATATGTTTTAGAAACCATGTATTAATAATATTTTTTAATACAATTGCCTTATTTTTCTAATATTAAAGATATTTTTATAAACAATTCCATCTTCACATATGATTCATTCTACAATGAACTTCCTGTAGCATGGGTGATCTCCTCTAGGATTATAGAGAGGGATGTTATGGCTTGGATTTTTGAATTGATGAGAAGATGCAAGTCCCAAGAGGCATAATTTAGAGTAAATTATTTCATGCTAGATGATTCAAAAGCTAAAATGAATGTTGTATAGTAACATTTAAAATACTTAAATTTATTTTGCTATTTTAAAGTTTAGTTCAAAACATGAAAATGATAGAATTGAATGTGCAACATCATGTGAAATAATTAGGTCTATATTTGGTTGTTATATTTTTCTATGCAGTTGGCATGTTTGGAGGATATGGAAGAAGAACATGATAACAAAGGATAGAGATTAGATAAAGAGAAAGGCTATGGAAGCTTAAGTAAAATTATTTTTAAATGAATGCAAAAGTCCTATGGATGTAGTTGTGAAAATTAACAAGTTGTCAATGAGCATCAACAAAAAATTCACTTCATTAGTTGCCTCAAAAGCTAATGGATAAATAGACATAACTTTCATAAGTATATAATTATTTGATGTTACAATTGTAGTTCTAATTTATTTAGATTCTATGTTCCTTTTTTGTTGTTTTTTCTATGTAATCAAAGGTTAATTTCTTAGGGATGTGGGGCAAAATCCTATTATGAGATATCTCATGCTCAACAACATACAAACAATGATATGGAGTCCTATTATGGATTTTTAAAAGGAAAACGCATGAGATATATCAAAAATATAAAATACCATTGCATTGATTGATGTATAAGGACATTGAAAAAGGTACAACTATATTATTGAAACAATGCAAGACTTAAAGCTGTAGGATATCTAATAAATAGAAAGGATATAGAAGTCATGGGAAAAGATAATTAAAATCTATGATGATGATTGAAAAAAAGTATTGGATAAATAAGATGAATATCTTTTGTGTAGTCCAAATTCTTTGAAATGGGATACTTGGTACAAGGTGTCCATGGTGTTCTCCTTTAGTATTTTCTATGAGTAAAGATGGTTAAACTTCTGTTATTTTTGCAAGCATTCAATGAAAGTTCAAATATTAGTCAAAGGATGTACAAGTGCATATAAGTTCTTCTTTAGAGATGATAATTTTGATTTAAGAATCCCTTTTGAGCTAAATTCATTTATGACTCATGAACTTCCAAGTTGTGAAAAGGCATCATAGTTAGAGATGACACTAGAGGCATTCAAATTAACCACTAGGAAATCAAATATGAGTGTGGTACATAGCACAATAGTATCTTCCCATGAGCACGATAAAAAGAACATTTAAAAATTATATGAGAAATTAAAAGCATTTGAGGACAATGTAGATTGAAACTTGATAGAAAAAATAGTATAATTAAAAAGGGCATTCAAAAATTTTGCAAAGAATATGCCCATAAATAAGGAGAGTGTTCTCAAACTTGAAAAATATATGGAGAAGATCTAGTCTATGGTTTTGTTCTTAGTAAATGAAAATGATTTTCCAAGTAACAAAATATTGTCAAGTTGGGATCACCCTACTAAAAATAGACATCAAAATCTATCTAATCTAAAATGTTGCACAAAACTATTTATAGTAGGTAGAGACACATTTTAGATTCAATGACTTGAATTTGAATATCTAATTTATGATTATTGAGTATAACAATGTAACATTTCTTAACTTTAATTTTCAAAATGTAATGAAGATAGCCAAGGTTATAATTGTAAATCATCCCCTCACATTCAAATTTGCAATAGTAGAATTTCTAGGTTACATGATGAAGAGAAGTTTATGATGTTAGCTACCTTCTAGATTGTGCAGAGTGCATAACGTTTGTCTTAGATGCTACAAATTCTAGCCTACTATGTTCTTTGTTTGTATTTTCATGAACATTTGAATAGTAATTAGAACAAATACAAAGATTAAAAAACATTTTGATTTATTCTTGTGTCTTAATATATATATATATATATATTGTAAACTGTGAGGATGCTATGACTATCATATGCTCCCATCAATAGTAAGTGCTCTACACATGACGCTTGCAGTTTGTATCTACCACTACATTCGACTCAAATAAATATGTTAACAAGAAACATAAACCTTATATACATAGTGCAAGCTCCTACTACTTCCAACCTACTATCTAACTGCACCTTGCACCATTCAATGCAAGGTGTAGTTTAAACTAGAAAGCAGGGACTCACATTTATATCCACTAGTTTTTGCATGAAGCTTCCATTTTGTTAGTACTAGTACATGCAACTTGCATGTATTAGTTATGATAATCAAGAAATTTATTTGTGAAATTATGGTTTCATACTAATTACACAATCTAATCTAACTATGCTTCATAGCATGACATGCAACACACACATTTGTAGATTGAACTGTGAGGTTGTTTCTTGTTGTATGATCCTAGAAGTATCTAATAGGACTATGGTTTGTAGTACTTAATGTGGGATGCATGCAATGGAGTTAAACTATGAGATAAATGTGATATGTAGTAGCTTGCATCATGTTTACATTGTAAAAATAAAAATAGGGCAATTAGGAAAATGATAGATTACAATTGTTGCAACATTACCCTTACTAAACTGTAGAGAAGGAGAGTGAACTAACAAGGACATCATCATTGCCACTAAAGATAGCTTACAATAGAAATCGTTGCAATAGAAAGTAATGACAAGTAGGGTATGTCCATGTCAATTCATTTTTTGATTTTTTGTAATAATTTTATTAGTGTAGGGTTTTCTGTGACTCAATGTGAAGAAAATTTTTGAAAGAGGTTGCATATGTAGACTTCTTTAACATCTTTGTTTAATTCTACATGCCTCCTAGCATTTCAAATTATTTTTGAAATTTCTAATTAAAATAAAAACAATTATAGTTTTTTTGGTACATAGCAACTATAGGATTTAACAAAGACGTTTGGTGAAATTTACTGACTGCTATGGTTTTATAAGGGTATGTTTGGTAATATCTTTTAGTTGCTACCTTATTTATGGATTAGAATGTATTGAAAGAAAAATAGTGATGGATAGGATTCTATAGAATATAGTCATCTACCAATCTCTTTCTTCTATTTTTTTCTATTGGTTTAATTTATGCTAAGTTTACAAACACTTGCTATTGATTTAGTTTATGCTAAGTTTTCTCCTTTCATATAGAGTGCATGCAATGCAAATTCTTGGTCAATGCTATTAATTATTCATTTTGTATAAAATTATTTCTATTTTCATTGCTTAAAATTTTTAAATAATTAGAAATTAGAATATTTATAAGTTCTATAATAGAACAGCCCTCCTTAGTTAGTATTATGAATGACAAAACTAACTTCTTCTACCCTTGTGATAAAACTAGTGATTATTAAGAAAAGATGGAATCCTCTAATTACCTAATTTTATATGGACAAAATGTGGTTTCCCTCACTTATTTTATGGCTCTTCCTACGTTATCCTTATGTCTTTGGCAAAAACTAGCTTTCGACCTTCCTGTAGTAGTTCATATTTACTGTTACAAAATGGTCCTTTTTGCTTAATAATAATATGTAACCTATGGATTCTATGAAAGAATTATTATAATTTTGTTATATATATTTAGTTATGTTTTTTACTTGCCTCTAGATTAGTAGAGGGCCAAAAAATCCTAAATCCAAATGCATAAGTTATAGCATCCTCATGTCTAGTGATAGCCCTACATGAAAAAGAAACTAAATTTTCTAAAGTCTTTATAGATCCTAAGAACCTATGACATGGGAATTATATGTGCCATGTAACTCAAAAACCATTTTAAACATAGTATCATGTCCTAATTGTTAAAATTTGAAAAAGGTCATGTAAAGGATTGTGCGTGACCAGGGAATTCTTTAGAGAACATTTGAGCTTTGTTTGAGTTCTACCTAGGCATTACTAAAGAATTGTTTTAGGTTTACAAGGTTTTTTGAGAATTTTACAACATGTATAATCAAACCACACAAATAGCATGTATGCTAACATGATGGTGCCTTAAACACAACTTGAATTTGCAATTTGAAAGAGAATATGAAGCTCAATATTCTATTACATATATGTAGTGATGAAAATTTTGTTCATAACAAGGAACATTATTATAATTTACATATAGTGAAATGGTGAGTTTGAGATATAATTGAACCTGTAGTTTGTATTTTGCAACCTACACTTTAACTTTAAGGGTATTTTGAGATAGGTTGAATGTAAAAAGATATGTATAGGAACTATGGTGTTAGATATATAATCTTACCATAGTAAATAATGGTTGTGAAATACCTCATCTACCTTTACAAATTTGTCTATGATAATAGCCTAAATAATTTCACCATAGTAAATAATGGTTTTTCTTGTTGAGGTTGTTCCAAGGCTATTAATTCATTAACTAGGAGTATTTCAAGATAGTAAGTGGTACTAAGTACTTTGTAGAAATAGAAAAGTTAGGCATATATGTTAATAGGTTAGTGGTTGTTAACAAGTTAGTTAATGTTAAAAAAAATTATGAAAAAAAAACAATTTTTTATGGTATAGATACTATTAGTGTAGAGCATATTTAACTAGAGGGATGGGAAGCTACTAGTTTATCATGGAAAGGCAACCTTGAGTGTAGACAAAGGTAGATGGTTTTTCATTTAGTTTTATTTTTTTGAGCATTAAACATATGATAATGACTAGGCTAAGTTAGATATAGAATGGAGTTTATAGATGATCTTGAATTTTTTTAATTTTAATGTTTTGCATTCTATCTTCATAGAGAGGTAGTACATAGCCAATTGACTAAAGAATGTCCACAGGACTACAAAGGTAAGAGGGTAGTAGGCATACCTAGGATCAATAGTAGGTTGGGTTCCAAGCTATTACACAAGATGCTTGAAGAGAGAAGGACAAGATTTGTTGGGCCCTGGAGTGACAAGCATGGAAGGATCAACAACATTGAGAGCCACAATTCAGAATAGCCTAGATATGAAGTCCTAAGGACTTTAGTTCATTGTTGTAGCTATTGTGGCCAAAGATGCATGTCAAGTTTATTGAGCATCACCTTGGCTTCATCGTGAGCGGTAGGTTGGAATATTATGAAGATGAAGCACATCTCTTCTATGTGTCACATTTCCAATATGTAGCATCATCTATGATCATATGCATTGGTGATTATAGGTATCCTTTGATAAAGAGGATCTTGGAAGACATACTTCACATGGTCATTAGTGCACACATGAAATTTTTCACTACTACATCTTCAGAAAAAAAATATAATTGGTTGCCATGATTCTTGATGTGAAGTCAAATGAGACTAGTTGGCCTTATAGGAACTTCTCCCCTAAAAAGAGAGTTCTTGTAATAACTATTCACACCAACCTCCTTATTATGACTCATCACATAGATGTCATGTCTTTTAAATTGATGATCCTGCTTGACTTGGAGAGAGATTATTCCCTCAACTACCCCCACATTTTAGTGAGGATGTAAGTCCTGACCATGGATATAATGACAATTCCATGTCCATTAGTCGCATAAGCTCTTTTTAGACATTGGCAAATTCTAGCACCTAATTAGGAGGTGTAGATGTTTAGTGAGGATTTCCTGCCTCATTTGGGCTATGCAGAGACAATGGTTCAAGGAAGTTGATGCATCAAATTTCTAATCCTGAGTTGATGAGCATGGCCATAGTGGAGCCCATAGTAGAGTTAGTTCCATTAGATATATCTCAAACAGGAGATAACCCTACTAAGCCAATTTATGACATAGTGAATGATGTAGATTTCATGAACATAGTAGCTATAGAAGCAATGTTAGAGGATACTCACATGGAGGGTGATCAAGAGTCATTATTGACTCTTTTATTTTATTAACCATGTACACTGTTCTGGTTTTTTTCACAATTGATAAGCTCTTACTTAACTATTAGACATGTTTTTTTTTGTCATTGGGTGCCTTGATTTTGTATACAAAATTTTGGTTTACGGTAATTAAAGTTAAAGAGTTTGGTCATTTCTTCATTACCTAATATTCATTTTTTCTATAAGAATCATTTCAAAGTTGGCATAAAAATGAAATAACCTTATCACAACTAAGTAAAATATTGATTTCATTATACATTTCTATAGTTGGGAAAACATTTTCCAACTTAAGTTAAGAATATTTGGTCTCTACATTTAGTAGACATAAATATTTAATCATACTATGGTAGTAGGTGAATTGCATGCCCTCATAGATACAGACCTCTATGAAGATGTCCAAGTCACATAACCTTGCATTGGATGAAAAAAGCATGGTCTAGTGAAATGTGACCATATCTGAGTTGCATCATATTGGTAAAACTATTCAAATTAGGACTATGCTCATAATTCATGCAGATTGCATTTCCTCAAATTGATAAAATTGGTTTATGGTATGTACTGTGAAGACATGTGAGTCATATTTTGGTATCATAAAAGCTCTTATCAACAGCTTGGTCACCAAACATGTGGCTCAAAATTCCTCGCATTGGTAAACAGAGGTTTCTATTATGAACTGCATCCACATGCAAGTCATATATTCATAGTAGAACTATTTACACCATTAGCTGGGTATTGAATCTTGTGTATAGCATCCCTTTGAAATGTTAAAAAATGTTTCTATTGCTAATTGCAATCACATACAATTCACAATAAATCACATAATTGCAACTCATAGAACATTAGACATATTTATTACAATGTTGTGATGGATTGCAAGGTGCATTGATTCACAACCTCTGATGTGCTACAAGATGCAACCTTTTGCACTATTTCATGGTCAAAGAAGAAACACTTTTGCTTCATACTATGAGTGACTACATCTTGCATTTACTCGTAGTGCCTAAGTGCAAGTAAGGTACGACACACATGTACTCGTAGTTGATCTTGATAGGTAATATGATAAAATTATGAAACTTATCAAAAAAGAGGATATGAAAAGCATATTTTGTGTAGATATTATGAAAAATTTCTTGTTGAATGGAAATAATATTTGGAACACATATTGAAAATTACATATTATAGATTCCCCTTTTAAAATTTCAAAAAAATAATAATCACAATATGAAAAAAATGAACATCATATATATTTCCAATCAATAATCCCTATATAAATACATTTTTTTCCATGTACAAAAAATTTTTATTTCATTAAATATGGCAAGGAGGCACTTACACCACCAAGTTTTTTCTTACATTAGAAACTAGATAAGGTCCATGCTCACTTCAATTCTCATGGACAAGATGCTATATACATATTTTTGTCCATTGTTGGTCAAATATTGAACAACTATGAATTTCTTATATCATGGTATTTGGATACATGGAAACAAAAATATTGCTAAATTTTATCTCTTTTCAAAATACTAAATAGTGCATGAACAATATTGTATACATCCACAATCATATCCAGTTTCTTAAGAAGGAATGCTTTACATAGCCACTATACTCCATTTTTAAGGTAACTTATTTTACTTTCCCTTCACCTTAGTTGTTCTCTCAATAATTGAATAATCACCTTTCAATAAAAATTCAAGAAACATTAACATTAACATTTGAATAGTAGCTACATTTTGGAAAGAAGGTAATGAATCATACACATACATTTTTTGGTACATGTGTTTATGACCATGAGTATCCAATAACTACTAGTATTAAATATGGTGCAAAATAATTTTTATTCCAATTTAATAAATTCATCCCAATAAATGTTTTTCACATCTTCAATAAAGTCCTTCTCTACCATGAACACATCAAGCTCTTCTTCAACTGATGTATCACTTTCAACATTGATGACATGTCTTTTTGTGGGTTTCTGTACTTTATGTCTCAACAAGTTCTTTTGCTATGTTGCATCTAACTCTCTAGGGACTTTGCATATTCTTGAAACATAGTATTAAATATAAAATATTTTAATGATTCTTGACAATCAACATTAGCCTTTTTCAGTTTCTTACAGTACATGATGTACACATCAATGATATCATCATCAAGCTATTGTTTCCACCAAAGTTGATATATAGACTTGAAAGACATTCTTGTGGCAACGAATGGGGGATATAGTGACATAACAATAACTTCACTATCTAAAATTCCTATGACAAGCAACTACATCACTCTATCAATTGTTTCCCATGATTGACCAATTAGGGTGATGAAGTCACAAGGCTTCACTATCTGAACTTTACCAAAAGATTGATCAATGGGGCTATTGAAGTCTACATCATCTACATATGAACATTCATAAGATGGATGTTAACATAACTAAACAAGTAATCCAAATAAGTTTTCATACATGTTTCTTGATTTGGATTATCTTGCTTAGATACTTCTTTGATGTCTCCTTCAAATTAATCAAATAATCTTCTGGTAGCTTTCATTGTTTGCATATCAGTCATTTCTATTCAACACATGTCCAATGCAAAGACCATTGGAATTTATAAAAGATATGAACTATGTATTCAATCTACAAGGTCTTATAACATGACACAAACCTTTGATAGTATTGAGTACATTGGAATGAGTCTCTCTGCTATCAAAAATGTTGACTGTAGCATTTTTTTAAAGAGATAATTTCTTTATTTAGTGTGTATATTTGGTGCCATTTTTTCGTTCTCAGCAAGTAACTTCTTGATACAACTATTTTCTTTAACTACATAATTATTAAATTTGACTTTCAATTGCATGTTTTCTTTTATCAAATGTGACCTATCAAAATTTAGCTCCTCCATAACATTCCAAAGTGCTACATTTCTTTGAGAATAATTATCTAATGTCTTAATGGTGTGTTCTAACTTATTCTCAATGGATTGTTTAGAGCATATTTCATGTTGGAAACTATCATTGGTAGCCTTTGATTCAGGCTCTTTAAGAAAATAGGAGATCTCACCCTTCCTAGACATTGATGTACTCTTTAATATGCTTGTAGGATCCAAGAGGACTATTCCATTAAGTTGGGTAGCCAATAATGAACTTTGTTTTCAACAATAATTTTTTCACTATAATTAGAAAGGTAAGGAACACTTTCACATCATGTAGCTACAATAGCCTTACCTGCCTCTTCATCTTGGATAGTATAGTCATTGGGATATCAAATTGAAGACTTTTATTATTTTCCAATGCCAACATGAGTAAAATTGCATTATCGAAAATCTTCTCTTTCCTTGTTTTCACTAGAATAAAGACCACTACATAAATTTAGAAAGCAACAATAGCTTTGGATAATCAGTGGGATTATCATCTTTGATCTCAAATTTTTGGGCATACTAGATTAGGTGGATCTTAGTTTTCTTTTACTGTCAATCCTTGACAACTTCCCCTATACCACATGAAACTTGTATAATAGTAGAAATGTCATGAACATTAAAGATGAAATTTTATCCTTGCATGGTAGCCTATAGAGTACTTCCCACAATGGAAACACTATCAATCAACCATCCATAAAAGCTATAAACAATATTCTTATCATAACTTCCATCCATTTTCATCCATTGATAAATTCCAATTTTATTTAGTTTTTGGAAAAAGAAAAACATTTCTAGCAAGTCTAGAATTGATTGCATATTACTTGCAAATAAATAAAATATTAATATAAATTAAATTGAATATTCATATAAAGAATAGAAAGTACTTACACAGAAGATTCCTTTTGCTAATTCCCATCATTTTTACAAGATCTATGTTCAAACACAACATGAACAATATCTCCCAATGATAAAGAAAATGTAATTAGAATAATAGCCTTCTATATTAATATTGTAATAAAATTAATATAAATGGAGAATGATGGTAGCATTAATAATATTTACTAACACAGCAAAATCAGTTAAACATTGAGCAGTGATAGCATAAATAATATTAATGGGGAATTATGTGTGTAACTAACATTCAATAAATTGCAAGACCTTACAACCCACATGTTCTCGTAGAATAATTTCTCTAGTAAACTAAAAGAGCTTAAGACCCACATGTCCTTGCAACTAGTAGTATGCACATACTATGCTCTTATGTGTCATGCAACACATGACATAACTAAATTTTTTGTAAGATGCTTTGCTTAAGTTGTCACACATCTAAAATCTACAAGTTCAATGGACTACATCCCTCATTACTTTGCATGGTTGAAATGATAAATGTGATGTCATGCATAATGCAGGATTTCATACTAGTATATTTCAAATGTAGAAGTCATGCGACTCACATGTACTTGTATTACACTATGTTTCCTCCTACAAGTCGCATTGGCTCACAATGATAATCAAAATAATAATAAAAATAAAATTTCTCACAAGATAAAACAAGGAAATACAAGACATCACAAGACAAAACAAGGAAATACAAGACATCGCAAGGAATAAAGAATCATGCCACAAAATATTCATTATTAATCAATAGCAGAAGAGCATTTAAGAAATTAAAATTTTGTTTTGAATACTTACATGGGATGCAATCACAAGGAGGAGTGGATTTGGGCCATAGGCCAATGACATTGATTCCTCAGGAGGAAAAAGAAGAGTTTGTGCCACCACTATTTGTTTTGAATACTTACACAAGATGCAATCACAAGGAGGAGTGGATTTGGGCCCTAGGCCAATGACATTGAGTCCTAAGGAGACAAAAGAAGAGTTTGGGCCACCACAAGTCGCATTGGCTCACAATGATAATCAAAAAAATAATAAAAATCAAATTTCTCACAAGATAAAACAAGGAAATACAAGACATCACAAGACAAAATAAGGAAATACAAGGCATCACAAGGAATGATGAATCAAGCCACAAAATATTAATTATTAATCAATAGTAGAATAGAATTTAAGAAATTAAAATTTTGTTTTGAATACTTACACAGGATGCAATCACAAGGAGGAGTGAATTTGGGCCCTAGGCCAATGACATTGAGTCCTTAGGAGGCAAAAGAAGAATTTGGGCCACCACTATTAGGGTAAAATGCTACACTATTGGACTAATAGGAGAAAATGGGTGCTAACATTTGTCATGGTTGTCACATCCCCATTCCCAAATGATGTGATTTCCTAATGAAGATGTTGTCTATTCATAATAAATGTTATTTTTATCTTAGCAAGACACGAAAGGATAGTTGTGATTAAAAATCTGAAAGGACATGTTGTAATAATAGACCTATCTCTTGAGGTAACCTTTGGGGGTTGAACCTAAGCCATTTATGCCTAGGGTTAGAGGTCATGCTAGCATGGAGTTCTAGAGCCTAGAGAGGTGAGTAATGGGAGTTGGTTGAAGTAGGACAAGAAGGGGACTAGCCCACCGTTCTAGCCAAGTTATAGGCCTAACCGTGGTGGTAGTCAAGGATTGCCTCTAAGGGATAAATATTAAAGGAAGAAAACCCCAAGGAACTCTCTCAAAGCAATCCCTAGATACACCTTTCCATATCAATAAATCATTCTTTTCTTTCCTTTTCTACATTTTTTCTATTATTTCCTTTATACATAGTGTTCAATATCACTTATATTTTGCATTGGTATATTTTCTTTGTACACATAATGTCTAATATATCGTATATTTGATGTTTTCCATGACATTTGGGAATGGGATGTCACAATTAGTATCAGAGCAAACCATGACCCAAGGACCATTCAGAATCATGGGTTGACTACAACATGAATCAGATGATGAACTTTGAAGCCACAACGTAAGGAAAGCTATTGATCATCATTGAATGTACCATATATTTGTGATGTAAGTCAGAAGATACCTTTCAATTGACTTCACAAATAACGGATTAGGCATCTAGATTCCAGTAGTCAACAAAATTTTCTTCATGGATATCATTAACAAAGAATATTTGATAACAGCTCATCAAAATTCATTAATTATAAGAGATGTTGGTCAGATAATGATACACCAGTCCAAGTAACTTTTTCCCATATTAATATTATAATTATTAATCAGTTATGATCATTGTTAAATTTCTTTTAAGAAAGTTAGTGACCATGACCTAAATTGATCTTATTTTGCCGAAATTTGCTACCCAAGTAGTCTAGAAGATTCCAAGTTATCATACGTCTACCTAGAAATGTCAATCCATCAAAATAGGATAGTTTGGTCTTTTAAAATCTTGAAAATCAACTTCATTTTTGAATCATAAAACTATGTCCAATATATAGTACTTGTTGAGATGATTCCAATAGTACAAATTTCATCTCAATTAGATTTATGGTTTGGAAGCTATTGACTTTTAAATTTTTTCATTATACATGGATTAAAATAATATTAAATTATTATATTATAAATTTATTAATTTATTGTGAACAAAAAAAATCCTCTGGTATACTTATCAAGGGGTAGGTCATGGGTTCAATCACATGCCCCAAAAGACTTTAATTAAATATAAATATAAATATATTATTATTAAAAAATGACTAGGAGGTCGTGGGTTCAAACCTAGGTCCTCCATAATCTTAAATATCTTTTTTTTCAAAAAAATGAAATATATAAAAAAATTTTAAAATATATATAATATAATTGTATATTTAACAAAAAAGAAAACAAAAAAATTTAATTTTGAATGAGAGGTCATGGGTTCAAACCCAAGCCTCCATAATTTTAATGATAAAAAATTTCCAAGCTTACGGCCAACCACAGCTAGCCATGGCAAGGCTATGGCAAAGCCCCAGTCAGGCCATGGCTATCAGTGGAAGGGGCAGCTACAAAAAAAATCTGACACTAATGGCCATAGCAAAAAAAAAATATGTTTCTACACCATTTTTGTTGCCACAATTTTTGTTGCTGCCATTGCATGCTTGCATGCACCACCCATCACTGCCTCCCATGTCGCCCATCACCGCCTCTTGCATTGCCCATAACTACCACCCACGCTGCCCATCACTACCTCCCACGTCATCTATCACTGCCTCCAATGTTGCCCATCACCACCACTAGGGCTACCATGTGGGCCTTGGAACGACACATCACTATGTCATCCATCACTGCCTCCAATGTTGCCCATCATCCAAGCACCTTATAACTCAATTGTATTATAAATTCAACATTTTAAGTTTTAATATTTAATGAATAACCCTTGCAGATAGTCTTAAGTTCACTATGGCATGTCATTAGTTATACTATTGGATTTAGTGTTCTCAAGGGGGGTAGAAAGGTTATGAAAAATAATATAGTTAAATATTACTAAAAATCAGGTAATGTAATTATATAGTACTAAAATTAGATAATATAGTTACATATTAATAAAATTATATGATGTCGTTAACTATTAGTTATTCAGTTGATGTAGTTGATTATTAATTGATGTATTAATTAATGAATAGTTGATGTATTAGTTGGAGAATTAGTTTAAGAAATAGAAAAATCTTCAACCATCAAAAAAAGGGTATCTTAATCCATCGTAGAATCAAAACATAGGGCAAAATAACATGGAGACACAAAATCTTGTTTCAACAAGGAGTATGATACTCATGAAGAGAAATGATCTAGACAAGAATCCAAGTATAGGAATGAAAGTTGCAACATACAACATGCTTGGAAGATCTCTAGTGAGTGAGAAACAATATTCGCTATGTCCATCATAGGCCTTGGATTGGCATGAATATTGATACCCATGTATCTTAGTAGAATTAAAAGATTTGGATGTTGATGTCTTATGCTTACATAAAATCTTGCCATGGGAATTTTTATATTAATTTCAACTAGATTTAGAAAAAATGGGATACAAAGGTATTTATAAGAAAAAATGTTCTTATGGAAGTTCTTCTTTTGAGCCGTACAGATTATCATATTGTAGGAATTACAACATGGATGGTTGTGTAATATTTTATAAAGAAGAAAAGTTTGAATTGGTACAAAGATTTGAATAGAGTTTAGAAAATATGATTTTTGAAATTCCAGAACTTCAAGCAATGGGAAAGAAAGAACAATCAAGATTTTAGAAAGATCAACTAGCCCTAGCAGTGATTCTAAAAGTTCATCTATCAAGAAGATGTGTATGCATGGTTAAAACACATTTAATTACCAAACCAACATGTTCAGATGTTAGACTTTATCAAGGAGCATAATTGATGGTGAACCACAATATTGAGGCTACGATATTGCATCTGTGATATCAGATCCAACCATGCGATGTCTGATACCCAATATTAGGGCCTATCTCCTCACCTATAAATAAGAGGAAACACCTTTGGTTTTCATATTAGATAGTTAATCCATTAGCCAAACTCTTTCCATTTTTTCTCTCAAGAGTTAGAACTATTTCTGCATGTCTATAGTAGGAGTCATAGAGTGAATGGATCTTTATTCGAGCATTGTGTACCTAAGCACACTTTGTGTATGGAAATAAAGATGAAATTTATGATAATACTTATAGCATTCAGAATAGATTAATTAGTGTTAATTATTATTTAATGATTTTCTAGTTGATTAATGATTTCTCTCACCCTACAACTCTTTTAGCTAAATACACTCAGTACGACCACTTCGAGCATGCATGTAGCACTTGGTAACCCAGTGACAATTAGTGTTTGGTAATCCTAGTAGCGTTGCACTGGTTCAGGATGTGTATGGAAAGTGGGAACATATACTGGTGTTAGAAGTAATTAGAACTTAGTTAATAAGTAGTTAAATTAGATTAGTTACTTAGTTATCTCTCTCCCCCTCCTTACTAGCGAGGATATAAAACAAATAAAAGCTATAAAAATCATATGCCTCAAGCTTACTTAATCATACAACTATGACATACAAGTAAGTTTGGGAAGACAATGATTAAACAACCCGTTATTGTTCCAAAAAGATGCATAGGCACTTGGTCCTTGGAATTCAACTAGATCATGCGTGAAACATTCGTATTCATATGGTTGAGCATAGGGGTACCTCGCTGCTCATCATTGCTGCCATTGCTAGGGACTTAGTTGTTCGTGCAGCAAGTAGAACTTAGGAAATCATTCATATCATTGGAACTAACCCTTAGAGTTGGTTAAGGAAAAGATAATAGTACATTGCACACTGAACAAGACAAGATGTCTTCTTCTTCACACAAAACCACTTCACTGCCTAGCACTAATACATGAAGCAATTGGTGGCATGATACACATGACGTTGATCCACCAATCCCTCAGTAGTTTCATGTGGTATATATTCATCTTGATGAATATGTACCTTACTTCACCATTATTCTTCATCAAGACAAAAACTACGCTGGAATGACTTGGAAGGTAACATAGTGTTAACTCCCGAATGTTCAGTTCTAAGCATGCTTCTTCATGCTCTCACACGAATAGGCATGCAACACTTATATGTAGAATATGTTGTGTAGGACTATGATTTAAGAGACTATCATCGCACAGAGGTGCAATGTCAAAGAGATTTGCAATAGGAGAGACACCATAAGTCTTTGAAGGGAAAATTGAGGGTGATGAACTTGCTTTAGGTAGTTACCCACATAATGATGTTCCTTCCCTTGATGTTGGCCAAAAGGTTGCATATCACAACCTTCATTCTACTATTCATAACCCAGGTGCTAATACCAATGGACACAAAGTGTCTGAAAAAGGAACAAGGACACATGACAAAGGTGGACATTTTGATCACAATCGTGATCAAGGTAGAGACCATCAAAGAAAAGGTAGTAGAAACTATCATGGTGGTGATTCTCCTTCTTATTCACCTTCACCATATCCTCCACCCTCTACTTCAGTGTTTGGATGTAGAGATAGAGAAAAAGATCATGAGGATAAGGGAAAGCAAAGTGGAAGTCATAGATGAAACAACCAAGACAGAGGACGAGGGCACTCTAGGGAATCACAACATAGAAGAAGGGAGAGTAGGGAATAGTGTAGGCATCATAGATGCCATAAATAAGATGATCATGATGAACCCCTACTCACTACTTGAAGCATGCTAGACATAACTAAGACTGTGAGAGTTCCAACAAGGCACCAAAGAGATAGTAGAATCAAGAGATTATATATGAATAACATCGAATGATTTGAAGGGGGATATAACGCTAATCCTCAAAATCACTTACAAGAATTTTACGATGCATGTGCTTTGCAAAACATTGAGAATGAGTGGTAAAAACTTAAGTTATTCCCACAAACACTAGTAAAAGAAGCTAAAAGCTAGTATCAGTCCTTACAACTAAAATCCATTCGTAGGTCGAGTACCATGTTAGAATTGTTTAATGATAAGTACCAAACATACTCCCAGGTGTCTAACCTATGAAAGAAAATCCAAGGATGGAAACAAGGAAGTCATGAACCCTTTGATGCTACCATGGGTTGCTATTATGCACTATTACATCATTGTCCTAGCCATGGTTATTTGTAGCAGGATTAGCTATGCCGTCTCAAAGATGGACGTAGGCATGAAATGAGAAGAACCCTTGGGACTTATGCCCAAGGAAGGTTATATAGGCTTAGGTCCCATCAAATTTACAAAATACCAAAGCAAGTTTCTAGGAATAAGGTGAGCTACAAAAGAGAGAGAGAGTGCAGAAGAATATAACCAAGATCCTTGCCTCTAGAAGAAAGAAGTAAGATTTTTTGAGGATGAGGAAGAGTCACCACTCAAAGAGATGGTGAATAGGAAAACCTTGTGTATCCAAAAGTTAACATCATAACTATCAAAAAAGGTAGACCAAATGTGGGACTCCCTAGATAGTAGGTTTCAAACTATTCTCAAAATAGTAGAGGAGTCTAGAGAGCAAGGTAGTGATTGTGACAAAAGAAAAAAGAGAGAAGCAGAAAATGCATGTAACAAGGGTAAGGGAAACATTGCTATTATTTAAGAGGTTGTGGACTTTGATATAGATGATGATAGTGGATGCAAAATATGTTAATATGACCATCCTAAGGGATATTGCCCTATGATCTCACATTTGTAGGAGCCTGGGGTGTATGCTATTAATCCATGATTAAACAAACAACAGACATCCCAATGGTTACCTTATCCCCAAAGTAACCCAAGGTAGTTCCACCAACCTTTAATGTATTATCCAAGTGGAACTCCACCACAACCAATTAAGCAACATCAATAGTGGTAGCACCCATAATCATGGAGAATGCCATCACCAAGGCAACAATATCCTTACTAGCAACCTAACCCATATGGATATTACATGTAACATCCAATCTCTTCACATGACTCTATTCATCATGTTACTCCTCAACATCACTACCAAGCCTACAAGTACTATAGGACTCCCTCTCTTAGGGGCAATATTCCACAAGTGTACCATCCTTCAAATCCAACTGCATCTCTCTCACCAATAGCTCCATTACCACTTGCTCTAGCAATGCAAGGTGAACTCCCTACTGAGTCACAACAATGCAATGCCACAAGGGATGCTAATCCTGAACCTACTATTGGTTCTAACAACCGTATGAAAAAAGGACATTTCTTTAGAACCAATAGTCCAAACAAGCCTTTGTAACCACAAGCAGGTGATTCTTTGGACATCTTCATATCAAATAAAGATTTAGAGCCCCCTTTGAACCTAACACCACATTCAATGCATACGGTCATGTTGGCACATGCCATTACCAATTGGATCAAAGTTGGCCACCTTCATAAAAAATTCTATGATCTTGGAAGTCCCTTGATATATCTACAATTTTTTTAGAAATGAGCCATGCAAAGCTCTTTTGGATTCAGGTTCCAGTGTCAACCTAATATCTAAAGAAATGTACAAGGCCTGGAACCTACCTCCATTAAAAAGGAGCAACATCTATTTAGAGTTGGCCGACTAGTCCATCACTATTCCCTTGGGATTAGTGGAGGACATTGTTACCACTATTTATGGATGGTCATATCCAACTGACTTCCTAGTGATTCAAGTGAACAATAGTAAAGGGAATTTCCCAATCATAATGGGAAGGGCATGGCTAAGCACTATCAATGCATGCCTAGGAATCTGTGATCTTTCCCTAGAAATATCTAAGGAAAATACTTTCAAAAATATTGAGAAGAAGAAATTTCCATGCATTCCATACAATGACATAAGGTGTAATTGCATGCAGAGATCATGAGTTGTGCAAAGTTTAACATTGCCTGCATGCAGTCACTATGCACAAGTGATCAATATACAAAGGTGCCTGTATATAGTAGTCACATGACAAGAAGACACCCAGTGGCTGATAGCTAATCAAGAAAGTAGCTCACTTATATGCATAGAACTAACTGAGGGTTTGACTTGCACTTACATAGATAGCATAGATGCATTAGAGAAATTCTATTTCCAACTTCCAAGTCTTAACCTCAAAAACATCAATTTGAGGAAGTTGAAAATTCCTAAGAAATTTAAACAGAAGCCCCTAAAGCTAAAACCATTGCCCACCAGTATGGAGTACACGTTCTTTAAGAATGAAAAATCGGTAATCATCAACACAAAACTTACTTTGCAACAAAAAGAGAGTCTACTAAAGGTAATAAACAAGTGGTTAAAAGCCTTCACAAGGTCATATCTGGAATTAACTAGAATAGATCCTAGAATATAACAACATAGGATTTACCCTGACTTCTCCATGAAGCCTTAAAAACAACCACAGAGGTAGTTGAACCCAAAGTTGAAGCAAGTAGTAAAATAAGAAATTGAACGAATTCTAAAGGCAGGGTTCATATACCCCATTGCTAATAATGAATGGGTTAGCCCCTTAGTAATCATTCCTAAAAACGGAGGAAAATGGAGGTTGTGCATAGATTTTAGGCTACTAAACATGGAAACATTCAAGGATCACTTTCTGTTGTCATTTGTTGACCAATTCTTAGACATAATCATAGGGCATCACTATTATAGTTTTCTAGATAGATATAGTGGATACAACCAAATACAGATAGCCCCAAAAGGCTAAGCCAAAACTATGTTCAGCAATCCTTAGGGAACATTTTCATATAAAAAAATGCCATTTGTCTTGTGTAATGCCCTTGCAACAGTTCAACACTTAGTTCTAAACATATTCCAATAGTAGATAGGGAATGGTGTGGAAGTCTTTATGGATGACTTCATCACTTATGGAGCAAACTTTTATCAAGCCTTGGATTGGTTAGAGTAAGTGCTAAAAAGATGTATAGAAACTAATTTGAGGCTCAACTAGCAAAAGAGCCATTTTATGGTCCAAGAAGGCATAGTACTTGTGCATAAAATCTCACTTATAGGGATAGAGGTAGACCCTGAGAAAATAAAAGTTATCCAAGGAATTACTGGTAAACCAAAAACTATCAAAGACATTTGGTCATTCCTTGGAAACACTAGCTACTATAGGAAATTCATAGAGAACTTTTCAAAGATTTCCAAACCATTAGTAGAGCTAACGAAAAAGGACATACCCTTTGACTGGACCAGGGAATGCGAACTAGCTTTCCAAACCCTGAAACAGAAGCTAGTAGAAACACCAATTCTACAAGCTCCTGACTAGTCCAAATCATTCCATGTCATGACTGACATGTCTGACTATGCCTTAGGAGTTGTACTTACATAGTTAGATGACCAGAAGGGTCCTTATTACATCCACCATGCAAGTAAAAGTATCATTGGTGCACAACTTAACTAGACTACCACAAAAAAAGAAGTAATGGTTGTAGTGTTTGCACTAAAAAAGTTTAGAAACTATGTATTAGGATACAAAGTATCCATACACATAGATTATAGTGCAATCTAGTTCCTTATGAATAAGTCAATGGTAAGCCCTTGTATTATACGATGACTTGTAATCCTACAAGAGTTTGATTTAACGATGATCGATCGCAAGGCCACCAAGAATGTAGTTACCAATCATTTATCTTGGTTGTGCTAGGATAGCAAAGCAGATGAGTATCCAATTTCTGTTCATTTCCCTGATGAATTCCTCTTTGCTGGTGTAGTGAATAATCAATCACCCAAAAAGACAAACTAGTATAGTATTATTCTTACTTATCTACTTACCCAACAAACACCACAAGAGCTAGACCTTAAGAAAAAACAATAGTTTCTTCACAGAGCCAAGTACTTTATAGAGATCAATGGACAACTTTACAAAGTATGTCCTGATGGCTTGGTTTGATGGTGTGTTCCCCATAAAGATCAACTGAGAGTTCTCCAAGATGCTCATGAGGGCCCTTGTGGGGATCATTATGATGGGAGACGAACGGCCATCAAGATATTTCTTACAGGGTATTATTAGCCTACCTTATTTTGGGACGTCCATCAATTCATTGAATCTTGTGAGCATTGTCAAGGTGATGGGGGAATGACTGCTAGAATGGAGCATCCACAACAATGGATTCAACCATTAGAACCCTTCNCAACTTTTTGGAAGTTAATGCAATGCTTAGGGGTTGAGCATAAATTGACTACACCGAAGTGAATGGTCAAGCTGAGGTCACCAATAGGGAGATTACTAAGATACTGACCAGAACCATTAACAAGTATAGGCGAGACTGGAGCACTTAACTGAATGATTCTCTTTGGGCATACCCCTTCACATGGAACTCCCTATAGGCTACTCTTCCTATGAGTTAGTGTATGGAAAATATCCAACACTCCCTATCCACACTAAGCTCCGTACACTATCCATGGCATGTGACCTCAACCTTGACCTTGATCTAGCACAAAAATGAAGGTTGATGACTCTTAACTTGCTAGATGAGAACTGACTAGCTACCCTATCATCGAATGAATTACACAAGGCATTTAATAAACAACATCATGACCTTAAAATTAGGAAAGTTAAGTATCAGCTAGGAGATAAGGTTTTCTACTGAAACATCACACATGTGTCACAATGTACCAAATTTCAAAAACTATGGAAAGGACCTTACATTATTTATGCAACTTTTCCTTGAGGAGCCATGACCATATATAAATCTGAGAGCCTAGATAAGAGACTATTAGTCAACATGCAACAAAAAAATCCTTTCCATGAGTTTAGGATAGCCAGAACACATGCTACCTCTATAGGTGGGCATCCTTGCTTATTATTTGAGATCTCCTCCTACCAAGTCAGTCATGGGGGAGATGGCCACCTCTGCTAATCATTGAAGGCCCTCAGTTCTTTCTAAATTTCTGTTTTAGATTTTTTTGTTTTGCACTTTTTTTTGCAAATTTATTTAATCTTTCATTTTTTGTTTTACACCATCGTTCATATTTTTACCATTTCTTTGTGTGATCACTTTATTTTGTTCATCACCTAATAAGTGTTCATGATGGTGGCATGAATAATACCATATTGATTGCTAATGTTTGGGTTTTACCTTTGAAATATGATTTGATATTAAGGTATGGTTCTTTTGATTAAATAGGCAATGAGTCCACGTCATTCATGCATCCATAAAATCCTATGATCTTCCTTGGCTTGGAATTGTAAAGTCATTTTTCTAATAAAATTTTTAACAAATTGGTGGTTGGGTATTTCTCAAACTAAGGAAAGACTGAAAGGATGAAAAGGGTGTGACATCAAGGGGATTCGATACATTTTTTCTAGCTATTCTCTTAAGTGCTTGGATGCTTTTTCCATTGGTTTTCTGCCATTTTGACCATTCATCAAATATTTAGAAGTTGAGTACATAAAAATAAGTCTTTGCATGGTGTGGTTCTCACACAAAAAAAAGAGTGAGAATTTAATGCACACCTCTTAGACACAATAATGAACTTGGGCTACATGCACTAGTTATGGCACTAGAAAGACATGTTACCCATGCCTGAAGGTTCCCTCTAACTAAGGCCCTTTCCTACTTCCTGATTCTCCATCTCACTTTCCTTGTAATGGTGGTGGCCTTTTGTAGAGAAATTCTTGTTGCTTCAAGAGGATAGTTTGGTTAAATGTATTGATGCGAGATCACTGAATGTGGTTTGTTGAGACTATATTTGGAATGATTTCTACTCAGTTGCATTAACCATAAAACACACACAAGGGACTTTACAGACCCTTGTTCTTGGGTTTCCATTCCATTCTCTCCTCTCCACCTTTCTTTTCCATTTTTCACCTCATTGCTAGTTTTATCATTAGTCTATATCTTGGTTAATGCATTGTTTTTCCTTGGTAAGTTCTTGTGGGTAAGTTTTTAACTCTTGCTTCTAAATGCTATTCCTAGAGCCTACAGACTCTTTGTTTTGTGGGTCTGTCAGGGCATCAAGGGCATGAGCCTACTTTGGCGAGGACCCACTAACATTCCATTTTGATGCATTTGTTAACTTCTTTTCTTTAACGTTTCCTACAATCAAAATTTTTTTTATTTCATCGCCATCCATGACATCCATTTTATTAGCATTGTCATTATTGCTTTTTCTCCATCTTTCTTATTCCTTATCTTTCTCCATCCCATCACCACTAGAGGTTCACTCTTAGTCATGGAGGCCCTATCACAAATTTTTCAATTTTTCCTAACCCTTACACCTTAGGTAGTCACCAGTGTTAAATCTCTAAAATCAGTATCTCCCATAACCACAACTCAGCCAATGCACTTTACATCAAGGCAAGGTATCAACTGCATTATGATTTATCTACCCTTACTCATTTGTGACTGTGTTGTGTGTGCAAATGGCAATCATAAGACAATGGACTAGGCTTGGAGGAAACACTCAGGATGGACCAGAACTAGAGCATTTACGAAAGGAGCAAGATTGGTGGCATGGCTATGGATAAACAACAGAAGGCACAATATTGGCATTAACAGCAACACACCTTATTCTTTTCCTTTCTCCTTCTCTTCTAGCTTCCAAATAAAGGTTGGATGTCATTTCTGTATAGTGTTCACCTCAGTGGTCATGAACACTAATGCTATCATGTATTGTATTATTGATTCATTCACCAGGCACATTCAGTCTCTCACCCTATTCCACTGTTAATGGTCATTCAGTCAATAATCCCATACATTCTCAATATTTTTTAAGGAACTTGAGGATGATTTTTCATTCATTCATGAGAGTATGATGAATTGCGATATTTCATTCATGATATTGGGTCCACAATATTGGATCCAACCATGCGATGTCGGATACCCGATATCGGAGCCTATCTCCTCACCTATAAATAAGAGGCAGTGCCCTTGGTTTTCATATTAGAAAATAAGTCCCTTAGCTAAACTCATGACATTTCCCCCCAGAGTTAGAATTATTTCTACATTCCCGTAGTAGAAGTCATAGAGTGAATGGATCTTTATTCAAGCATTGTGTACTTGAGCACACTTTGTGTACGGCAATAAAGATGAACTTTATGCAACATTTAGAATAGATTAATTAGCATTAATTATTATTTAATACTTTCCTAGTTGATTAATGATTTTTCTCACCCTACAACTTTTTTAGTTAAATACACTCAGTACAACCACTTTGAGCATGTGTGTAGCACTTGGTAACCCAGTGACAATTAGCATTTGGTAATCCCAATAGCATTGCACTGGTTTAGGATGTGTACGGTAAGTGGGAATGGATACTGGTGTTAGAAGTAATTAGAACTTAGTTAATGAGTAGTTAAATTATATTAGTTACTTAGTTATCTCTCTGCCCCTCTTTACTAGAGCAGGATATAAAACACATAAAAGCTATAAAAATCATATGCCTCAAGCTTACTTAACCATACAACCGTGACATACAAGTAAGTTTGGGAAGACAACGATTAACCAACATGTTATTGTTCCACAAAGATGCATAGGCACTTAGTCCTTGGAATTCGACTGGATCATGCATGAAAAGCTCATATTCGTATGGTTGAGCATAGGGGTACCTCACCGCTCATCACTTGATCAAGAAAATAGAAGAAAGTTTGAAGAAGAAGTTATTCGTAAGTTGTACCAATCTAGTTCCATTTATTCTTTGTGGAGAATTCAATGCAAAAGTTGCAATTAGCATTTATCAATTTCTAAAATATGGATATGTAAAGGAATCTTTGAAAGATGAACTTGACTTGAAGACGATGTTTCCATCAATTCAGCATGCAATTCCACTAGCTAGTGCATATTCTACTTACTTTGAATCTTCAGTAGATAAGTCAGATTCTAGAATTCAAGAATAGATGATGGTAATGGATAGCACTCATCAAGAACCATAGTTTACAAATTATTTTACAATAATTAATGAAGATGGATCAACAACATTCTTCATTCGAACTTTGGATTATATTTGGTATGATACCCAATTCTTTCAAGTAACCAAGTACCTAGAGTTGATTTCTAAAAAAACGTTAAGAAGAATCAAGATCAAGATTTTCCATCATGAACAAGACCATTTGATCACATACCACTTATGTTAGAATTACATAACATTGTTCTGAATTTCACATACATAGGTTTTTTATGGCCTAAATAGAATAGATGTAACTTTTGCTTGTAATTGGCCTAGGCCACCCATCATCTAGAGTATCTACTATTCACAAATTGTGATGATGATTCCTTTATGATGAGTTTAAGCGTTTGGTTTGAATAATGATGATTTTGTGGTGAATATCATGATTGAAATTTAACATATTTTTTAGGATGTTTAGGTGTTTTTGTATGATTTTACCATAAAATTTTTTTAATGTGAAGTATTATTAAAAAGATATAAAAATTTTAAAAGGTATCAATAAGCATTATTTGACTTTGAAATAAATTAGTGTTAATCGGATGTATTCTTGTAAGAAAAATCACCTTTTGGGAAGTCCTTGGGACTAGTACGCATCCTCAAATGTTTTAGGATGTAAATGGGACTTCCAACATATTTTGGAATCCTAAATGCAATACAAATACCAATAATAACTCTTTGTTTTAGTTTAGAATATCATCAAAATGGTTTTCTATACAAATTACATCACAAAAATTTTAAATATCTCAAGAATAATAAATTTATTCATAAATTTTAATATCATGAAAGATGAATATCTTAAGTATAACTATTCATTCTCACATTCGCATTGTGTCCCCATGATGTTCTTAAAAATTCATGACATCCCTAAATGCATTTAGGAACACATCCCAACATCTCCATGTTCCAATGTCCCAGAAACAGGTGAAACACTAAAATAAATAGAGGTGTAAATAAGAAAAAAGGTAAATTTTTAAATGTTTTTTATAATATTTATTTTTTATTATAAAATAAGTTAATTGGAATTAAAATTGAAGATTTATTACCTTTGAACACCTATAAGATCTATTCAATAGAAATTAAATTTTCATGAAAACTAAAAATATACTTTCACTAAGCATCAATAAGGTAATAAAAACAAAGCATACAAGTTTTTTACTATAATAGTATCTCACTAGCTTAACTGGGTAGTTACATCACACAAAACAAATATATGTAACTCATCTTCATGGGCTCATGGCTTGCACAACCTTCAAATATACTTCTTTCTTCCTAGAGGACTTAAATCTATCTTATATATTCAATTTTTAGATAATTGAAACTTAAATAAAGGTTATTAATAGTATTCTCATATTTGGAGATAATCCCATACGATGAATTATATTACTTAATAATTAGAATAGCAATTAGGAGATGGTGACCTTTGACATCAATTTTATTACATTTATTAGATGATGTAGATAAAACTATTTATTTCCTTCTACATTAGACCACATCTATGTTAAAATTTTCCTATGGACTGCCTAGTGAATATGATTAAATTTTGTTTGTACATCCTCCTAAGAGATATTCTATTTTCTCAACCATTGCATTCCTTGAAAATACCAACCACATTCTCATGAATCCTAACAAATAACATCAAAAAATTAATATCAATGTAACTTCTTTATAAATTATACTTGAATGGATTAAAATGATAGTATTTAAATAGTTAGAAGGTTCAATTGGAAAAAATTGTTAAGTTGAGTTATGTCAGGTTATGGCAAGTTACTATGATTTTTCTATAAAAATAAAAATTAAAGATAAAACTCATCCCATGGACTCTACTCAAGTTGGTAAAGTTTTTAATGTGAACCTAATTATTAAGCCACTAGTGATCTTCAGTTTGAAAAACACTAAAGTTATAGTATGTGCATATGTAAACTTCAATTTTCAAAAGAAAAATATCTAAAATGCTATAGAAGATGGGTGGAGCTTTACATCAAAACTAGTGCATTGTGTGGGATTATGGGAAGAATATTGAAAAATTGTCTCCAATAAGAAAATAGGAAATACATCTTTTATTTCAAAGATGAAGTATTTGAGGTTTTTGGAAATTTAAAGAAATTGGTGAAGAATAGGCTTAGTTTGAGAACAAATCCATAAGAGTTGATTGAGGTGAACTTGTAAATGAACTTTTTGATCAATTTTGTAAAAATCATGGCATCTCAAACCAAACTACATGTCAGTATCAACCACAAAGTAATAGAATGAATAAGAGAAATAATGGTATAATCTAAGAAATATGTAGATGTTTGTTGAAGCAAGCTTCTCTTCCTAATTCTTATTAGAATGAGGTAGTTTACATGACCACTTACATTTGTAATAGTATTATCACATCTTTCAAGGTGAAAAGATTTCATATAAATTATTATTTAGAGAGATGTCAAATCTCTTACATCTCAAAGTCTTTGGATATGTATCCTATGTAAAAATCCCCAATGCCCTTATGAAGAAGCTAGATGATAGAGGTAGGAGGTATGTCTTTCTTGGATATGATTTCAAGAGTAGTGGCTATAAGTATTTTGATCCACTTAAAAGAAATCACATGTATTAAGAAGTGTAATATTTCATGAGGAAACCTTAGGGTTTGATTCATTTTAGAATCATGAAGAGGACAAAAAGAAAAAAAAAAAGAAGCTTAGAACTAAGGCCATGGGTGTAGAAGAATCACCCCACATTACAAATTCTTGATAATAACTTTTGAAGAAGATACACAAAAAGCCAAGAAAGATCTAATTTTTCCTACTCAACCATAAATAATGAACAATTAATTATTACATAAAATCTTAAAATCGAGGTATGAATGTAAGGGTGTAATACAAAAGAAGTAAGATGTAATAATGAATCACAACACATGGTCCTTAGTCAATAAACCGAAAGAAAAGATAGCATCTCTATTCATGGTTATTGATACCAAGTATGTTTTTAAAACTAAATCTAATGAACAAGACAACATCTCTATTCATAAGTAAAGGTTGATAGCAAGGAACTTCAAGCAAAAGAATCACAGTAATTATAAAGAAATCTTTTCCCTTATTTCAAGCTTTGAAGTGACTAAATTAATGATATCCGTAGCTACTCACCTCAAGATCAAAATATAATAAATAAATGTCAACTTAGATTTCCTCAATGATATATCAGAAAAATAAGTCTACATTTTCTAACTAGAAGGCTTAAAATTCAAGGCTAATAGAATAAATTTTGCAAGCTGAACAGTGCTCTCTATGGACTCAAACAATCTCCAAGTGCTTGGTTCCATAGAATCAATGATTTCCTTCTTAAAAGTGGGTATAAAAGTTATATGTTTATGCATACTCTCTACTTTAAACATGTAGGACTTAATGTAATATTAATATTCTTTTATGGTAATGACTTGGTATTCCTATCAAATTTTAAAAATTAATTTTAGACTTAACAACAAACATCAAAGATGAATTTGAAATGAAGGATCCAGGATTAAAAGATACTTTCTAAGAATCCAAGTAGAGCAAGAGGAGAATGCATTGGAGAGGCATCAGACTAAATATGTTGAAGGCATTGTAGAAAAATATGGCCTATAAAAATGCTAGAATAGCCACTACGCCACTCCCTCAAAATCTTTAAATCCAAGTGAAAGTTGAAAGTCCCTTAGTTGAAGCTTCTTTCTATAGAATTATGATAGGATCCTTGAGATTTATCAAGGCTTGATATTGAGTTTTCACATCATATGTTTTAAGATTTATTCAACAACCTAGAATAATGCACGTGAATGATTTCAAGCATGACTTGAAAGAGGTAAAATGTGCAATAAATTTTTTCATAAAATTTATCAAAGAAGATGATAACTTCCATGTTTTTCTATGATGTTGATTAGGGAGAAGATCTCCAAGAGAGGAATTCTAGATTAGATTTTATCATCTTTCATTGGCAAACTCTATCTAGTAGAATAGCAATAAGCAAGTTTTCATAGATTTATCTCCATGTGAGGCTGAATTCATTATAATGAAAGATTACATTAAACAGATTTTGTAACTTAAGAATCTTTAGTTAATTACTCTTTAAAGTCATTTCAACCATTGATCTCATAATGAAAAATACTTTAATAATTAAATTTTCACAAAAGGATTTCCTTCACAAGTGAAACATCACAAAATTTTGGATCTTAGCATCTCAACTGCAAATTTGGCTAATTGTTAAAATGGTGGCACTTTGCCCATATTTTTCCAAGTGTTGAGTGTAGTTAGCTCCAATTGCCAAATTTGCAAAAATTTTCTAAGTGTTAGAATGATGGTACTTTATGCACATTCACATGTCAAACTGTGTAGCATAGAATAGCGTAGCACCATGTCACGCTATGTAGCATAGCACAGCATAGCACCATGTAAAGTTGTGTAGTGTACTGCAATGTAGCACCATGTCACACTGTGCAATGTAGCATAGTGTATCACCCTATCACATTGTGTAGCATAGCATAGCGTAGCACCATGTCAAGCTATGTAGCATAGCACAATGTATCACCATGTCAATCTATGTAGCATAGCACCCTCTCTAGCGTAGCAGCTAGTGTTCCATGTTTCACATGTAGCACTGGACGAGCTTAGCAGCTAGCATCCTATGGTCCCACCCACTGTACTACCATGGGAACTTGATCCACATTTTGGGCTATCCCTAGTGTTGGCACATTTGGCCATTTCATGGAATAGTAAAAGTAGAGATACTGGCAAAAAGGGAATTTGTAAAACACTTACATGGTGGTGATGATAGTAGCTCGAAATTGATTTGGAATTGGACTTGTCATGTGAAGATTATACTTGGTAGAGCCAAAGCTCTGCAATATCTGCACCAATCTCTGGAATAGCTACCTATATTCCAAGACCAGAGCACTAGGTCTTTATACATATCTTGAATTCTATGGTAACAACACTCTAGAGTATTCCAAGGCAGAATGCCCTTTAATTGTTCTAAGCACCGATCTGAGTAATTCTTCCTGATATGGGTAGTTCCCATAGACATGATACGATTGGTTGGTAAAAATGATTGATCCAATCTATCTAGTAAAATTTGTATGTGTCTTCATAAATATGATATATGTGTGTGTTTAACCTGAGCCATGTTAGAAGAATGTCAACTGAAGAGGCTTTTACCTAAATTTGGACACTTGGTTGCCACCAAAAGTTATTTCCGTTGCTAAGCAAGTTGGAAAGGTTCCTGATCTATTTTATTGTTTCAAATTGTTGGAAGCAATCAGAATCTCAATTGTTCCAGGTTTAGGTTTTGGTCAAAAAGGAGTGTTTCCTCTATAAATAATGATCTTGCGTCCAGAAGAAGAGATGCTGCAAATCATGGAAGCCTTTAAAAAAAATTCAATGATGAATTTATGGCCAAATGGACAGCAACAGAGATGGGCTTGTTGATTATGAAGAATTTGTAGCTGCCACCTTCATGTTCATCAATTGGAGGAGCATGATTCTAACAAATGGCAGCAACGTTGCAAAGCTGGTTTTAGACATTTGACATTGACAATAGTGTTGTACAGAGACTTAATGAACGTGATGTGCCTAAGGAGGATGTGCAGGAATTTGAATAGAAGGAGGATCTGATCTTCTTCGAGACATCAGCCCTAGAAGCCATTAATGTAGAGGAGGTGTTCCTGTGCACTCTCACATAAATCTACCGCATCATTAAGTGGAAGGTCGTGGCATTCAAACATAACGGAGGAGAGGACGGAAAGCCAAACCATGCTACACTCACCGATACCAAGATCATCATCCCTGTGCTAGACACCGAGATGAACGTGCCTCTCAGGAAAGGCTCCAACCAATGCTACACACAGTGACTGATCCTTTTTTACTAAACTTTGCTTTTCTGCTGTACATTTTTCCCAATATTCGTCTTTCTCAACAGGTTCTGGTTTGGTAAGTTTTTCGCGTTGGTGCTACAGTGTAGATGAGGAGTCACTTCTGATGAACTTGCAATGAGTAGTCATTGACAGATTGGATGCCTAGGCGATTAGAGGGGTTCTATGAAGCCTACACAGTTGCAGAAGCAAGAATTATTTCATCAAAATTTAATTGTCCTGGTTATGGTTCTTTCAATAAATCTTGATAACCCTATTTTTGCAGCAATTGAACTGGACTACTCTGAGGCCGACCAGGATTCGACGGGGCAAGCAGCAAACAAGTGCCTGGAGGTGCAGACGGACCTAGTGGGATCCTCGTATGTGCAGAGCATTTTGTTATTTACAAGAACCAAGGCCATTCTGATTTGCATGCTATTATTCCCAGAAGAAGTGATCTGCCTCACAAGTATGGATATGCATGAACTTAAGGCCACGTGGCCTTAGCAATGATTTTTTTTAAGAAAAAGCAAAACTCATAGCTTCTACTCGATTTCAATTTGTAAGATTTTTTAAACATAAGAAGAGGGGATTTACGCTTTAAAAAGAAGGAATTTTATGAACATTTGGTAAATATGAATTTGTTCTCTATGGGAATTTTGGAAGTTATAACTTCCTAGCCTTAATCCCATGGTGTTTGTAACCACTACAAAGGACACTTGTCAACTACAACTTGTTTATCTCCATGGAGACCACTTGGAAAATGAAGGGCCACTTGTCAATTAAATGGGGCACTTGTCAGCTACACCATTTTTATCTCTCTGGTGGTTACAACCACCCAAGATTTTTTGTAACTTACCTAACTTGTTGGGCAAGTAATCTCCTAACTTGTTGGCCAAGTTACTTGGGAGAAAAGTTAGGTAAGATATTTTTGAATATGTAACTACCTCTAAACCCTATAAAAAGACTTCAGGGGTCAAGAAAGGAGAAGGACGGGAGGTCTCACATCACACTTGGAAGATTTGTAAAGAAGATTGTTTGTAAGATGGCTTGCTAAAGGAAAGATTTCAGCCTCTTTTTCATGGTCTTGTGAGTTATGTTTTTTATTTCTATTTTGTTTAAATTTTTTAGCTAGTGGTTTAGATAGTATCATCCTTGGCAAGTAATTTTGGGATTTTTAGATTGCTCTTATTACTCTTGTTGCACTATTGAAAGTTTTCTATTAAAATTTTGTCATAGAAGCGCTTGTGTTAGAAATCCTTAAGAGCATTTTAGTGGTGAATTTGGTTATTGTGCAACGTATAAGAACTACTATTGGGATTGTTGTAAGAGAGCCTCTGTTGGTAGTCATGTCATTGAACACTTGCATTTCTCAAGAATTTCTCTTTGGCATTTAGCATAACACTTGCATTTTCACATTTTTTTCATACATGTTTGCATGTTCACATCACTATTCTTAGGCCAAGACACCCTGCTACATTCTAGCTTAGCCAGACCCGATGTCTGTGCGTAACGTAGTATAAAATCTTCTCACACATGGTAGTTCTAACACCACATAAGTCCTTGTCTGATCGACAAGACTATTCAAGGCACTCATTTCGGTTTCCAGCATGGCCCTCACATGGATTTGAGGTTAGGATGTACCCCTATGAACCTCTTGGTGTTCTAGCCATCAACATTTTTGTACATCACAACAAGAAATCCAACCATATTAACTTAAAGTAAAACTTCATCAAGTAAGCAGTGAAGGAGGGAAACATCTTGCCCAAATATATGCCTATACAAGATTAATTTGTTAACATCCTTACAAAGCCATTTCAAGCCTACAAATTATACTATTTATTAAATATCACTAATATCTTAAATATTGAAGAGATAAGCAAGGAAGATACCTAAGGCTCTAATGCCACAATTCTTACACATTGTACCCTAAAGAAGGATGTGTTAGAAATAATATGAATCTACATATTTTAGCTTCTCCATCTTCATTTTCTTTGATGTTTAGTAGAGTAGGAAGTATTCATTGTGTTTCTTTTCATATTCATATGTTTACTTTGATATATTAAAAGTGTCTTTGTTTAATTAGAAATATTCCTAGAAGGTTAGGAATTGAGCAAATTACTAAAAAGGTAAGAGAGGGTCAAAAGCCTTCATGTGTGGCCTAGGATATAAGATAAAAAAATCCTTCACAACAAGATATAAATAGTTATGAGTCCCTCCAATTGTATCATACCTTTCGTTTTGAGTTGAAGTGAATAGAATCTCTTTATTCATTCAATTCTTCAATGTTCTTGTACAAACCTTGTGTGCTTGGGGAAGCTATCCTAGATTGTTTTGTTTCTTTCTTACATTTCTATATCATAACGTTTTTTCAATTTTAGCATTCAATTGCTCTTTCATGGGTTCTTCTCCAAATTTCTCACAAGCATTTCTTACATAATCTTTCATATTTCATGCATTTTCAGATGTTTCTCTTATATGCTCTCAAGTTTTAGATTCTTTCAAAGTTTTAAAATTTTTCATGCTCTCTCATGTTTATTTAAAGTAAATGAAAATTATAGAAGTGTTTTTATGTTGTAATAAAATGGAGTCATGTAATTTCTTCTTGATTTCATGTGAAAAAATTAAGTCTTCATGTTTATTTTATGCTTAAGCTCATATCTCTTTGTGAATGAGCTTTTTCCAAGCTTGTGTAAGTAATTTACAAAGTTTTCATTTATTTTTCATGTATATTTCATGTTTAAGAAGTTGTGATTAAAGGATTTAAAATATTTATGTAAAATTTAAAGCCAAATCTATGTTTCATTCATTTTTTTCTTCAAACTGTAAGTCCTAAATGTTGAATCTACTTATAAGATGTCTTTCCTCAAAGTTCTAGATGTAATTGTTAAGATTTGATTTCCTAAATTTTAAATTTGAACTTATTTCTTCTATTTCCATTTTACCATATGTTTGGCACTAGTCCACTATGACTAAGAATAACTTGAAGTTAGTTGAAGTTAGTTTTAGTGTCTATTTTAGCTAGACGTCCCAATGTCATGCCCATCTCATGCTTCTTTATTTTTTAAGTTTGAATCTTCTATGATGTATGGTGAAATCATAGTCCAATAATGCTTAGAAAGAAAAGGTATAAAGTATCTTATGATCCTCTAGTATCCCCCTTGTGGTGATAACCATGATCTTCTAAAACTCATGCCTACCTCACTCTCTTTATTCTAGTAATCTTATAGTCCAAGACCTACAACATTCAAAAAGTTAGAACATTTACACATCCACTACATGTCCAACATAACCTAATCTTAAGTTTTAGCATTTTCAAATCTTGTTAAAAGTATGGATATTTCTATAAACATCATTGTCTATGTCTACTCTATAGTAATGAAGCTTTATACTACAATAAATATGAACTTTAGAGCTTCGTTCTCTATAATAGAAAGAAGGTCCTACTATAAATTAAAGCATTATAGAAGGTCCTACTATAAATTAAAGTAGGATAACTAAAATGGTGATCTGGATGGCTTGGAAAGAATTGTATAAATTTTTTATTCCTTGCTCTCTCTCTCTTTCTTATGCTAAGTGCATTGTACTCTCAAACTCTAGTTTTCCTTTTGATCCTCTACTATATTTGTAATAGTTGAGTATCTATCTCTATGTTTAAATAGACTATAGAATTTTCTATGTCATTATGAAAGAGTTAAAGATTGTAACCTTTTAGAATGGATGATTATTTTTAAGCTCATTATTAAATTCCTTTAATGTTGGTTTTGGAGTTAATGAGGTTGTTGAACCATCTAAAAATTGATGTATATCTTCTTTGTAATTTTAATTCTACATTTTTAAGTCTCTATTATGAAAGCTTGAATTTTTAGTGCTAGTATCTTAATTTCATGCCAACATTCTAAGAAACAACATAAATATTTTAAATTTCCAATGGTTAAGGTTTTGAGAACAATTTCAAAGCATTGCCTTCATTTAGTTGCAAATGCTTCAATTTTGTTAATAGGCCGAAGCTATCTAAAATGATTTCCAAAGATGTACATCCATTACGTTCTATGAAACATAGGTGCCTAAGCTTTGTAGTAAACTTTGGAAGCCCCTTTACATTTTTAGAGTTTTTAAAAATTTATTAGGGTTTCCTATGTAGTGAAAAGCATTGGAATTTTTAATGTATGGTTTGTCATGTAACAACTAATTTAATAAAAAATTAATGAGTTGAATTTGATCTTAGAAGAATATTCCCATACCACTATTATCCTTCTATTAGACATGTGCATGATCCTAATTCATTTTACTAAAATAAACATTGGTGTAGAAGATTAGTCTATTTTTGTGATTACTTAGAGAGATACTTTCATTAATTTAAGAAATGTTCAAATTTTTTCTAGTAATACTTTTTATAGACATTTCTAGGAAATAAAATATAAATATCATTTTTAATCTCTTTATTTATTAAATTATACTCTTTTTAACATCCATAAAGTCTAGTAGTTTTCTAAGGAGTTCCTTCTAGTTTTTATATTTGTAATCTTTCCATATCTTATTTAGAACTTTTTTTAAGAATATTAGATATTTAATGAATGATCACTATGTCATACCCTAAAATCTACTATAGATAAATACATGGAATTACTTATGGGGCATGAATATATTACTTTTAAATTGATATAATCTATATTAAATACATAGCATCTAAAATCAATGACTATGAGAAATCTTTATACATTAAGTATGAAAACGTATAATATAATAAGTAGGCTTGAATAAGCTTTTAAAAATAATCACTTTAAAATATCCATGAAATGTTACATCAACATCTTAAATACAAATCCTTTATATAAAAAATTACAAGACATACAATAGATAATCAAATGGTCCATTTTAAATATCCATATCATCATTCTAAATATACAATAATGTTTGAATTCTTTATCTATATCACACCATCACTTTTGCTATGCATTCTAATTTACTCTTTGCACCATCAACTAGAATATTCATCTAATCCTACAACTATAATCTATATAAAACACATGAAGGAAGGTTAGAACACCTTTACAATAGAAGAAATGAACTTGGTATTACCTAGAACAAAATTGGAAGATTGCACTTAAGTTACAAAGCACACTCTTAGAACCAATAGCAAAAACAATTAACTAAACCATTAATTAAAACTATTAATAGTTATCATTAATATATTAATCTACCATATCCCATAATTTTATCTACTTGTGGATTTCTAGTGAAGTTTTTAACATTAGACATTAGAATAATTATAAGATAATACTAACTGAAATTAGCCATCAAGGCCTTTCAGTTATGAACCTCACCTCTCTAGACCAACCTTCATGAATATCTAATAGTTGGGCTATTTTTATGACTAGTATAAACCCTATAACTACCCTAGGTCATAGATTCTCACTACCATCCTAAATAAGGTTTGATACTCGCTACATTGCCACTAGCTTGAGGCACCAACTTTAAGGTCAACCTACATAAATAACCAACCATTCTTGTACTAGTTGTCTTGATGAAAATTACATTAATTAATGAACCCTATTGATATTATCCACATTACTTGTAGTTGATAGGCCAACCCCAAAGTCAACTAGCTTGACAAACTAGCCAATATTAGTAACCTAATTATTATTTCCCTCGCTTCTAATACCTTATATTTATACATACCCAAAATTTCTGCTAGCCACTATCATTAGATGTTTTTATTTTCATTATATTTCACCCATGTCATTTTTCTTCACATAATGTATTGAAATTCCATGACTACCATAGGAAGATGATGATGTAAGATGATGAAAATGATAGAAAGAGAATGCATAAATTCAAAATAGAATAGTTTATGAAAATAACAAAAATGAACAAGGGTTAGAAGAGTAGAAGAAAATTAATTAATAAGGCAGCTTTGTAAAATATTGAGATTTACAAAACAAGTAATGAAAGAAGGAACATTTGTTATACATTAAAAGATCATATGAGAGCATAGCTTTGCCTAAAGAGAATAGGTCCATATTCAAAAATATTCAAGATATTTTCTACACATAGCCAAAAGCAATAGAGAAAGTAAGGAAAAAATATATGCACAATTATTGCCAAGAGAGATACCCTTTCCAAGTATTTTATGCATAAGATTGAGTTTAGATAATTTCAAGAATAACAATCTAATTCCAAGTTTATGTCACATGTATCAAAAAATAGTTGAAATGATCTAGTAGTAGATAAGTTCATGGGTTCAATTCACTAAGATATATTATATATAGTCCACATCATCCAAGAATGGATTCCCAATACCCAAAGATAAAATTAAAGAATAGTTAGAATAAACCCCAACTAAATATTTAACATGCATCTAGATCATATTCTTACTTTATTTACAAATCCCTAGAATAATCAAGTATCTTACCACTAGGCTTACACATCACTTTTATCCTCTATAAGAGACACCAAACATTAGAAAATACCAAAAAATAATTTGATGAGCAATGACGTACCCCTATATTCAACCATATGAATCACAAGCATTCATGCATGATCTATCCAAATTCCATGGATGGGACTTATTGTGGCATCGAGATCATTATGCTTTGATCATATTTCATTGTCTTCGCACTTAGAATAGTGGTATCTTTATCATGTATGATTTAGTCCAAAGTGGGCCATATGATGTGGTCTAATTTCTATGCTACTCCTTATGACAAAAAGAGATAAATTGATTAACTAATGAATAATGGAAACAAAGTCTAAATTAGCCTAAAATGATGGTATTTGTTCTTAACTATCTATACACATCTTCGACTTTGTTGGGCTACTTCTGGGATTACCAAGTTTATGTCATTGGTTGTGCCAAACGATACACCTTTGGGTGACCAAGTATTTACACTTAAATGCTCATAATTAAGGCATACACATTCCACTTAACAACAAGGATAGTAAATAACAATAAATGGAAATGTTTAACTAAATAAAGCATTAAATAACTAAAGCAATAATATTAATCTAAATGGATGCTATAATGGTGGAAATAATCTTGATCTTTCTTATTGGTCATGCAACATGTCCAAGTATGTCACACTCAAACAAAGGTATTACTCAATTACAAATATCACACGATAGGCATGCACTAGGAATAATAGACTTAAAAGGAAAGAAACTAAGAACTAACATATGCTAAAAACTATCTCATCTAGAAGTGCAAGTGCAGTATTTATAGGCAAGATCTAGATGAGGCAACATTGAGTATCTGACATTACTTATTACCCTTGATGTTGGGTACATGATGTTGGGACTTCAATTTTGGGTATTCGACTTTGGGGCCCATCAAATCACATCTCATCATACCCTCATAACTGAATGAAAACTTGTTCTCAAGTTAAATATAAATGAGAAACAAGTCCTTTACAGAATATTGGTTAGGTATGGGATTATTAACTAACTCCAACAATGGAAAAAATAATTGACTCTTCACATGCCGTAGTGGTGTAATAAAAAAATGGAACACATTATTACAAAATAATATAAGATTGGAAGGCTCATGTAGTGCTTGGAGGTGGTGGCTCTTCCATTGGTCGCTTCCCATTGTCATCAAGTCACTGGAATTTGTAACGGTTGAGCAAGGCCTATAATTTTTCTTCCTCCATCCTTAGGTCATGCACCATCCAAGCTCCTGTGTTGATGTTTGATCACACCAATACATCCCAAGGACATGACAACTATAGAAACATTTGATTTGCGTTAATGTACCATATTGTGAACTATCATTGTTCCTTTTGGAAGGCCCTAAATTTATCCCTAAGCTCATGATATTTTGTCAATCTTCAAGCTAGATTTGAGGCTACATATTTCTATCCCTAGTAGCTAGCTTTGACCACCTCTAATTCTAAGTTTTCCACTTGTAATTTTTGCAAAGCATCCTTCTGATTTGTAAACTCCTTCTCACACAATGCATAGGTGGTTTCCACTTTCTTCTCCAACTCACTTCAAGGATGACCTACTATTAACATGGCAAGGTTCGCATATTTGAGGTTAGCGAACTCTATGTATTCCTTCAAATCTTCTATGTACAAGTTCTTATTTTTCACTTCCACTTGTTGGACCATGGCATCACTATCCAAAATGGCCTACCATTCAAACAAAAATTTCTACCAAGGAGTTGATGTGGGCCTTAGCCATCTTGATTTCCTTCTCATTAATTTCCTTATATATGCCAACCTAGTCCCAAAAGTGTTCTTTTGACTTCTCATGTTTCTTGACCTCATTCTGCCATGCATTGATCTTAATTTCTATCTTTTAACGAATAGCACATACGTCCTCCATAGAGAGGGTTCTATTTTCTTAGGCCAATCAACTCATATCCTAGTTGACCCTCACTAGTTGTTCCCTCGACTAGTGAACACTCTCTTCCAAGATGTTCTTTTTCTTTTTCACTATGGTCAACTAGCCATTTTCTTTAGTGAGCTACTTGTTTTCTTCTTTATGTGCATGAGTTCACACATCTATAGTGAAGGTGTTCCAAACCACCATCATCTTTACTTGCTTTGTTGTTGCTCTCTCCATTTCTAGCTTGGTAAGCTCCTCCATCCAAAATTGCTCTAATTGGTCTAGTGTGATGAAATGGGTAGGATCCTATCGTTCATCATGTATGGCAACCAACTGTTCATGCAATCTTTTCACCTTAGCTTTTTCATGCTCTACCCTAACCTCAACCATGACCAACTTTCCTTTTGTAGTGATGAGGTCCAATTGTGTTGCAATAACATCATTAGGAATGTTGAATAGAGTGGTCATCACTTAACCTATCTATAGAAAATGATCAAGTACATCCTCCTACACATTAAGAGCCATTGAGGTCTTGGCCAACATTTTTGCATCTCTTGTCCTTGGCAGATTGGTCAGAGGCACAACAAGAACATTGAATGATTCCTTGATGTGATCAGTGATCACCTTTGTTACACTTCCTGCATTCTCATGTTATAGCACCATGATTATGGAACCTTCTCTAGTCTCCAAAGTGACATAAAAGGATGTATCATTTCCAGAGATCTAGCATGATCATTGGGATTTCCCTCTTCCTAACTGAATTGAGATCTCCCCTCGTATTCGATTGGCTGATATGATGGGATGTATAGTGTCATCCATAACCTAGAAGAGATTAGCCTCATCCCTACTCCCCCAGCTCATGATCTTAGCAAATCTTTGTAGGTGGCTCATTGATAGTCTATAATCTTGTGGTGGTAGCAATGGAGCTTGTGCTTCTGGTTGCTACTCAGGCGCTTGTTGCATTTCAGTTCTTGGTTATGACTCCTTTTTAGCTTCTTACTCCCCACTAGAATATTTTCTTGATGTTACAATTTTGAGAAGCTTTACAAAGAAGGCATGCTAAGCCTTTTGAAGAATATCATTGGTATATCCTAAGATTCTCACTCAGTTGCATAGCTTTCTGATTAGATAGGGAAACTAAATTGTTGGTATGCTTGATTTTTTTTTTTCAAATTGCCATTGGATTTCTATGAAATAGTATTGAGGAAGGTTAACTAAAAATATTTCCATTAAAATGGTACTTCTCCTAGCTACATAATTTGAGATACAATTGAGCCCTTTCATGGGAAATAAATGGTATGTCACAATCTTGAAGTAATAACTCTTTTCCAAGGTCATCTCATGGTATGATTTATCTTCTTTCCTGTATGCCTGCTTCAACCATAGTCGCCTCATTTTGAGGTTAAACCTAGTAGATAGGTGAGAAACTTTGGCTCCTACATTGGGTAAGTTGAGAGATATAGCTATATCTTTGACTACATAAGATACATTCACCCTAAAGATATTCATAGTAGTACCTTTGTCCTTATTGTACTAGAATTGATAGAATTACCCCAGGTCCCATTCACCACTATTAGATAAGATTGGCCACAATGGGGATGCTTTGAGTTGCATCTGACCCACTTCAAAAGTGAATTCCATGAACAAAAAAAATTTCATTTCCATAATGACTAAGACGAATGTGAACTTTTGTAGGATGGCAGTAAGGCAATTAACAAGCAATGTGAGACATTGTCCCTATTTGGGAGCTAGTACTTCTACTACCTCACCTTGGGTCGATTGCCTGATAGTAGGGGCCTCTTGATGGATACTAAAAGATTAGACCTCCTATTTAACATGTTCCACTTGTTCTCCTTAGTGGTCATGGTGACCACATGGGTGCTTAGTAGCTCTCTACAAGGGTTCACCCTGAGAACCTAGTTTTTGGAAATTTGTAATACAATCAAATGAAGAGCAAGTATTACCAAGGTGATGTTTATTATCATCTATCAACTCATACCTCAGTCATCATATTAGTTTATTATGCTCATTATTCATATGATTGTAGGGTTAAGAAATTTTTTAAGAAAAATCCCCCAAGTGTCTATCATTTTCGATGACCCAATGCAACTAGATCCTTTGATTATATGTGCCTTAAAATAATAGTTTTATGTGAGAGGATTAGAAAAATTGGACATCTGTCATTATCGTTAATGATTTTTCATTATAATTCCTATGATTTTTAACATTCTTACCCTTAGAATACCTTCTAGGTGATAGCAAATTTTAATGAATTGGTTGAAAGTTTGCACATACACATCTTCCATGACTAAGGTGAACACTCTAGGTTTAGATAGATTCAAAAAATATTTAAATCAAAGTGTTAAAGGGCTAGAAATCACAAGTGGGAGATGGAGATATAGAGTTCTAATTCATGAGAAAAAATTGCAACAACTTCCCTAGCAAAAAATGAGAGAAATGAAGTTCAAGTTGCATGGGAGTCAACTATTTATACTTTTTTTCAAACTTGATGTCAAGTACATGACATCGAGTATGCAACATTGGGTACACAATGTTCAAGTTGAAAAATTATAATTTTTATGGTGCCAAAGATTATGAAAACTCAAGCTCTAGGTTTGATTGGAAGGTTGAAGGTTAAATTTTGTAGTTTGAGTAAGTGGAGAAATTAATTGAAGGTATCGAAGGTAGGGTAGGGTAAATTCTTCAATAGTAAAAATACAAGAACAAGCAAGAGAAAAAGGTGTTGGAAGATTGATTGTGGGATAGAGTATGTTCATCATAAAGAAAATAGTAAAATATAACAATTGGAGTCCATGAAAGTAAAAAAATGATGTGGTCATGTTAAACAAGAAAAAGCCACAAAAGATACACAAGTGGATCCTCCTCAAAGTAGGCTCTAGCTTATGATGCCATTGCATAACAAGACTAGAATGTTCGTAGGTACTAGAGGAGTTGAATGTAATGCATACCTATGAAACAAAACACACATGTTAAAACCACCAAATTGAGATAAGTACTCTATGTTACACAAACCCACAAGTTATGAACACTCGGACAACAAGATGGAATGGATGGAAGAAAAGATCACAATAATTGGGACATGAGGTGTCATACCATGGTCATAATAAAACCTTGTGTTTTATTAATGGTTAAATAGCCATATGTCCTTCTTTCAAAGATTCAAACCAATTCCATACCACACTCAGTGATATCACATTGTTTCATCCCATCGGCAAACAACCATAAGACTATCAAAGTTGCAAGGAGTAACATCACTTGGAATTTTGTCCAAAGGAAGAGCATAATTATGGCACACTTATTTTTTTAAATTTTAATTTTTAATTTTTTTGAAGTTTCTGAGAAGTTACGAACCTTCAAGCATGGGTACATGTCTTTCTAGTGGGACCTGCAAAAGATTAGTTAGTGTCGATCAGAGTTTCTCTTACTTTTGGTTTTCATTAGATCTACAAGGATATGGTTACAACCTCATCAACATGATAGAACATATAGAAGTAGCCAAAGAGAATCCACAAACCCCCTTGATGTCACACCCTTTATATTTTATCTTGCTTTTGCACACTTCCATCTAGACACAATGTTTATGAAGTTATTTAGAGTTTGGATGATGAAAGAAATTACCATTATGACTAGAGAAAGAACCTCTTATTAATGAAATGGTTGAATAGATGTCATAGTCTTAATATCTGAATAATTAGTCCATTATGATTCAACAACATAGAGAAAATCCCTCATCTCTATGAGAAACATGATTAGTAGTGAGATTACATACAAGGAAAATTAAAACAACAATTAGAAAATGTAGAAAAAGTAGAAAGAATAGGAAAATGACAAAAAATTGTAAAAAATAAAAAGATAAAAAGAACTTAAAAATCCTAAAGATTAGAATGGAGGGTAACCCCCACAACTAAACATTTGATCATGGATAGGATTAATAAGTGGATGAAAATGATACATGCATGTATGAAACATTGGGAACCATTCATACGCTAGCCATTGGATGCCTATTGGGGGTGTGCTAGTTAGGTAGAAAATTGTTGGTCACACACCTAATTGTTATATGTAAGGTGGGATAAGATATCAGGTGTGTTGACAATATGGATGACTATTCCACAATAGGATCCTTGAGTATGAGATGGTATGCATGGCTTTGTTTGTCTTCCCACGTTTGTATATTTATTGGTTAGATGTGGGATTGGAGTACAAACATATGGTGATCCTTGTGTATAATCAAAGGATGTTGGTTTATACAAGGAAGGTGATATGCTAGATTGGCCTTGTGTTGGCTCAAATAATGTGGTGGGTCCATGCATGTTTTTCCTTGGCTTATGACCTTTCCTCTAGAAGGAATGTTTTTGGTGTTGGGGTTGGAACCCACTGGTGTCCATGTGTCTTTGCACATTTCCAGCACAAGTGGCACTCATTTGTTGATATGGCGATGTGAATCCTTCTTGTGTACTTGGTGATGATGTATAAGAAGGTGGATGATGAAAATATCGAGGATGAGTTTGATGGTAAGAGGCACGAGGTGGTGATCCTTCAAGGGATGTCATGTATTGATGGTATTCAAGAGAGTGGTAGTGGAAATTTGAAATGCAGGATACCGAACTAGTTGAAAAAATAGGATGTTAAACATAATATGCATGAGGTCTCGGTGTATGTGGCTAATTTGATGGTGGACTCCCACATGACTGTGGTTGTTGCCACTATGGTTGATAATGTTAAGGCTAGTAATAAGTCCTACTAGGATGGTACGATTGATTGTGGGACTGTCTATAATTACCTTGTGGGAGAGAAATTCTTTCTGGCATGTGCTATTGCACAAACTTTAGATTTAAGGCTCTTGACAATTACTCCTATAGATGTAACAATATAGGGCATTTGCTCTTTCTATGGTCATAAATGCATAGCTCACATCTATCATCTTCGTCTATGGTGTATTCTTTAGCCTTACTTCCGTTAGCCACTTTTCTCGTTAATCAAAAAGTGTTCCTAATTATTTCTTAGTTCTATGTCCTTCATTGATTGTGATCACCTGGCTTATGTTGCATAATCTTCTCCATGACTATTTCAAAAATATTTTTAACATTTTCATTTATCCATTTAGACATCCTATTAAATTTTTCTTCTAAATCATCAAAAGACTCCTTTATCAACAAATTTTATTGCAGAATCACCTTATCAAAGGTGGTTTCATTTTCCTTATCATAAATTTCGACCTCCTTCAATTGAAGATTTGGGTCCCATTAATGTTTCTTGACATTCTCCCACTTGCACATATCTCCTTATTCTTTTTCCATACACTCTATTATCTCTTTGACTTGATGGACCTAGAGTTCATATAGTTCCCCTTGGACATACATCCCAAGAATCATCTTTATTTTATTATGAAGTCCATATATGATGTGGTAAATTTGCTCTTCCTCTAAGAAACCATGTCCTAGGAAATTTTTTACAAATGAATAATATCTATCTAAGGCCACATGCAAGGGTTCATTTTGTTCTTATTTCCACTCATGGATTTGTCTCATTAGGTTGGACACTCTTTTATAAATTTGGTATCTCTGATTGAAAAGTTATAGCATTGTAGACCATTGTTAGATTCAATTTGGTCTCAACGATCAAAACCACACTTACACTCTATCAATTAGTGTCCTATGAAAGAGCTTAAGCTTTTTCCATCCACTTTCAATGTTGTAAAAATCATAGGCATCATGGAAGGATTGTAAATAATGTTGCAAATCTGAATCATAGCCTCCTACAAACTTAGGAAGACTATTCATGCTTAGCTTAGGTAAATGACTTTATTTGCAATGCTTGCAAGATATCTTAATGGCCTCTATCATATGCATTAGGCTCTTAGTGACCAATAATGGTTCATCTTCATCAAGTGAATTGTGAGGGAAATTTCTATGTTCATGATATCTTCTTTACCTTTTACCATGGGTTCGATTCTAGATTTTAGTCTAACCCTTTAATGGGATTCTATCTCTATACCTATGTTCATCTTCACTAGAACTAAATTTTGAAGGAAAAGAGAAATATGAGGAACTATAAGGATTACCATGACTTCTATAGTGTTCCTCAGTGTCCCTTAATTTATTGTTTCTTGGTTTCAAGGAGATCTTAGACCTTGAGGCCTTCCCTAGTCTAGGATGTACATCATCTTCTCCAAGATTGTCTAGCTTAGCTGAATGTAGTTTCTGAGTGTCGTCAAGGTGATCATAATCATAAGAAACCTTTGCATAAGATTCATCACTTAAATCTTCTTCATCATATATCCTGTTAGTTATCCAATTAATGTGTCCACTATATAGCGCATAGTCACTTTCATGTGAGAGGGACATTGCTCTTGGTTTATGGTGTGTGCGCTAAGAGTTTCAAAAAAGATATATCATTAATACCTTTTATAGTGATCATGTATAATATAACTAATCTAGATAACTAGCACCATCCTTGGCAATGACGCCAATGATGTGGCAAGATACCCCTATGCACAACCATACAAATCACAACTGTTCATGCATGGAACTATTTGTGGCATGTAGATCATTAAGCTTGGATCATACTTCACTATCGTCCCACTTGACCTAGTGGTATCTTTATCATGTATGGTTTAGTCCAAAGTGGGGCTTATGATGTGGTCTAATATCTATGGTACTCTTGATGATAGAATGAGATAAATTCATTAACTAATGAATAATGTAAGCAAAGTCTAAATTAGCCTAAGGTAATGGTATCCACTCTTAACCATCTATACACATCTTGCACTTCGTGGGGCTACTTCTGGGTTTACCAAGTATATGTCACTGGTTGTGCTAAATGATACACCTCTGGACAACCAAGTATTTATACTTAAACACTCATGATTAAGGTGTAGACATTCCACTTAATAACAAGAACACTAAATAATAATAAATGGAAATGTTTAATTAAAGAAAGAATTAAATAATTAAAGAAATGATATTAATCTAAGTGGATGCTGCAATGATGGAAGTAATTGCGATCTTTATTTCCAATCATGTAACATGTCCAAGTATGTCACACTCAAACAAGGATGTCATATAGTTACAAACATCACATTGCAGGAATACACTAGGAATAATAGACTTAAAAGAGAAGAAATTGAGAAGTAACTATTTCTAAGATATGCTAAAAGCTATCTCATCTAGAATCCCAAGTGCAATATTTATAGGTAAGGTATAGATGAGGCAATGTTAGGTATTGAACATCGCTTATTAGCCTTGACATTGGGTACACAATGTCAGGACTCCAACGTCACATATTTGACATTGATGCCCAAGAAATTACATCTCATCATACCCCCACAACTAAATGAAAACTTATCCTTGAGTTAAAAAAATCATGAACAATTCCTTTACAAAATATTAAGTGTGTATGGGATTACTGACTCACTCCAACAATGGATAAAATAACTGACACTTCACATGCCGTAGTGGTGTAGCACAAAAATGGAACACATTATTACAAAACAAGATAAGACAAAACAATACTGGAAGGCTCATGTAGTGCCCAAAGGTGATGGCTCTTCCATTGGTCATTTCCCTTAGTTGTCAGGCCATTAGAATTTGTAACGATTGGGCAAGGCTTGCAATTTTTCTTCCTTCATCCTTGGGTCATGCATCATCCACACTACTATGCTGATGTGTGCTAGTACCAGTACATCCCAAGGAAATGGCAATTGTAGAAATATTTAATTTACCTTGACATACCATGAAATGAACTACCATTGTTCCTCCTCAAAGGCCCTAGCTTTATCCCTTAGCTTATGATAGTCTATTAATCTTCAAGCTAGGTTCGAGGCTATATCTTTCTATACCTAGTAGCTAGCTTTAACCAACTCTAATTCTGAGTTTGCCATTTGTAAATTTTGTAATGCATACATCTAATCCATAAACTCCTTCTCATATAGTGCATAGGTGGTCGCCACATGATTCTCCAACATGCTTTGGGAATGACCTTCTATTAAAATAGCAAGGTTGACATATCTGAGGTTAGCCAACACTATGTATTACTTCAAATATTCTATCTACAGGTCGTTATTTTTAACTTCTACTTGTTGGACCATGGCATAACTATCCAAAATGGCCTACCATTCAGAATTTTGTGTTGCTAAGGAGTTGATGGGGGCCTTGGCCATCTTGATTTCCTTCTCATTAATTTTCTAATACATGAAAACCTAGTTCTAGAAGTGTTCTTTTAACTTCTCATGTTTCTTAACCTCATTCTACAATGAACTGATATCAATTGTTGTCTTTTAATGAATACCACATACCTCCTCCATAGAGAGGATTCTATTTTCTCACACCAATTGACTCATATCCTAGTCAACCCTCAATAGTTATTCCCTTAATTGGTGAATACTATCTTCTAAGATGCTCTTTTTTCTTTCCACTATGGTCAACTAGGCATTCTCTTTAGCAAGCCACTTATTTTCTTCTTAAATAGTATCCTATGCCTTTTGATGTTCATGAGTTCACACATCTATAGTGGAGGCGTTCCAAATGTCCATCTCCTTTGCTTTCTCTATAGATACTCTCTC
>MNCI01015492.1:0-11394 GCA_015680685.1 Gnetum montanum
CATGTGTGCTGGGTTGATGGACCTTTTATTGATCCTTACCCCAAGAATTATAATGGCTAAAATGGTCACCATCATAGGCTCCTTCAGTAGTGATGTTCATCACTTCGTCATCTCGATGCATGATATGAGGGTAGTTTTGGACCTCATTGAGGCCTTCTTCGTTGATCTCTTTGGAATTATCACAAATGGCCTATTGGTCATTAATAAGGCCGATAAAGAGGTGGATCATAGAGAAGAGAACAAGGGCTAGTTGAAGGGCACTTAGTCTTACAAGGACATCCCAATTAAAGATGTGCATGTGTTTGAGGTCTAGAAGCTTTACCCTTTCTTTCATGCACGTTCCTTCCTAAAGATGCTCTCCCAAGGGAAAATCCTTAGGGTCGAATAGGAATAGGTGATGAAGGAGGCTCTGTAGGAGGGCCCAAGGTTCAACTAAGCCTCCTACATTGCCACTAGCCTACATGCAAAGATCACTAGGCTATGCTTCAACCTCTAGGCGAGGTTTCACATACACTTCGCATTCTTCACAGGGTATCTGTGAAGGTTTCCAAAGCTCTTGGTGGTTTGAGATAGGAGGTGATGGGTTGTGTAGGACTATGAGTAATTGTTAAAGCCTTGGATTAAGCACATGTTCATGACCACTTGCACATAGGACCTTCCAAAGAGATCGATGAGTTGTACTCAGTGATGACCAAAGGTTTCTTGGGGTGATCACATTATTTGTGTGATAGCATGGAAAAGTGCCCTCAAATTGTTATTGGGGATGTAAACAAGTCTAGCCATGTATTGTAGAAATGGTGGGGCTAGCCAAGGTAAAGATCAAGAGGCCACACCCAATAGAGGAGGTTTCTTCTGAGGTTGGGTAGGCAAGCATCAACAAGATCTACCTTAAGATCCTGAGCTTGAGCATAGCTATAATACATTAGTAATTATATATTGCTAGATGCCTTCATTTTGTATTTTTTATGTTTTTTTCTATGTTATGAAAATGCTAAAATGTTATATTTGTAAATTAGGAGAAAGTGCTACCAAAGCTATGGTGGCAGTAGTAGTAGAGGTGGCCCCTCCTCAAGCTAAGGAGGGGGAAGCACATAGGGAGGAGCTACACGAGGCCACCGAGACCCTCTAGTAGTTGGAGGTAGAAAGGCTATTACACCTTGATAGGGGTGATTTTTCTAGCCTCTTTAATGGTGTTCACCTAGGAGATCCCCCTGCTCTCATGCTTGAGGGCTTGCTAGGTAAGTACCTTAGATTACCATCTATTGTTGCTTTTTTATTTAACATCTTTGGCTATTTAGTTGTTTCTTATTGCATTATTATGTCACAGCCCTAGATGAGCTTGCTAGTGGTCCATCATCCACGTCTACCTACCACATGAAGCCATGGGTAGAAATGCCAAAAACGTTTGCCTTCATGAAAGACATTGTTGAGGACATGGTAGACTACCTACAGTAGGTAGATCCCAAGCTCAGTATGCATATGATGTTTCTTTACCAATTCAATGCTTAGTCTGTGGCTAAAGTTGATTTTCTTGTTGAATGTCAACAAGTTATAATCTTTGCTAGAATTTGAGCAGGGTGGCTAAAGTAAATGTTATCTCCAAATTTCCTCCTAAAGTAGAGTAGATGCCTTGTCATGTGTACAAGGTAGTCAGCAAGTGCATGCTTTTTTGCATGAAAGCATTATGGATCTATAGGCTCTCAAACAAGCACCTATGGAAACACATTCACAAGCTTTAGAAGAGAGTGACAAGCCAAGACACAAAGATCAAGGACCTTCAATTCCAGAATGACTTCTTTGGGGCTTAGTTATTTAGGGATAGTACCTAACCAACTACAAAGATCAATTATGTTAGGTACTGGTTGATCATTTGGGGCAAGAACAAGGCCACTCGACAGATCATTGAGCAGTGGTTACAAATGGATCTGCTCACCTAGAAGAATTAATATTGGAATAACTTTAGTAACAAGGTATACAAGTGGGGGCACATGAAAAAGAACTATAAACACCACTAGAAGCATGAGTAAGATGCATATCTTCAGAAACTCATAGAATAGTTCATTGAATGTTGTTGCCACGAGATGTTCCTTGAGGCAATCGATGAGAGACGAGCTTTCAGGATATTTTCTCATCATATAATGGTTAGTGATTCTTTAGAGAGGCAGATTTTTATGCTCTTAGGAGAGGCTTCATCTACCACATTTTCTATGAAGATACCAGCATAGACCACTATGGACAAAGGCAAGACCCTTATAGGAGTTGACTTTGACCAGGAGGACTAGACGTGACTATCTAAGGCTTAGATCCTCCAACACTTGGAGAAGAGCCTTGATAGCCTTACCCTAGACATGATCAATGTGGGACCCTCTCAAGTTAGCTTTTATGCTATTTTTATGATCTTTATCTTTTGTGTTAGCTTGTATATGGTACGTTTGCTTCTAGGTTTGTTGTTTTGTTGTTGTTGTATCATTAACAGGCACCAAGTGATGTTGTAGGCCCCAGTAGCGTGGCAGATGAAAAAGGATCTCCACCCCCACCTAGTACCACTGGTTGAGCATATCTTGATGTAGCCCTATTGTAGGGAATTTTTGCATTTTTGTTTATTATTATTTTCTATATGATGCAAATGATCATGCTATGTACTATCATTTCTGTGAGATGTGATGGATATTTTGCCATATGAAGTGTATGATGTGTAAGAATTTTGCATTTATTTGTTATGTGTTTTGATGTTAGGAATGAAATAAATTTGATGTGACTTGGACACTATGAGACAATGCTAGTTTAAGGTCATTTTAGGCCATGATGATAGTTTTAGGGCATTTCGGTTGAAACACCACAAAATTTTAGGTCTCAACAGCTCAACTCCAAATTTGGCGAAGTGTCAAAATGGTGGTACTTTGTGCAAATTTTTCTAAGTGTTGAGTGTAGTAAGCTCTAACTCCTAGATTTGAAAAATTTTTCTAAGTGTCAAAATGATGGCACTTCCTACAAGTTTATCTTAGTGTCAAAACTTGGTAAATTTTTCGAAGTGTTGGTGCTATGCTCCCCAACATAGTTAGCGTAGTAGGCATCAAGGCCTATTTTGCAAAATTTTCTAAGTATCAACAGAAATTACATGAAAATTTTTCTAAGTGTTCTACTATGCTCTCACTCTACCTACTACACTCTAGATCATAGCCAACATAGCGCACTTTTTAGTAGCCAGTTTTGCCTAAGTGTCAAGCCAAAAGCTATCAAGCTAGCTCAACATGGAAGAGGCATTTGGCAGATTTTCTAACTTCTAAGGCCACTCATCTTGCTCTGCTTTAGAGAATAGCTAGCATAAAAAGAATAAGGATTATAGTCTTCACCAAATTCTTCTAAGTTTCCATGCTACGCCTTGTCCTTAGCCAATGTCTTGTGTTCCCACATAACACGGGATGAGCATAGTAGCTAGTGTCTCATGTACCACATGTAACACAGGATGAGCATAGTAGCTAATGTTCCATGTCTTACATGTAACATGGGATGAGAATAGTAGCCAACATCCTATGTCTTGCATGTAATATGGGATGAGCATAGTAGCTAGCATCCCATTTCCTACATGTAACACATGATGAGCATAGTAGCCAAATTTGGAAAAAAAATTTTGTGATCCCATCCACTACACTACCACATGTCACCCAATCTGCATTTTGGGCTACCTCTAGCCCTATAAATACCCATATGCCCCAATGTTTTAGGGGTTGGCTTCCATTTTTCACTAGTGGGGAAATTGGCACTTTCATTTGGAATTTGGCACTTTGGCATCTTAACACTTAGCTTCATGGACAAATAAGACCTAGAGCACACCACATAGGTAGAGAGGCATAGCTAAATTGCATGGTATATTGTAGCTCCATTGCAGCCTCGCAAAACATCGCATAGTACACTATGGTAACCAAACTAGCAAGCATAGTTCATCATAGCGAGCACCAAACTTCATGGATTGACACCACCAAGACTGTGACTATGCTTCCATTGCACTTGTTGTACACTATCTACCTTTTGAGATCCTTTTGGAATTAGCTACACTTCCCCTTTTGGGGTGGTGCATGAAACACCGTAAAAATTTCAAGGCCTCAACAGTTCAGAAAAATCTTATGACTCAGGCAAGGATTTGCAACAAGTCGTGGTTCAACAAGTTCCCTTTCCAACTAAGGTTTTGTTTTGCCATGCTACGTAGCACAGCGTAATAAACTCCAGAGGATAGAACAAGATAAGGGATGCACGACGGCAAGCCTTCAACTTTGCAAGTTTTCTATGTTTCGAGAAATCTTAACTTCTGGCATATTACGCTGCATTATGCAACATAGCGTAATGTAGCATAACGCAGCATAATGCCAGAAGGTAGTCAATCATAGCAACAAAGATGACAAGATTCGAGACCTTGATTGTCCAGCAAAATCTTAAGGCTTAAGCAACGATCCGCACATTTCAGCAAGTTTTCTTTTTTGGTTAAGGGGCCTATTATGCTACATTACGTAGGGTAGCATAATAAACCATAGAATGATTGATCAAAAACAAAGGAAACATGACGACAACACTTCAATTTTTTGCAGGTTCGCTATTTTACGCTGAATTACGCTATGCAGTGTAATCCAGCATGACGCAACGTAATACAAGCAACAACAGAGAGAGCACAATTTAGGAATCAGCAGTTCATACATCACAATACACTCTCTAGCATATTGTAGCATAAACAAAGAATAGTTTGTTGCTGAAACTCCAACAAAAGTGGTTTACAATGCATTACGCTTTAGAGCGTAATGTAGCATGACACCGCAAGCTTCAAACACAAACACATCAAGTCAATGACATCTTGTAGGTTCAGGAGACACGTCATCTAAACTGCATTTTTCTCCTATCCCTAACCTTATAAATATTCTAGTTGACAAAAATCAAAGGGTTGACAAAAATTTCCTGGATTGACAAATTTTCTCCATGAGTAATTTTCTTTCATTGGTAATCGTTGAAAGCTTTTAGCAAAGATTGACAAGAGAGCAAAAGAAGATCAGCGATCGTAAGAACATCGGAGGTGATTGGCTAGAATCCTTGATTAGAAATAGCTGATTAATGGATATTCTACTTCGGGTTTGACTTCCTTGCACCTAGATTGGCTAGAATAAGATAGATCGACCTTTGCTTGTTTTATCTTTAAATAGCCTTCTTGCTATGGGCACGTGTTCGTCTAAACTGAAGTCCATCTATAATCATTGTATCCAACATATTTTGTTCATAAGTTAGATCCCAAATCTCGAGATTACACACTCTCTAAATCCGATTTCTTGCTTCCTATCTATACAGATTTTGCAATCACTTTAAATCGTTTAAATCTCTTTCAATTACTTTCAAGATTAACGATATTATATCTCCTCATTGGGATCATCCTTTTGCCATATGATTATCATAAAATTTTACTAATTAAGTAAGTCCCTATCTGATTGACAAGACCATTCAGGGCACCTCGGATTCATCTTCTCTAGAATGGCCCTTACACAGATTCGAGGTTAGAACTGTGTACACGGACTTCTGCTCAGTATTTCCAGTGACTGATGTTTTCCATTGTTACAGTGCACTTATGTTCTCAAATTCGGTTACATTTCTCAAGAATTTCTCTTTGGTATTCAATATAACACTTGTATTTTCTTGCTTTTTCATATGTATTTGCATATTTACATCACTATTCTCAGGCTGGGACACCCCGCTACACTTTAGCTTAGCTAAACCAAATGCCTGTGCATAATGAAGTATAAACCCTTCTCACACATGGTTTTTTTAACACAACATAAGTTCTTTTCTAATTGACAAGACTATTCAGGGCACCTTGTTTCCATTTCCCAGCATGGCCCTCACACAGATTTGAGGTTAGGCTATACACCCATGAACCTCTCGGTGTTCCAGCCACCAATGTTTTCAGTCATTCCATTGGACCTCAGTGGTATTTTAAGGTTGTTTCAAGCCATGTGTTTATTAGTTTAAGGCCATTTCAAGCCATAAAATGGAAGGAAAAAAGTTTCCAGTTTTAGGCCATGGTGGGCTATGTGATGCCAATTTAGGGCCATGGTAGGCCATGTGCTAGTTTAAGGCCTTTTCAGGCCAAGTGATGTAAGGGAGATTGCTAGTTTTAGGACATGGTGGACTATACTAGTAGTTTTAGGCCATTCTGAACCATGTGTTAGTTTAATGAATTTTTGTACCATGGATTGTAAGAGAGATTGTTAGTCTTACGCTGTGGTGGGCCATGTATTTTTGGAATTTTTAAATTTTATGATTTTTATGTATGTTAATGTTTTTTCATGCATATGTTAATAACTGCTAAAAAGTAAATTATGCACGAATGAAAGAATTAAATGTGTGACAAAGCAAACAATTCAAAATGAAAATAATGAAGCTAAATTATAAATAAGAAAACAAAATGCAAGTAAGAAAGGTATGCAGAAGTGAGCAGTAGGTAGGCACCTTAGCACATGTTGGACTAAGGGGATCCCTTACTCATGTAGTTGCTTCATAACTCGATGTGGATTGGGGGCTGCATATGACCTAGAAAGCATGATGTAGTACTCACCTTGACCTTCTTCAACTATGTCAAAGGGAAATTCTACCTACAAAGAATCCTTCAAGAGGTTAGTGGCTTTGGTTCCTTAGGTTGGTCTGCCTCACATGTTTCACCCTCATCCTTTGTGGGAGGCACATCATTGGGGAACTCCAACTCTAACCCTTGTTCAATGTCAATGTTGGTAATAGTTAGAGGGGCTACATTATTATCATAGATAATAACCTCTTCACCTTTTTACAAAAGGTGGATTTCTTGGTGGATAAGGAAGGAGACAACCTATAGCTAGGCTAGCCAAGGCCTATCCAAGATCGAGTTGAAACTTAGCATCTCCTCAAGAACAATGAATTTTGCAATGGTGGGGAATTATTTCCCCACCACAAAGGCTATTGTGACAGTTCCTCTTATGATAATGCATGAACCATTGGAGGATTTCAAGCATGTTGTCTTTGTGGATTTGATTTGGTCAACATGATCCAACTTGTTAATGACTATGTATAGGATGACATTATTTGCTACCCCATTGTCAATATGCACCCTATGGATTTTGCATTGCCCAACATGGATTGTGATAAACACTAGTGTAGTAATGACCTAATCCTTCTTAGGGTCAACCTTGATTGCCTTATCACATAATGCCAAGGGGGTTGAACTTAACTCTTGCGATGCAAGAGGTAGCATCACAACATGTATAGATTGTTCATTCACTGGGATGTCCCCCATAATAGGAATGGAGGTCAACATGTGAAGCAACACTTCAAGTTGGGTAGAGGAGGTCATGATTACTTTGTATAGGCTTAGTGTTGTGTTTTCTTACTTTAAATCCTATTTAACTTGTGCCAATGCATCAAGAAAGTCCTTTTTGTTGTATGCTACCTTGTTGTTGGCCATCATCTCCTCCATAAGGCCTAAGAGATGAATCTGTCTTGGAGGAGATTTGGACTTTGCTTGCCTTGCTTGTTTTGGAGCCTCAATGCTCCATTGTTGGTTGCTTATTATGGCCTTTTTGGTTGATTGGGCCATGGGGATAGAGGACAAGGGGATGGGCTTTAGTGGGCCTAGTGCCCTTTGCTCCATTTGATGCCTAACCATTTTTTTGATGGGGTTCTCGTTAGGCCTTCTAGGTAGCCACCTTGATTTCCTACTAGCATCACTTGTAGGATGGGGCCTCAGGTGAGTAGGGACTAATGCGTTCCCCACCACTAGACTTCTGACAGGTGGGGAGTTTGCACGTTGTATCATCCTTAAGACAAATGGTGATTAGATTTTTGCTACTAAAACATGCTGTGGAACCTTGACCACAAAAGATGTCATAAGCACCCAAGGTGGTTCTCTAACAATGAAAGGGATCCTTGAACTAGTAGAAGACAAGGGAACACCATGGTTGCCAGAGGGCACATGAACCAAAAATCGCTCCTACACCAGTTCTGAGTGGTCATTAATGCTAATAGCATTGATGGTGTACTCTAAACCACTTGCATTTGAGAGGATCCTTGTAAACCCACATTGATTAGTTTTGGGGGTGAACTGGGTTGGTTGCATCAAGGACCAGCTCACCCTATCAATCATGCATTATACATCATCCTACAAAGCCATGCAAAAGTATGTAAAATGGCCAATAAATTAGTAATAATGGCAAAACTGATCTAGCCTAAATTGCTTAGGGACCAAAGGCTCATTTGATAGTGTGGTTGAGGGATTCTTGTAGAGCTCACAATATCTATCATGACATTTGCAAGCATCCTCAAACATTTGCTTATACTAGATGTGTCTATCATGAAGTAGTTGATCCAAGAGCTCTAACAACTTGATGGGCAATGATGTATACTTTGAGCGATCCTTGCACTCAAAGTTTGGTCTTAGGGTAGTTGATGTCGTGGCCACTAATGATGTAGGCTAGTTGTTTGCTACAATGCTAGAGCTAGAAGCCTTGTTGTTGTTTGCTAGGGCCTTGGGTGGCCTGGCCACTAGTTTGGCATTGGTTGGCTTAGCTTCATTAGCCACTATTGCTATATCTATGGTTGCCTATTTTCCATTTTCCTTTTCTTTCTTTACATGCAAGTTTTTATAGGCCATGTAGGCTAGCTTCTTGTTAGCCTCCACTGCATCCTAAATGCTCTTGGTTTGAGAAAATGCTTAGATCAAGGATTGTAGGGCAAGATAATATAGTTTTGAGTTAATGAAGTCATTCACTACACCTATAAAAATAGCTAGTAGGTGTGTCTTTAGGATGGGCTCACATATTTCGTTGAGCAATGTGCTCCAATATTGAATGAATTTTTACATGGCCTTTAAGTGGCCCTACTTAGTTTGCATCAACTAGTCTAAGGTCACCTTAGGCTTCAAGTTATACTTGATGTGCATGAAAAATTGACTAAGAAATTCATCCAAATAAGAAATGGAGGCCTTTGGGAGCACCCAATACCAATCTAGCACCTTGTCGATCAAGGACATGGTGAACACATGAATAATGGCATGTGGCCATGCTTATAGTAGGAGGCATTTAGATTGGAAGATTACCAAATGGGCATTGGGGTCCCCTTCACTATTTTATTTGATGAATTGGAGTAGTGGAACCCCAACAAGCAATGTAAATGGTGGAACTACAACATTAGTTGGATCATCTTGGTAGAAGTCCATCACATGAAATGTTTCAAAGAGGGTAGCCTTGAGCTGCTTGACATCTTTAGTTAAAGTCTAAATGAGTTGGAAGGCTTGATCTAGACTTGGGGAGGTTGTATTGGGCTATGTGGATTATGCTACCCACCATGTTGTTTGAGTGGCCCATGACTTAACTACAGGTTATGTGACCATGCAAGATGCCTATTATGTGGGCTATGCCATGAACATAGTAGTTGGGCCCCATCACGTGCTTGTGGGTTGGGCCATTATGAAGGGTCTAATACAACAAGTGGGATGTCAGATGCTTGGGCCATTGTGAAAGGTTTCGACATGATAGGAAATACATAGGATGCCTAAGTCATATGCGATAGGGAAATGTGCATGGGATGCACGTCAGGTTGCACAGGTATAATGGTTACTAGCACAGACAATGAAATAGGTTGCAGTTGTATGACAAAGGATAGACTAAAAGGATGGACCACATCCTAATGTGTATGGTGGATTGCCATCATAGGAATTGACTTGGGAGATGACACTAGTCTTATCACTGTCTCCAAAAGGACATATGGCTGGGACTATGGAGGAATGAAAGTAGAGGTTGTCTACTAGAATGATGTTTGGAAGAAGTCATCATGCTCAGATCAAGCTTCAAACTCATCCTACTCCTCCTACAAGGGCTATTCATAGTTCATCTTTGCCTCACGGCCAATGTTTCAGATGAGTTATCAAGCATCCATTGGTAGGGCTTTGTGAGTGGAATGAATTCCACAATGGAGGGGAGGTATTCCTTCTCGTTTCAATGTATGAGCTCAAAACTTCATTTGACCTCCATTTCTTGATGATCTACGTATAAACCTACCTAGAGCTTTGTGAAAACAAAGTTGTACTACTCATCATTTAGCACCATGTACTTAGGAGGTAGGTTGTACAACCTAAAGGATTGCCTCTATTCTACTATGATAATATTGATAGGATGGTCAATCTAGATTTCTTACTGAATGGGCTAGACAACAATTGTGCTTGAAGTAGAGGTTGAAGGCTACTCAATGTTCATAATGTAAAAGAGAAAAACACAAAAGTTGCTATTTGCAAAAGGTAGAAAAAAGGGTAGCTCTACTAATTGGAAAAAATAACTAAGTGTAAAAGTGCAAAAAAAATACTAAGTATAAAATTGCTAAAAAATGGTTAAGTATAAAAATGCAAAAAAAAAATGACAAGTGTAAACTACTGAAAAAAATGGCTAACTCTAGGACTACACTCACTCAAATATAGCCAACTATGCTATCTACACTAAGAGCTAGCTACGTTCTTTTGAGCACCTAGAATTTGGCTAAGTGTAAGGTATATGCTCTAGTGTTGTCAATCGAGGTTTCAAGGTAACCAAAAATAGGGTCTAGTCTACACCAACAACTTGTAGAAAACTCCTACACTAGACTAAGATCTAGCTACTTCCATGGTAGGTCCACAAGGTTCTAAGGTCTATGCTAGCTTGGAGCTAGCAATGGTGGTGAAGATAGCACACAAGACAACAATCAAGGGATACTGTAGAAGGAAATGCCACTAGTCCTCCTTCTAATGCTAGAAAACTACAGTGACCAAAAACAGGCTAGAATGGTATATCGAGAGGTTTATGATGCACATAGTTTGACCTTGTGTTTGTGTGAGGGCCTACTGAAAATGTAGATGGGGTGTCTACAATAGTCTTGTCGATCGAAGTGGGACTTATAGGGTGTTACACCAAAACAAATGCTAAGGGTTCACATGGTGTTTGCAGCATCCATGATGTCAACTAGGGTGAGTGTAGTTGAAGTTTCTAGTGCAAAAAAAAGAGTGCAAATGTGTGAATATGTGAAAAACATGGCAAAAAATGCAATTAAAGACTAGAATGTGAGAGAAAATGCTAAAAAATAAACAAGTAAGCAAGAAAGAAAGCAACATTGCCAAAAATGAAAAGATCATAGTTAACTGCAAGGAATAGGTAAGAAGGTATGTGGTGTACAAATAAGTCTAATAGGCAACATAGTCATAGTCTCAAGGTGTATAAGCTATGAAGACTAACATTCATCATGAAGTCTGTGCTTGTTGGGTTTCCTACCATGGTGTTCTATGGGCTATAGTGGTTTGAAGTGTGTTGCAGTGGTGTGCAACAATGCCAAGTGCTAGTCTAGTATTTGGAAAAATGCCAAGTATGCTAA
>MNCI01015493.1:15471-37317 GCA_015680685.1 Gnetum montanum
TAACCACCATAGAGATAAAAAAGCTACAATGGACAAGTGTCATATTCCATGGCCAAGTGTCTTCATTCAGTTGCCAAGTGTCTTCATGTAGTTGCCAAGCGTCTTTGTTGAGTCACCAAGTGTTCACCATGAAGAGAAACAAGTTGCAGTTGACACGTGTTCCATGTAGTTGACAAGTGGCCATTGTGGAGATAAATAGGTTGTAGTTGACAAGTGGCCTTGGTGGTGGTTATAACCACCATTTCAATTGACAAGCGTTCAATTTACATAGGACTTTGAACAATTGTTAGACAAATTCCATTTTTAAATCAATATTATATTTTATTGTTATTTATATCATAGTAGTAGAGATAATAACCATGGATTTTATGCATGGGTTGATATATAAATATATGTATGTGTATACAACCAAATGCATAAGTGGGGTTGTACTCTCACATTTTAATTTGTGACACCCCGAATGTAATCCCACTTTTATATTAGGGCCGATTCCATCTTCATCTTCTCTACACTTTATGGAATGCCTACAATGCAGATTCAAGATCTTGGCAACTTGCATACATAGATACGAACAAACTGGCAACAAAAGTATGACTTTGAAATCCATGTTTCCACACATGGGAATGGATGCATTTTCCCAGTTCCAGGGAGGAAACCTTTGAGACCATCTTTCTCCCAGGTAGCAAGAATACCAGCACCAACATTATCAAAAATTCCTACCTGCAGTCTCTGCTTCAAAACTTCACAAGGAATCCTCGTGGCCGTCCTAAGGACAGTGCCAACAAAGGACGAAATAGATTCTACCTAAATGTTAGAAAACTCTGTGGATATATTTTCTAACAGCTTCTTTATAGCTTTAGAAAAGCCAGTTTGCAATCCATGGCTTGAAAATTATCCTAAAATTGCTAGGATTGAACCTCTGTATAAGCCTGCAACCCCAATTTCAAGTATTTTTGAAACAACCATAGGGAAAGAAAGTGTCGATGCCTATACCCATTTTCATGATGAACATCCCAGTAAACTATAAGGATTTTCTGCACACCCAACTCTGGTCGGTCACATAGCATGTGCTTTGCCGCAATAGCTGGACAATGTAGCCAGCAGAAAGGAGGGTGACGAGGGAGGATCCAGGGCTGAAGTAGATAGAATTGAAGGACAAGGCCAGATGCTGCCGCCGCATGGCCGAAAATTTAGGGGATGATAAGTCCCGTATGAGCTGAACATGGGAAGGACTATGGATGCGTAGTAGCTACTCATGGTGAGCCTCCATAGCCTGAACCTCCACCCAGCGTCCGAGAACGCCGCTGTCCGCAGGTAACCGTAAACGGCCCGAATGCACTCCGGCTACTCTAGATGATCATCCTCGGCCTCGTAAGTCGTAGAATTTCTCTGAAACACCACATATGTTCTGTGCACCCGAGCAAACCCTAGATTGCGTGAATGATGCCCAACATTTTTCTTACCTCTTGTTAATGTCTTTCAATAAATATATGTCATCCTAGTAGCCGAAAAAGTAGCATTTGTGAAGATAAGCCATTAGCTTCCATGCTTGTGTTTTCTCTAGAGTTGTTCTTTTTAATTTTGAGTTGGGAATAAAATTCCAAAATCATGCTCAAGCTCGTTTCCATTACCGTACTCATTAAGGTGCAATATTTTACCATCACTGCTATCAGAAAGCTCCTTAAAGAAAAAATGCAAAGACGATTTGTTACACGTTTTTTCAGCGGATTTGACATCTAGTACACTTTTGACTCGGTGGCAAGATTTCTTCCCAAAGCACCTTCTCACGTCCTTGAAATGTCTAAGAATTGACTGCAGGAGGTTCCCTAGACCTCCTAGAAGCAGCGTCTGATTCAACACCGTCTTCTATGACAATTGTTCCATTTCATTTTCTATACTCAATTTTAAATTAACAATATCTTCTCCATCATTTCGTAAACATCCACTGATAATTTTTCCATTTTTTTATTCATACAATCTATTGATTTTAATTTTTGAATTTGGAACTTAGAATCATTAATAAATGCCTTAGCTTGGCAGCTGACAACATTTTCAAACAAAAATGCCAATAACCCTCATACCAAAAACCATCTTTTTCATCTTGTATCCTGGGTACTGAGCATCATAGATTTTACTCCACCTCATGGCATCTTGACACAACTTTGGATGCACTAATTATAAAATAAATAAAACTGCTTCATTTCAATGTCTCAAAAAGTATTGATTTCTTATTAGCGTCTACCAAATATAGCCCTTGTTTCTATAAAATCATATCTTAAAACACCCGACTTAGGTCTCCATCCTCCAAATTCTTCATGCACAGCAGGAAGCTTTGGACTATCTCTAATCTCAGAGCCATACTATTCCATGAAATGGCCAAAATGTGCCAATAGTAGCAAACTTCAAAAAACATCTGCAAAGCAAAGTGTCATGCTATGTTACGCTACGAAGCGTATTGTAGCATAGCAACAGTCATACAACCAGTTTCATGACCCAACTTCAAGTCCTTCAAATGTCCCTTTCTGTTAGGAAGCAACAGATCGTGTCTGCTGCTATGCTACGCTAAGCTACATGGTGCAGCAAGGCGTAGCAATCTTGCGGAAAAGACAGAAGGCAGCTCAAAGAACAAGGCTAGCAAAGTTGCAAGCTCCACAGTGCAGGAAGAAAGGTTTGCAGATTGACCAAGTTTTCTACGACTAAGGCCAGACACTACACTACATAGTGTAGCATAGTGTAGCAAGCATGTAACATATGTGTAGCGAAAAGCAGGACAACATGCTACGCTACGCCAAACATGCCACGCTACGATGCACAACGAAGCATGTGGGTGGTTGTGTGACATCAATGCACTTCACCTAATTGAACCGTTGGCACATGTCTCTAGATGCTGACAATGTAATCATAGTGTGGTAGGCTCACGGTTGCGACATTGCAAACTCAGGGTCATAATGGTCATGAATGTCCAATGGTCATACTGGCATGTGCAGCACTAGCAAGTCAATGAAACGTCTAGGGCACATGGCATCCAAACCACCTCTTTTGCATGCCCTTGGTCCTATAAATACTCCAATGAGCAACATTCAAAGGATCTAGCTCACACTCTCTCTCCTATTTTGGTAAAATTCCATTCAGTTCAAAATTTTGCCAAGTGTCTCATTTTTCTTCTACTGGGCGAATCAAGTTCCCCTCCTGGCACGTTGTAGCATCCAGCATTGTAAGATTTCTGTTTGACACTACGAATAGTTAGCATTCCCAAATGACATTCCATTTTGTCCCCCCTTCTACCACCTTGGTAGAATCTGTGCACTTTTAGTGCTTAAGTCTACGCCCAAGCCCACAACTTGCTTTGCTCTACATGTCCTGGTTGCTCTCAGGATCTCTGCACTCCGTTACACTGTGCAACCGACTGCCTCCACCCTGACAAAGCAAACTTGTAGCTTCGAAGAGGTGCCTTTTTCTAACTGTATCTTGTTTTTTTTCCTGTTTATTCCTATGTGTTGCATTACTTTCGGTTTTATTTACTTTTAAGCACTACTTCGCATTTTTCCCCATTTTCAAATTATATGTTGCAAAAGGCTATAGAGACACCAATTAAGTCCCTGTCTGATTGACAAGACCATTCAGGGCACCCTATATCTGCACACACTCCTAGCATGGCCCTCCCACAAATACAGGGTCGAGACTGTCACTCTCATCAACCCCTCAGCATTTTCTAGCCACTAACATTTTTGGTCACAACAGCCTTGTTGTAACCCTACAGGACATCCATGATACACTACAATGACCAACCTAATAGGCACAGACACCATGATGAGCACTAGACTTCATGGCCTGACACCACTAAGACTGTGACTGCACTCTCCATTATGCCTATTGGACACTACATACCTTCTAAACCCCCATTGGAGTTAACTACGCTTCCATTTGGGGTAGTGTTCCATTTCTCTCTCTCATTTCTTACATTTTCTTTGCATTTTTTGCATTTTTCATAGATTTTCACATTTTTACTACGCTCAGGCTATAGTCTTCATAGGTTAGAACCATTATTTTTGCCCAAACCCTTGACTATGCTCACCCCCATCCCATGACAATGCTCACCCTTGTCCCATGACTACGCTATGCACTTAGGACTAAAACATTGCTAGAACACTTAGCATCATTTCATGTTGTTTTTGTTGGTATTTCGACAAACCACCCCATCCCCAATTGCACCCAATGCAACAACTACAACCAGTAAATTCCCTGTTCAATCAACAAGATAGTTTAGGGTGCTCTGCCTTTGTTCCTAGCAAGGCCCTCATAAGAGGTGGGGTTAAGGCTATGCATCCATTGACCCATTAGTGATTCCAACTACTGACATTTTTGGTCATTACATAGGCCATTGTGTAAGAGATGAGGTTGTTAGAAATAGGGGCAAGTCTTGTTGAGATCCTAATGCATGCAGATCCCATTATCAAAAAAGAATGGATGCAATGATGCTATTGTGTCGACCGCAAGGAGTTTGGCATGCTCACACCAGCAAAGAGAATCTACTACAGGATTATGGCCTTCCATCTCAATCCCAAGGTGAAGCTAGTCAAAATCATCATCTTCGCTATGTGAGCATGCACTGCTCTAAGTGGGAGATTCCCTGTCAACCTTCCATCACTGATCTATTTGGAGATAGAGAAGCAATTTAAAGAAAATGAACATGGAAGAAAGGCACTCCCCTTTCCATGCCTCATCAAAAAACTATGTCGAATGGAAGGAATAGTCTATTACACCAACGATGTTGTTAGGTAGGTTTTGACCACCAACTGGGTGGAAATGATGAAAGATAAGATGCTTGCAAACACTATCCAAGAAGAGGAGTGGTGATCACCACCTCAACCTACCACTTAAATTATTGTATCAAACATCGGTGCAACTACCCAAAAATTGCAGGAGTACCAGAAATGGCTCTTAAGTGAACAAAAGCAACAAGCAAGCATGAGTGGTAGGGACCCATTCATGTATAGACCAGCAATGAGTCACTTGAATGAGATGTCTTGAACAATCAACTTTATGGGTGAAGGTGGATCTATCTTCTTGGACAAAAGAATGCAACTACCTGCAAGGTCAAATTCAAGTGCCAAAGAGATCATAGAATCTCTTGCAGAACAATAGCCACTTCCGTAAATCTTTGGGAACACTGCAACCTTCTTGGTGTGCTTGGAGAAGGATGAAGGGACAACTATATTGATGATGCAACACCAAGGGTAGGAGATTGCAGTAGAAGTGGTCATTGACCATATTACTGAAATGCTCAACACACTTGTGGCATTTACACTAGACATCACTACACTTAAAGATGTGCAAACATCCATAGGGATCACAAGCAACAAAATAAATGCACCATAGCATAAAGATCTGCTAGACTGACTGGTGGAAACTAGGAAATTACTTCCAAATGTCTTTGAGCTTATAGATAATATTATTATAACCTAGATAGAGCTACTAGAGGTAACAGAAAAAAATTATCATACTAGAGGGGCAACTTAAAATAGCCAAGGATCAGAATGAATGCTTAGCTATGGAAGTTGCTCAATTAAGAGCCTAAATTACTGACCCTTGCATTCCTCAACCTAGCACTAACAAGAGATGAAGCTATGGAACAACTTCACACTAAACTAAGAGGGTTTGAAGGTGTAATGAAGATAGTGGTGTTCTACCAATCCTTTGTAGAGGTCACACAACACAAGATTTAGAAGGCATTGGATTAGACTCGCCAAGAAAATGTCTAGTTGACCATAGAAAATCATTGCCTACAGAATTTTGATGTGCACAAGCAATAATTAATTGATTTCATCCATCAATAGTAGGAGTAACTAGCTAGATCAAACATAGAACTAAGGAGATTGATAGCAAAAAATAGAAATCTCTCCATTAAGGAGGTCTATGCCCTTCGACAGAAAACTACAATCGAGGTAACTGCCTAAATATTAGAGGCTCTCAAATTTGAGAGAGTCAAGGACCATTATAGAGAACAACTTGATCTACAAAAAGAGGTGAATGAAAAACACATCTAGTTGATGAAGGTGAAAGTGAATGAAACTCTCCAATAACTCCACCAAGGAAAGGAAGTGTGGAAACCCATCATTGATGGGATAAACACCTACAACAAAGTGGAAATCAGCATGAAAGAGTTTCAAATCAAGGAGATGATAGAGTACATGGAGATTGCCAATATTCGTTATGTAAATCTAGCCATGTTGACTATTTAATGGCTATAGTTAGAACTAGAGAAACAGGTAGCCAACTTGTACTTGTTATATGAGGTCAAGTTCAAGCATCACAAAGACACCAAGGAAAATCTTGTGGTGAGTTAAGAATCTTCTCATCGAAAAAAGGAGGAAAATCAGTGCATTGAAAGCTCTCTAAAAAGAAGTCCTTTGTTTCCTTATGAGTTTCCAAGAACAAGTGGGTAGTACCCTTTTTTCCTTTCATAGCCTCATATCGACCCTTCATTGTCCCATATTTCTTTTTTACACCTTTATGGGATGATAATCCCAATAAGTGTGATCTTGTGCTTTGTGCTCCGCATTAAGTCCTACAATGCCGAACTTGATCAGATTATTTAGGAGCATTGTAGGAATAGATTTGTCCAAAGGCAACATGATGTTGCCTTCTATGTTCCTCCATCACAACTACTCATCCTAATGTAGGATGAAGGTGAAGATCAAAGTGAAAGAATCTAAATGAGTATAGACCACCTTGAACTATTGTGGCATTGGTGCTTTGTGGCCCTCTTGTCGTTGCTAATTGGAATCACTTGTAAATTGTGGTGGGGAAGTATGCCTGTGATAAGAAGCCATGTTAGTTTTGAAGGAAAATCATGTGCTTATGTTATTATTATTTATCTTCTTAATGATATGACCTTAGGGCTTATTACAATGTCATTGAATAATTTCACTAACTCCTAGGTAGTGCACATAGCTAACTAAAGTCCTCAACAATGACACTAATGATGTGTGGAGAGTATACCCTATTGATGAATGATAAGGAATCCCTCTACCTAACCATACAAAACACAAGCATTCATTTGTGATCCGGTCAAATTTTGTGGACTTTATAGTCTCTGGTGCACTAGTCTTCTAAGTAGTGAACCTTACCCTAAGGTCATTTGTTCCTTTCCCAATTACAGTTGTGAAGCACATGGTATGGTTAAGTGTAATTGAGGCATATGATTTTTATAGTTTTATGTTTTATAGTCTTGGTGCCTAAATAAAGAGAAGGACAAAGTAATTTAATGGAAAATTCAATATAACTAACCTACTAATCTCTAGCTAGCTCTAACATAAGTATTTGATCCCACCTTTCATACATGTCCTGAATTTATGTATCCACTGCTAGGTTACCAAGCACTACACTACTATGCATACTAAGAAATAACGCTACTAGGATTACCAAGCGAATACATGTTACACTCGAAGTGGTTATATTTATGTGTTTAATCTATCTGGCTTATCTTCCTTAATTACTTTATTAGCTTAATTATTGAAAAACATTTAATGACTGAATTAATTAAAAAATTGAATGCATAAATAAAATATTTAATCTATTTAGAGTGATGTAAGGTTTATCAGAAAGCTCATATTTATTGCTACACACATTATCATGCTCAAGTACAATAATTCTTGAATAAATATTTGTACACCGAATGACTCTTGCTACGGGCACTTAGGAGAAATATTCTAACTCTCAAATAAACAAACTACAAGAGCTTCACTACTACTAAAATCTTGTTGCCATAAATGCAGCTGGTATGTATGTATTTTTAGCTAAAAGCAGACATTGCATCAATGGGGCCTCATCAATGCATGATACAATGCATCGACGAGGCCTCATCGATGAGGCCCAATCGACAAGGCCACATCGATGAGACCTCATCAATGCAACCAAAAAAATGTGACTCATCATACCCCCATGATTGAATGAAAAATTGTCCTTGAGTTCTTTTACAAAATTAGGAAGGTATGGGATTATTGACTATCCCTTCACAAACAAAACAAACTAACTTAATAAAAAATAGAGTGCTTGAGTGTACAAATCAATGCATTACAAAAATCATGGTGTTCATGACATAAAATTGAACACCATGATATGATTCTTCAAAATTGGATAGCACATTCCTTGATGACGTGAAGTTTGGTGGAAGAAGATCAAATAGTCCCAGGCGGTGATGGCTCCTGAGGTTCTAAGAGACCTTCACTAGCTTCACACATGTGTAGTAGTTAAGGTGACTCTGGCTGTCCTATTGCTGCTACAACTTCCAATGGTAGGTAGAAATCATGTAGGAATGCTTTCATTTTTATCTTCTTACTTCTAGGATCATGCATCATCCATGCAGCTTCATCAATGTGGGTCAAAACAGGCACATCCTAGGGACATGGGATTACTAGAAAGAGTTCCTTTGTATTGACAAACCATGTGGTGAATTTTTTGCAATCAATGTTGAACACTCTAACTACATTCTTTAGCTCCTAGTAATCATTTATCCTTTTGTCTAGGTTCTTAGTAGTTGATCGTTGATCTATGAATCATCCTCTAAGAACTTCGAGTTTAGCTTTTGTAATCTCAAGCTTCTGCTTAGTGTCTTTATGGTGTTTGAACTCTTTATTGTATAGAAAATACAAGCTAGCCACTTGTTTTTCTAACTCTAACCATGGTTGTCTAGCAATCAACATTACTAGGTTTGCATAGTGGAGATTGGTAAACTCCATGTATTCTATCATCTCTTCTATCTACAACTCTTTTAGATGGATCTATGCTTTGTTGTAGGCATTGATCCCATCAATGATGGGCTACCATACTTATTTTTCTTTTTGAATTTATTGAAGAGCTTCATTTATTTTTACCTTTGCCATCTAGATGTGCTTGCCATTTACTTTCCTCTACAAGCTAACCTAGTATCTATAGTGATTTTTAACTTTTTCAAACTTCAAACCTTCATTTTTCCAAGTGTAAATCTCAATAGCATATTTCTAGCATAAGACATGAACTTCTTCCATCAACATATTCCAATTTTCTATGGCCAATTTCCTTAATTTAATATTCACCCTGGCTAGCTGCTCCTACTATTGATGAATGAATTCCTACATTTGTTCTTTTTGGGCATCAACATTGCGTAGACGATGATTTTTTGTGGTTAGTGCTTCGTTCTCCTAGTGCATCTAAGCCAAGTCCTTCTAACCTAAATATGTCTTCACCTCTACTATGGACTAGTTGAAGATGACCATCACTGCTTCCTCCTTAGCCTTCCTAAGTCATTCTTGAAGCTACTAGAAAGTTTCATCTCTGGTTCTTATTGGGCTAAGGACTGCAAGGTCAACAAGATGGACATGTAATTCGAGAACCTATGTGGCTAAGTGTCGATTTTGTGCTTGAGCCATTTTGAGTTACCCCTCCAAGATGATGCATTTGCCCCTAGCTTCTAGCAACTCTAACTAGGTTATGATGATGTTATCCAAAAAATCAAAAATATCCAGAATCGATTGCCCGATTCCTACCAATCGATCCAATAATTCTTCATGCTAAGCTACATTCAATTTTTTACTAACCATGCTTGTGAATACATGCACATATTGAAGTGTAGATATGTCTGGTATAGACATTGTAGGTGCATTAAGTGCTTTGGTGATGTAGTTAGCAACTACTTCAATCGTAGTCTCTTATCCTTAGTGTTGCATCACAAATACAGTGGCCCCTTCACCTTCTTCCAAATGCACTAAGAAGGAGTTATCATTCCCAAATATTTCTAGGAATAAATGATATTATGATAATGACACCATCACCTCTTGAGCATTGGGATTAGACCTCATGAGTAATTTCATTCTTTGGGCAGAGAATATTGCTCCATCCCTTTCCATCTAGTTGATTGTTTGAGCCACCTCATTAAGGTGACTCATTACTAGTCAATACATAGATGGGTTCATACTACTCATCCCTGCATGTTTCTCTTACTCATGTAAGAGTTTCTCTTGGATTTTTCATAAGTGCTCAATGGCTACGTGGGCCTCCAATGTTGTTTCTTGAGTAGGTAGTAAAGGTGGCCATAACTCCTCTTCTTTAGTTATGGTAGGTGCCTTCTCTTTCATGATTTCAAACCATGAAGCCAAAAGAGCATGTCTAATTATGTCGTTGGCATAGTGGATAATTCTTGTCCTTTTGTAGAGTTTTTGGATGAGGAACAAAAAGGGTAGGGTTTTCCTTTCACATTCGTTTTCCTTGAAATACTTTTTGATCTCCAAATAGATTAGTTGCAAAAGGTTTATGGGAAATCTTCTGCTTAGAGAGACACATGATTGGGCAAAAAAGATAGTTACCTTGCTGGGCCTCATCATTGAATTGAGGTGATAAGTCATAATCTTGAAGTAGATACACTTCGCTGGTGTGAGCACATCGTACTCCTTACGATCAACCCCATAACATCACTGCGTCCACTCCTTTTTGACCTTAGGATCACCTTGTGTTGATAGCTCTACAAACTTTGTCTCAATATCAAGCAACCCTAGTGCCTATGCAAGAGCCTCGGCTAAATAGAACACTTGAATATCCTTGATTTTTACTATGAACCCTAGCCTTCTATTGTTCTAGAAGAGATATGTCTCTTCCATGTACCATTTTCCACTGGATGTGATAATTGGACACATGGAAGAGGTTTGCAATTATGTTTTGACTTTTGCTAAAAATTTCTCTAGAAATGGCCCAAAGTTTATTTCTTAGAGAACTAAGCATTAAATCTCTTGGGACCTGATGATGTTAAGGCAAGTTTGAGTTAAAGTGACTTCAAACCTTGACATAGGTCTTGGTGCTTCCACTCACTATGATTACTCTATTGGCACTTCTTCTTCTAGAATCTATCAAAAAAATTCTACTTTGGGCTCCACTTGAAGAGGTCCTGTTGCATGGGTTTCCTCTCTAGCGATTCTTGGGCTTTTTCATGTTGGCCCCTTCTAGCTTTAGGCCATTTCTCCCTTGGTTCAGAGGGTTCTCCTTTCTAAAGGCATTTCGATCTTAGTTCCATCTTTACTCATAATAAGACCATGGGTTAACAATCATTGTGTAACATGAAGCAATTGAAATACCTTTATCTCTTTAGGATAATTACACATTGCTAAGTTATGATTATGGCTAATTTAATTACTCCAATCATTATTCTATTTATGTGTTATTGTTAATAAATCATCCCATAGGTTGTTCAAAGGGTTAACTCCTAAAAAAAATTGATGTTTGTATGTTATTAAGGATATTAACCCTTTGGAGGAGTTAGAAAATTTTTCAAAAATTTCATCAAAAACCTTAAGGTTTGTGGCCCCCATGATAAAGAGATTACCTTTATTTACTACAAGATCAAAGAATAGAGTGATTTGGAAAAATGGTTGGGAAGTTAAGGGCTTTGGAAGGTTTTGGGCTTTAAAAAATGGCAAAAATTACCCATGTGTTATGAGCAAATGATAAAAATTTCAATGTTTACAGTGATATATATAAGGTTTTTAGGTTGCATTGATGAGGCCTTATCGAGGGGGCCTCATTGACATGGTTGACTGCATCGATGAGGCCTCATCAATGCAACTATTAATCATCATAGATGATTATTGACTTTGGTTAAACTTGTAAAATAAAATGAGTTTTTAAATGAAATTGGGATTAAATGAAAACTCAAAAAGGGCATGAATACTATGAAAATATGAGAAGAGGGTGTTTGAGTTCATAAATTTGTAAAATGGAGAAAAATGATTCATAGGATGAATGGAATAAAAAGGTTAAGGAGCACTAAGTAGAATATACAATCAAATATGTAAAAGATAGGATTATAGCAATGTCTAAGGTAAGGAACCTAATTAACCAAACCAAGAGCTATGCAAGTGGGTCCTTCCCATAGCAGGCTCATGCCCTTGTTGCACTTGCATAACCTCTACTAAGGAGTCCATGGGCCAAACAAGTGGTTAATGGTCATGAAAAGTTAAGGACCAACCAAAAAAGAATCCATCCAAGAATTCAAACACATTAGATCAAGACATAGATCATAACATAGAACTCGGTAGTGAGATGAGTTCTGGCAACATGGATGAATGATGGAGAAGGTGGAATGGAATTCTGAATTAAGGTCATAAGATGTCCCTTGTAGAATTTTTGTTTAAATTGACCTAAGAAGATCCATCATTAGTCTAGACCAAAACTAGCTACTTTCAGTGACTTCACATCATCACTTTAAGACTAGTCCACCTACACAAGACATGAGAGTGCTTCCACAAAACAACTACCATTCCATAAAGAGAAGAAAATAGAGAAGTAGAAAGTGAGAGAGGGCCTTAGTTAGAGGGGACCTTCAAGCATGGGTGCATGTATTTCTAGTCCCATAACCAATTCTTGTAGCCTATTTACTTGTAAGGGGTGCACTCTGAATTCCCATCATGCTTCTTTTTTTTTGTGATATTTGAATGGGAACCACACCATGCAAAGACTTTATTTGACTTCCTATTAGTGGTTGAAATAAAATAATAAGAAGTCCATTAAAAGCGCTTAAGCACTTAAGAAAGTAGAAGAATACAAAGAGTATTGAGTCCCCTTGAAGTCACATCCTTTATAAACCTTTGAATCCTTCCTAATTTCGAAACTACCAAGGTCACCAATTGATGAAAATTTTCTTTAATGGAAGGGACCTCAAACTCCCAGAACAAGGAAAACCATAGAGTTTATTGGATGGGTGTATGACATGGACTCACTACTTATTCCATGAAAAATAAACCATGTCATAGTCATAAAACATTAGAATTCAAAAATAGAAACTAGACATTGACAATCACAACATTAATCACAAACCATCATTAGTAAACAATAATAGCAGCATTGTGTCCTGTAGCAATAAAGCACTTTTATTAGCAAAAATAGCGAAAAGTCACACTTAAACAAAACAAAGTAAAATACATAAGTGTAAAAATAATCAAGAAAAGTTCAAAGGTACTAATGATGGTGTAAAATTAGAAAAATTTAAAAATCAAAAATTAAAAATTTGTTTGTTTCTAATTTTCCAAGAGTGTCAGCCTTGAGGAGACAAATCCAAGAGTAGAAACAAGGGCAACATGAACCCTTGAACATGGCCTTAGAAATATATTTTTGTTGTTAAACTTGCATGACCCTTAACTTTCATCTTTAACCTTGACCTTAGTCTAGCATATTGTTACTAGGTTACCAAGTGTTACAAGCATGGCCCCTAAGGAAAGGTTTTATCAATTATATAAGGTCCCTCCCATAATGTTTGAAATTTTTCCTTCTAGGGTACATATGTGGGGTTCCAATAGAGAACCTTATCTCCTGGTTGAAGTTTTACCTTTTATATTCTTAGGTCATGACATTGCTTGTTGAATTGCTTATGCACCTCATTTAAAAATAGGGCCACTAATTGATTTTCATCTAGCACATTTAGGTTGATAAATCTTTCTCTTTGTGGTAAACTTAGGTCAAGATCCAAGTCATAGGCCATTGAGAGTGTATGAAGTTCAGATTGAATCGAGAGCTTTGAAATTTTTCTGTACACCAACTAGTAGGGAGAGGCCTAGAGGACATCGTTGAGTTTTTTACTCTAGGATTTCCTATATTTGCTAATGGTCCATGTTAGTATTTTCGTGATCTCCTAGTTAGTTACCTCTGCTTGACTACTAGCTTTTATATATCAGTTGGCCAAGATGATTTTAACTAAAACCAACTATTGGATGAGGTAACAAGATAACTAAGAATGGAATCACTCATCCCTCCTCTGTTTCTCTACCACTTACCTAATTTAGTTTTACCTTCTTGGTTAATTTTGTTCTATCTTTGTTTTTGTTTGTTCATGGAATTTTTGAGCAATTATTTATGAGAGAGATTTATTTCTTAAAAACTTCATGAATAAATAAAAACAGAACAAACTTGATCGAGATGGTAAAACTAAATTGGGTAAGTGGTAGAGAAACAAAGGAGTGATGATTGATTCCATTTTTAGTTATCTTGTTACTTCATTCAGTAGTTACGCTTGGTTAAAATCATCTTTATAAGCTAATCTTATAACATCACATAGTCCTCTCCAGCTAAGACTATTTTCGAGTTTCATACCCATACTAAAGGCACCCTAGGCAATAGTCTCCTTAAACGAGTTTTTTCAGATGTTAATTGATGAGTGGCGAGATACCCCTACACTCAACCATATGAATACAAGCATTTTTACGCATGATCCGGTCAAACTCCGCAGACGGACTAGTTGTGGCACCTAGATCGTTAACCTTAGATCGTAGTTCATTGTCTTTCCACCTGGACTAGTATTATCTTTGTCACGTATGGTTTAGTCCAGAGTGAGGTGTATGATATGTTCCTAATCTAATGCTACTCCTGAAGGCAGTGGAAAATAATATTAACTACGCTAAGCTAGGAGGAAAGGGTAAGAGAATCTAATCTAGCCTAAGTGCGATGAGCATCCATTCCTTGATTATCTGTACACATCTTGGACTTCGTGCATGACTACCACTGGGATTACCAAGCGTAGATCCTAGGTATGCCACTGGGTGACCAAGTAGTCACACTTAAATGCTTGTAATCAAGTCGTACTCATTCTGCGTTACTAGGAGATAAGGGTGAGAGAGATTAACTAAGAAAGTAGTAAATAAAAAATAAATAAATAAATAACAAAGTGAATGTTGCAATGATGAAGTAATCTTGATCTTTATTGCTGGTCATGTGCACGTCCAAGTACGTCACACTCGAATAAAGAATGTCGTACAATTACATTCACCACACTACGGGTTGACACGGGAAAAATAATCTAACTCTGGAGGGATCAAACTACCAGAGCCTAGCTATAATATAATTCCTAATTATCAAACAAGGGAGAGCTACTTATTATTTATAGACATTACAGTGGACTGCGATATCGTGTACGCGATATCACAGGGGAAGACGTGATATCACGTATGCGATATCGCGGCCCATGCGATATCACGTCCCATCATACTCCCATGACTGAATAAGAACTCATACTTGAGTTAGAGTGATTACATAGTGGATAGGTATGGGATTATTAGATGGGGAAAACAAAAAATGAAATGATGCTGCAGTGTGGAAAGACACAACACAAAAAAAATGCTACAACTACAAAAAGTTTGGAACTCATGTAGTTCTTGGTGGTGGTGGCTCCTCCATGGGCATTTTTCCTTTGTTATGTGCTCCAGGCTTTGAAGCTTCATGGCATTGAAGTATGGCCTAGAGCTTCTCCTCTTCTGTCCGAGGTCTTGTGTCATCCATGCTAGTTTTGCAATGTTTGATGGAGTCGGCCCTTCCCACAGACAGGGTCGTTGCGGGAACATCTGGTTAGCTTTGACATACCATATCGCGAACACCCATCGTTCCTCCTCATAGGCTCTGGCTTTATCTTTGTATTTGTGAAGATTTGTTAGTCATCGACCCAAGTCAGTTGCAACATCTTTCTATCCTTGGTAGCTTGCTTTTACCACCTCAAGTTCAAAATTTTCAACATCTAATTTTTTTACCAACTTCTTGTGTTCTACAAATTTTGCTTCATATTTGATATGGGTGGAGGTTACCTGCTACTCAAGCTCTATTCTCGGGCACCCTGCTATTAACATGGAAAGTTTGGCATATCAGAGGTTTGCCAACTCCATGTATTCTATCAAGTCCTGGATCTGCAAGTCCCGATTCTTAACTTCCGCTTGGTGGGCGAAGGCATAAGTGTCCAATATGGCCCTCCAATCAGTGTGTCGAGCACTAATAGTGTTGATTTGAGCCTTGGACATATGGATCTCCTTCTCTAGGATTTTTTTATACATCCCCACCTGATCATGGAAGTGCTTCTTTGGCTTCTCGTGTTGTTTAGCCTCATTCTGCCATGCACTTATCTCAATTGCTAATTTTTGTTGAATAGAGTGTACCTTCTCCATTGAGAGGGTTCAATTCTCTCTGACTAAACAAATTACATCTCAGTTAACCCGAATGAATTATTTTCATAAATAATGAAAATGTTCATCGAGAACATTCTTTTGCTTTTCTATAGAGGTCAACCGAAGGTTATCTGCAACCAACTGCTTGTTCTCTTCTTGTAAGACCTTGAGTGCCTTAAGATGCGCATGAGTTTTTGCTTTCACTGTGAAGGCATCCCAAATAGCCTTCTCCTTTTCTTCCATCACCCTTTTATTCTCTGTAATCAACTTTGTTAGTTGCTTGATTTTGAAATTCTCTAGCTAGTCTGTGGAAACAAATTGTAGAGGATCTCATTGTATTGCTTGTAAAGCTACAAGTTGCTCTTGTAATTTCTATACTTTAGCTTCAGCATTCTCGAACCTTACTTTAGATATGACCAGCTTTCCCTTTGTGGAAATGAGATCTAATTCAATTGATGTGACATCCTGAGGGAGGTCAAACAGAGACATCATTACTTATCCTGTTTAAAGAAATCTGTCAAGTACATCCTCATGTTCCACAGGAGTCATTGAGGTCCTGGCAAGAGTTTGAGCATCCTGTGCTCCTAAGAGATCTACTGGTGGCACAACAAGTACATTAAAGGATTCTTTGAAGTGGTCAGCGACCACTTCAACAACTCCCACGGCATTTTGGTATTGCATGACCACCACAGTGGCCCCTTCATCAGTCTCTAACTGCACTTGAAAAGATGTTGCATTTCCTAAGATCTTTTGTGACCATCTACTTTTTCCTCCTCCTATTTGAATGGATAATTCACCCCTTGTGCGATCTAATGAAATTGTAGGTTGTACGACATCATAGATGACATGGAAGAGGTTTGCATCATCATGACTTCCCCAACTGACCATCTCAGCAATGGCCCTAAGATGACTCATCGATAGTCTGTAGTCTTGCAGTAGTGGCGGATGATCTTGGCCTGTGTAAGGTCCTACTTCTTGTTGTTGGCTGGGACTCGTGGCTGGAGGTTGACTGGGTCCTACAAGTTGAATTGCAGGTGGTCCAGTCATCTGTTCTTCTTCTTCATTTGGTCTTAGCTCTTCTCCAGTGCTCTTTCTTGGAGCTGGCGCCTTTAACAATTCAGCGTATGAAGCAGGCTGGGCATTTCGAAGGATGTCATTAGTGTATCCCCGAATACCTACACATTGGCACAACTTTCTAATAAGACAAGGAAAAGTCAGTTCCATCTTCCCTATCTTCCATTCTTCAAACTACCTCAGGATCTCCGTCAAATATAGATGGGGAAGGTTAGCGTTAATCTTTCCCATCAATACTGCACATCCTCTAGCTGCATACGTTGATATTCTTTTCAAACCTTTTGTGGGGAAGAGGTGATATGTTCCAATTTTGAAATAAAATCTCTCTTCCATCATCAATTCACCAAATGCTTTATCTCTACCATAAGCCTTCTCCAACTAATCTTTTCACACATCGAGGTCTGAACGGGTAGATAAACGAGCAACCTTAGGCCCTGTATTCGAAAGTTTTAACACTTTCGAAATGGCCTATGCAGAGAAGTCAACTATCACACCACAAATGTTAATAGTGGTTCCTTGCTTCCTATTATGCCAAAACTGGTACGTCTCTCCTAGGTACCAGGCACCGCTTTCAGAGAGGATAGGCCATAAGGGAGATCCCTTGAGGTGATCCCTAACAGCCTTAGAAGTGAACTCTGCAAAGGATTTGAAGTTTAACTCCATAATCATCGTAGCTAATGTGGACTTGTCATGGATAGCTTGAACACACTCTGAGGGAAATTTTAATTGTTGTCCCGGTTCAAGCGCTGTAGCAACTCCTCCTTCTGCTTGCCCAAACTGTTTGGTAGGAGGTTCATCTTGATGGATGCTGAATGAGTGCTCCTCCTATTCTACATGTTGTCCAGTAGGGCCTTGTCTTCCACCTCTCTGAGATCATTTCTTTTCACCTTGAATAGGACCCTCCTATTGTGCACATTACGGGGCCATCTACAATCACACGGGTCAAGCGTTAATAAGGTTTTTTTTAAAGTTAAGTTATACCTTACTGCTTTCCTTAGTTAAAGATCTTATGTTATAACGTGTGATCGTGCCTGAAAGTTTGTAATAATGAGTCTTGTGACTTAGGTGGTTTCCATTTTTAATTCCTCGGTATACCTAAGGGTTATATGATTTTTAGGCACAATTATTCTAAGTGTTAAAGTTAATTACCCTAGATGATGTCCTTTCGGCGATGATAAATTTCAAAAAAGTTAGGCACTTTTTCAGCAAGTGTCTCTCCCCCATGACTAAGCTAAACACTCCAGGTTCAAGCAGGTTCAAATGAAATTAAAATTGGAGCACTAGCATGTGAGATATGAGTGAAAAAGCAAGGGTCATGCAATCGCAAGTCGCAGAGAAAAATTTCAACAACTCCCCCTGCATGAATGACAAAATGATGCTAAGTGTTGCGGTAGGGGTACCTATTTATAGGTAAACAGGACACGATATCGTGTATGATACATCGAGTATGCGATATCATATGGGACGTGATATCGCATACACGATATCTCGTCCCTAATGATGTGAGACAGCAAGGAAATATTGAATTTTTTAATGATTTTCTTGAAATTAATGATGAATATTGAGGACATTGGCAATGATTAAGATGCTCTAGGGTAATTTCATTGATTCAAGAGGCACCATTAATGATAATGATGTGAACTTTAGCAATAAAAACTTAGCAATTAAGAAAAAGGGAATGTAATGGTACATTGGAACATTGAAATTATAGAGGGATAATAATAGGAAAATAAAATCATGAACAATATGTTGAGGGTAATAAATTGTGTATGTGAGCTATGTCCTGAGTGAAGATTAAAACAAAAATTACGCAAGTGGGTCCTCCCCCAAAGCAGGTTTCAACCTAAAATGCCCTTGTGTAACCACACTTAAAGTGTCTGTGGGTACTAGAAGGGTTAGATGTAATCTGCACTAACTCCACAAAACACACACATGTAAATATCACCAGAATGAGATGAAAATTCTATGCTACACGGGACACAAGCTACAATTACATGAATAGTGAGATGAAACAAACTATAGAAAGGGATTGTAGAGATTGGGACATGAGGTAACTGACCTAGGGCACAATGAATCCTATGTGAAAAGAATGATTAATATGTTATTAACCCATCATTCCAAGATCAAGACCAAGCCCATTCCTCTAAGACATCACATTGTGTCATCCCATGATGAACAACTATGAGAGTACCACAACAGCAAGGCCTACGATCACTTGGCGTTTTATTCAAGGGAGGAGTGATTTTTTTGTTTTGTGGCACTTTGGTTTTCTTTTTCTTTTCTTTTTTTCTCTTCTTATTTTTTTGAACTTTACTGAATCCAAAGAAGCTGCCAAACTTTAGGCATGGGTGCATGTCTTTCCAATGGGACCCCCTAGAACAACCTTTGATTTTTGAGTGCCCTTTTGATTACTCTTACTCCCAATTTCATTAGATCTACAAGGATCCTAGCACAACCATGTTGCATGATAACTTCCACAGACATCACCAGAGAGAATCCGCAAGTCCCCTTGATGTCACACCCTAATCATTCCTTCTTGGTCCATCCTTCTTCATTCTGGGTACAATGAACACAAAATTAATTTTAAGTTTTAGAAATATCAAGAATATCACTATACCCTTGAACAGACCCTCTTATTTGTAGAGTAGATGAGTGGGCGTAATGGGCTCACTATTCCAAATAATTGATCACTCATGACTTAATAACATAGAACACACCTCAACCAACAATCCACATGAGTGTTTTATTCGTAGATGAGATTACTTACAAAAATGTGAAAAGACAAAAACACAAAAATATAAAAAGATAAAACAAAAAGTTAAAAAATGAAAAACTGAAAAACAAAAAGTTGTAAAATCAAAGAAAATGAAGAATATTTATTAATCCTACTTGTTATTGGAATGGGGGATATCCCCCATAACTAATCAGTTGAGGATGGAAAGGATTAATAAATGTAAGATGAGGATCCTTGCATGTTGAAAATATTGGAACTAATTCATACTTATCCCCTCGAGGTTCACACACTTGATTATAATGAGCATAGTGGGGCACTTTATACGATGTAGTTTCCAGATAACAAGTTGACCCACTATGATATTTGGGACCGTTAGATGGTATGCAAGGATTAGGATGATACCTCCCATGGTTGTGTTCATTGGGCCGTATGGTTGTTGGAGTATTTGATCATGGCCTTGATAAAGTTACATCAGGGATTGGGTTCGAAGGTAAGGGTGCACCATAGTGTGGGACATGTGCTGATTTGGAAGATGTAGTGGCCTCTGAATTATGTTGTCCCTTCTTACGGTCGTGTTTGAAGAAGGGGCACTTTGGATGCTGAGGAGGTTTCTCACTGCTATTGGTAGTAGTGGCACAAGTGTTGTTCGTGGGCTATTGCGGTGGTGCAGGTACCTTAGGAACAGTTGGTGGCACTGTGGAAGGAGGGAAAGGATGAGAATGTTGAAAGTTAGAAAGAATGTAAGGTGCATAAGGTGGTGGTTGTGTTGAAGGTATGGGTTGATAGTATTGAGGAGAATGGTATTGTGGTGAGATAGAGTATGTTGGCCCAAATGGAGAAACAAAATGTTGAACGTGATAAGCATTTGAGTTTGGAAAATATGAAGGGTGCCTCTAGTCTAAGGGTGATCTCCCCCACGACTGGGATTGTTGCCACTGTGGTCGAACACAGTATCTCTGTATGAACTCTGGATGTAACGTGTTTCCCCAATGCTCATGTAAATGTAACAATATTGGGCATTGGCCTTTAGGGTGATCTTACAGGCATATGTTGCATTCATATGTATGATTAGTAGTTGAGCACTTATTTCCTTGATTCTTTTTGTTTGAATGACTAATGTTTTGTCCTACTTCTTGGGTTGTCAAAAATTTATCTCCAATGGTGTTGATAAATTCTTCACACTTTTGATACGTCCATTCCAACATCTTATTGATCTTTTCCTCGGCTTCTTCTAACGATTGTTGTATTGGAAAAGATGATGTTTCCACCTTGAGATTGGTTGATTTCTCCTTGTTATGATCATGGACCCTTGTTGATTTAATATTTTGGTCCCATTGATGTTTTTCAACACTCTCCCATCTAGCTAATTCTCCTTCTTCTTTTGCTACTTGCTTAATAAGCTCTTGGATTTGATGGGGTTTTAGTTCATATAGTTGACCTTGGGCATATCTTCCTAAGTTCTTTCTTGTTTCATTACGTATCCCATCAATAATATGATACATTAGCCTTTCCTCAGAAAACCCATGGCCTAGACAATTGTTTAACAGTGCATAATATCTTTCTAAGGCCATGTCCAAGGGTTCATGTTTTGCTTGTTTCCATCCTTGGATTTGTTTCCTCAAGGCTAACACTCTTGCGTAGGTTTGATATTTTTCGTTAAAGGCTTCTACCATTGTTGACCAGCATCGTATTGAATTTGGTTTTAATGATCTATACCATACTTTTGCTTGGTCAACAAGTGTCATAGGAAAGAGCTTAAGTTTTTGCCACCCGTTATCAATGTTATTCCATGTGTAGGCATCGTAGAAGGCTTGTAAATGTTGATGCGGATCTAATTCATAGCCTCCTAAAACTGCAGGAAAGTTGTTTAAATCGAGCCTGGGTAGTCGACTCTCTTTATGATGGCTATGTGAGATTTGAAAAACCTCTTGTATTTGCATTAAGCTTGTAGTGGCTAGTAGGGGTTCATCGTCATCAGGTAAGTTATGTCTTTCTATGTTGGGATGACATTGTTTTCGTTCATGTTTATAAGAAACTCCTACTTTGGGCTGTATACTCCAATCTTCATCGTCATATAGTTTGTTGGTTCTC
>MNCI01015494.1:0-32104 GCA_015680685.1 Gnetum montanum
CCTAAGATTCCTTGGTACACCAAGTCCATGCTTGAATAGATGTTCACTTAGTGGACCATAGCTATTGCACACAGGTGCACTCAGAGTCACTGTACACAATGCATGGAATGTGCTTCTTCTTAATCTTTCCAAAAGGATTTTCCTTTAAGATTTCAAGGGAAAGATCTTAGAGTCCTATTCTTGCATCCATCGTGCTCAGCCAGGCTCTTCCCATTGTGATAGGAAAGTTTCCCTTGCAATTCTCCACATAGATGACAAGGAAATCAACAGCATAAGACCACCCGCAAACGATGGTCACAATGTCCTCCACCAATCCCAAGGGAATAGTAATGGATTGGTCTGCTAGTTTGAGCTGAATGTTGCTCTTCTTTAATGGGGGAAGGTTCCAATTCTTGTACATGTCATGTGAAATCAAATTAACTCTTGACCTCAAGTTCAGAAGGGATTTACATGGCTCATTTCCTACCACCTGAAGATAGATGAGGGGACTCCTTGGATTAGTTAATTTTTAGGGAATATGGCTTGCCTTTATCTAGGCAATCACCACGTGTGTGAGCATGACCATTTGTATGTTGGAGGGCATTTGGTTCAAAGGATGCTCGAAGGGTGGAATAGTGGAGGCAGTTTGAGGTTCAGAGGCACCAACCACAAGTGTGTGTGAGGGTGTGCTTAAGTTATTGGGCTGAAAGAAGGGACATTTCCATGGCTTAGCTTTTGGTCCACTTAGTTGAGGAGCTGGTTGTAGGTTGAAAGCCCTCGTAGGGTTGTGTTTCTATGGCTGTGGTGGGATTTCCCCCTACATGGGTGGAGGAGGTGGTAGATGAGTGGGGTGCTATTGAGTAGGTACGACAGGAGAAGGTGATTGAGGATAGTAAATATGTGGGCTTTCCCCCTTGGGTGATGGAGATTGTAGTTGAAAATATTTCAAGGGGTGGTAGTAACTTTGAAAGGTTGTGTGACTGGAAGAGTCCCGTGGAGACACTGATTGCTAGACGTAATACCCATAGGGATTTGGCTATCAGTAAGGGTACTGTTGCCTTGGAGGTGGCATCCCCCATGCTTGTGGATGCTACCACTATTGGAAGTGTTCATAAGGTTGCAATGATGCTCCACTTGGATAATATCCTTACTGTTGGTGGAACTGCCTAGGATTGCCTTGTGGGTAAGACAACCTTCGAGGTGTTTACCTCTTTGCCAAATGAGGGTTCAACACATACATCCCAAACTCTTGTAGATGTAACACCATGGGATAGAATCCCTTAGGATGTTCATATTGGCATATGTCACATTCATCATCCTCCTCTATGTCAGAGTCTACAACCTATTCAGCTAACAACTTTGCCCTTATCCTTATGATTATCACATTTAGCTTCTTTCCTCCTACACTAATCACGATCATTACCTTGCTCTATGGACTCCTCTATAATTTATAGTTTGGAATCTTTCATCTAGAGAGTCCCACATCTTGTCAACCTTTGCTGATATTTTAGAGGCAAATTTCTACAGGGTAAGTTTTTTCGGTTCACTACTGCATCTAGTGGTGATTCTTCCTCCTCTTCATAGAATTGGACCTCCCTCTTTCTGATGGAGGGATCTTGATTAAACTCCTCTACACTCTCCTTCTTTCTAAGTTCCCCTTCATCTTTATCCACTTGCTTGATGAGGTGCTATAGTTGATGGACCCTTAGTTTTGATAATCTTCCCTAGGCGTACACACCAAGGGTCTTTCTAGTTTCAAAGCAGAGCCCATCAATGATATGGTGAAGTTGTGCCCGCTGAGAGTATCCATGACCAGGGCACCCATGTCACAATAAATAGTACTTTCTCATTATTGCATCCAAGGGTTCATGATTCCCTTGCTTCCAGCCTTGGATTTGACGTCTCAGATTCGCCACTCTAGAGTAGGTTTGATACTTGTCATTGAAGATCTCGAGCATCGTATTCCATATCCTAATTGATTTTGGTTCCAAAGATCAATATCAACATTCTGCTTCCTTGATGAGTGTGTGAGGGAACAACTTAAGCTTTTCCCAATCATTATCAATAATCTGCAGGGTGCAAGTGTCATGTTATGCTTGCAGGTGAGTTTGTGGATCACAATTGTACCCCCCTTCATACTTGGGGCTATTGTTCATGTCAATGCATTTGATCCAGCTATCTTTCAAGTGCCTGCTTAGTATTTGAACTAGCTCGACGATATAGAGCATGCTTCGAGTAGCTAGCAATGGCTCATCCGAGTCATAGTCATACTCAGGACCACGATGTTTGTGATGATTTTGGCTACCCCTCCTTTCATGATGGTGAGCCTCACGCGATTGGTCACGTGCTTCCTCACGTCGGTCCCTTCGATCCTTATGACCACCATCACCTCATTCCTTTCTACCATGGTTATGATCAAATTCTAATCTAGGTGAAGGTAGAAGAGAGTGAGAGGATGGAGAAGAAGGAGAGGAGTTGCCACCGCTCTGGTGTCAATCTTCCCCTCTACTCTGATGGTCCTACCCATCCTTACTTGAGTCGTGACTTCTCCTATGTGATCCTCCATTCCCTTGGGGATCTCGATCATTTAGTTGCTTGTTCTAGATAATGGACTAAATGAATAGAAGCCCCAGAGGAAGTTCGGCTGAATGGGAGTGATGAAAGATAGGTTCCCCATCGTCCTACAGCCCTTGCAAGAATAAGGGGTTATTGAACTATTTCCCCTTCATGTGTTCATATCGTTCTACCTACTACTGGTCTCATGCCCATTAGGCCTTAGTGGGATGATAGTCTCAGTATTCATGGTCCTTCATGATGTACTCCACACCATGGTCCTGGATGCCTAATCTAGCAAGATTGTAAAATAGCATTTTAGGAGCTGATCGATTAGGCGGTAGTATGATGTTACCTTCCATGTCCCACCATTGTGAATGTTCATCTTGATGTAGGATGAAGCTAAAGTTGGGAACATATTCATCAAGATGCATGTAGACTACCTGACATTCTTACAACACCAATGGGTTGGATTCGTCTTGCCTATGAGAAGAAGACATGTTGGATGTTAGATAATCCACTATTCTAGGTACCTTACTTTTTACTTAGTCTGCCTAGCATGCGTAAATTTTACTATCTTGGGTTCGTTCCAATGATGTGAATGATAATTTCACTAAGGTTAAATGATGCATGTAAGACTAATAGTTCCTGGAAATGGCTTTAATGATGAGGGACTAGGTACCCCTACGCCCAACCATGCCAATGATGGGCATTCACATGCGACTCGATCGAATTCCATAGACTGTAAGCACTTTGCATAAACCAGACCTTAACCAGAAAAATCCTTTGTTAGAATGATTGTTGGCTTTCCAACCTGACTTGTGACATTTTGATTATGATGGTTAAGTGAGATAGAGGCAACTGATTTTTATGGCATTTTACTTTATCTTCTAGCATCTAGTTCGCAGAATGGAAAGTAAAGGATGAAATATTATGTAATCTATAATTATCCTAATCTATGTCCTAACTTTTCCTAGCATAAGTATCTAATCCCCATCTTTCGTGCATGTCCTAAGCATCCCCTAACCTAGGTTACCAGATGTTAAGCGCCACTAGGTTGCCAAGTGTTGGGTTTTACGTTTGAGATGGTCGTACTTATGGTTTCTACGAACTATAAAAGAGAAAGAGCGATTAAAATAGTAACAATAGAAACTCAATGAATGATTAAAGAATATAAATATTAAACTATAAATGCATAGAAATGACTAAGTCCAATTGCTCCAAGGAATGCTTAAAAAGCTTGTCTTTATTGCCGTTCACGCCAATGGGCTAAGGTACATCAGCGCTCGAATAAAGAGCTAGACACATTTCTTACACCTACTGCGGGCACTTGGAAAATATTCCAACTCTTGTGGAAATAAACTACAAGAGCTTCACTACAACTGTCAAAAAGGTACGTACGTGTGGCAAGAGCCCACTTATTTATGGGCTGAAATAGGCACTGCATAAACGGGGCCATGTCGACACATGAAAGGATGTGTCGATGGGGCCGCGTATACGGGGCCGTGTTGATGCAGCTACATATATGGGGTCCTGTATACGCAGCCTAGTAAATGCATGGACCATCTAGCACTTCATCAATTATTTATGAGTATTGTGTTTTAATGCATAGAGCATATAAATAAACAACTTGCTCTTTTCTTGATCAACAAGATCTTGAATTCTTCTTACCATAATAACTACACATATAAAATAAAGGTTGCATTACTTTTTAACATTTAAATAGATAGCATCCCAACTATTAATATTTTATGGGACAAGGAATAATTTGTCTTTTAAATTAAAATAAAGTATAAAATGCCTATTTCTTTTTGGATAAGATATTTGTATTGCTAGAAATAAAAAGAATATAAGAGACTTGAAAAAGGAATGTAAAATAGTGTAAAAGTCTCCAAATTTGAGCATTACACAACAAATAAGGGGAAAAACCTAAAGGGTGCTTGAACAAGGGATATCCTTCCTTTTGAAAAGTCCTCCATACCAAACTCTTGAAAGTGTATTCTCAGTTAATGTGCTTTAATTGATTTTATCTCGGTAAAATTTTAGAAGCCATAGTAAGCAAATATACAATTAATGCTTCAACAAGAAATAGAAATTCTATTCTATTAGTAAAATTTTATTAGACTTTGTAGGAGTAGGCATTAAAAGTGGGCTACAATGCTTTGGGAGTTATAAGAACCACACAATCAGTATAAAAAATTTGAGCAATGTATAGTCCACTTTCCAAATTTTGAAAGCATGGTTAGAGTATATAAAAGAGGGTGATGCACTTCAATGCAGAGATCTTTTTTTTTCGCATAACACTTTAAAGTGAAATTTTGTGTAACAACATTGCCCTAACAGTCCTACACCCCAAAGAATTACCTTAGATCTAGTGCATCTGAGGTCGAAGACCTAGGGAATATACCTCTAAACAATCATAGCAACCCTTTTGATACTTGGAAGGGAGAATGTGGCACAAAAGCTTCGTAGCAAGAGAGAGTACACCTCTAGGAGAACCTCTAAACTCTGAATGAAGACTTAGCAAACAATTACACATGCAACCTTATAGACATCATTGGTGGAAGGGGAGAAGATGTATCTACAAAGGATGACTCATCCACAAACCCCTCATAATCTGGTATGAGGTTTAATATGATACAACACTAGAACTATCTAATCCTAGCTACCTACATATCTATAACCATTGAAGAATTTGGATCATGTAGTTCTCCAAGTGAGGGTAAGTATGAAGAGGGCTAAGAAGGAGAACAAGAGGGAGTCTTGTTGCTTGCTTGGTACCTCCAAGCTAGGATGAATTTTCTAACACTTGAGTGTCAATCAATCACATGTAAGAGTGTTTCATGGCCCCCAAACCATGGGAAGGAACCAAGAACACCTCTACCCTAAGACCTCTCTCACAATCCTCGCTTGCACAAAAGAAGTGACATCCTTAGAGTAGGGCCTAGGATAAGCTTTGAGAGTACACTTCCTATGTAGGTTTGAATCTCTATTAAGTCAAAGGAGTCACTCAACTCAATTAATGCTAGACTTGAAGGAAGGAACCAACCCCAACACTTGATATATCCTTCCATTCAAGGCCTAGAATGAAACACAAAAGGGTACTTGGAGGAATCCAAAAAAAATTCCTACTCTGTGACATGAGGGATAAGTCCAACACAAAGGACCAATTTCTTTAAGGAATCTTGTAGATCTACCCCTTATTTAGGTCTAGAAACTTATCTTCCTGCATAGATCCATACCTATGCAAGAAGACGTGCCCTTCTTATATAAGTCCAGCCAAATTCCATGATGAATGGTATCTTGGCACAGATTGATTCTTATTTTTTTTATCATTGATTTTAAATGCTCACTAGGACTATTTTCAACCTTAATGACAAACTTGAAAAACTATATTTAAAAGATTGAACATGCTCCAAAAGATTCATGCCTTAGTAAGTAACTCAAGCTTCCCAGAACCCCATGTTCTACTTGTGGCATTAAGACCCATGGGGTCTAACTAGTCCATCCATCTATGTTGTAGATCATCATGTCTATACCATCAACATGTTTTCTTTTTTTACCCATCAACATCCATCTAGGTTGGTATGAAGGAAGTTGAACATGATCTCCCTTTAGAATAAGGATTAGAGGCAAATCTCTTGAATTTGAGCTTGCCATCTGTAGATGTACCAACACTACAATCCATGTTTTCATCATCGAACACTATATCACATATTCACTCCAAGAGAGAAGATCTAAAATTTTTTTAGAAGGCTTCTCCAAGATGCTATCATAGCATCCTAACCCAATCTATCATTGTCATCCATTGAGCATGTCTAACATCAAGAACGCTTGCTCGAGTGCTTGAACAAGTGGAGGATGGGTTGGGAAGCCAACCTGAAGATAATCTTCCATAAACACATTTCATGATAAGTACTTCAACATGGTCCATTACAACTGTTATGTCCCATTGATGGAAAAAGATGATTTTCATTCACCTTTTATAGCATGTCCTTATCTGTCCAAGAGGTGGGATAAGTAGTGCTTTATAGGCATTTAGTCTAGGGAAGTATGTTGATTCACCTCTAAGGACAATAACTATCATATGTTTCTAGGAAAAATCTTGGTTCCTATAATTGGAAATTCCTACCATACCAAGAATAACCACAACTCATGATCAACACATCTCATTGAAGTTTTCAATAGGAAGGGAAGATCCTCATCGAGAGGTTCCTCCCATAAGCAAGTACAATAACGCAACTACTTTGTATCCCTTGTACATGCCAAATTAGATCACATAGCCAACACAATCATATTGTTCAATCACTACCTATTGAGAAATGACATATATTCATAGGTCTTACCCACATTCTATTCTACTTCAAGGATTGACTCAAAAAGCTAAAGAGTTCATCCTCAAAATTTCATAGAGGGAAGTTCCATTTCATCATAGGATGTCTAGGTTTTCATTTGATAATACCTAGTCCATCCCATTTATAACAATTGTGGTGGACAAGGCTAAATTACTTCCTATTACCATCATACACAAACCAATGATCTCATGAGTCATCGAGAATAGTTTACCCATAGGAGGACTAGGTCCTTGAGACAATTTGAGATTACAAAAAATGGGTATGACCAACATCAACTACAAACTTAGAAAAATCCATGATTCAACCTTGAAGGATTTACAATAAGGGAGGTCTACTAGAGGATCCCAAACCAAAAAGTCCTTTTGAAGCCCCAAAATTGGGAGGAGCACATGAGATCACACCTTACTTACAAGAAAAGATGTATATGCATCAAACTTGTGTCAACCACATGGTCTCACAATGGAGATTCCTTGAATTTGAATGTGATAACAATATCCTATCTTTGAAAGCAAGTCCCAAAATTTTAGGCACTTGGGACCACTACTTGAAATAAGTTCCAAACATTAATTGCTTTTGAATCCCATGTATAAGAACAACTATCTTGATACAACTTGCATTGTTCTATCAACAACTAAAGAAAGTGTCCATCAGAATGGAAAATAGGCCATGCCATATGGGTAGAGAATCACTATGAAATAGAGTGCATGGTCATGTTGTTCCATCATAGAGGTTGGAATACTAAAATAAAAAGGAATACACTAGAGAGATGGGGTGATACACCATAGCCCATAAAAGTGTTAGGAGATCCAAGTCATGAGAGATCAAGCTCGAGTGTTTTTTAGAACATAATGTAGGGCCTCCAAGGGAAATCAATGATTTGAGTAATTATAACATCATTTTTTTAAGGATGGACCACCATTCTAATGCTTGCAAAATTTCCCCAAAGATCATAACTAATCATGGGAGAAGGAGCCTAGGTATTGATACCCAGAACTCCTCACTACACTACGATCAGTCATGATAACATCACATTTGATTTGAATAATTAGTCTACCATTGTAATTACATGGTCACCATGAACCACCTACTATTAGGAAAAAGTTCATTGAATAAATTGTTTGAATTTAGGATACACTCCACTGTCAACCACTTGTGAATAGGATTTTTGCTAATCAAGAAACTTGAAAGGTAGAGTTCCATAACTTATCCTATATTGAGAATGACCACTGAAGGACATACCATCATGGCATGCCAAGATCACCTGAAAAAAAAACATCAATTTGAGAACACCATAGACAAGGACATGCCATGTCCTCCTTATTAAAACACTATTTATGAAATAGGATTTTTCATAGAGCTTTAAAAAGATATGATATCAAGGAATAAGGATCACTTTCAAGACATTGAGAGAAGGTGCTATAAGGATAAGCACAAGGAAATACTATACTTTAAGGCTAGCCTTGTCATAGAGTGTGGCACAAGCTTACAATAAGAAAACAAATGATCCACAGAGGAAAATAACATCTAACACTTCTACATGCATGAACTGTCAAGGCTGAAGACATCATGACATTACAATATTACATACATGAAGGTATGAATGCATTTGGTAAGCATAATATATGAAATTTTGGAATGATATGAAGGCCTAGAAGGCTATAGGACAAACTACCTAAGCCCATCCTAAGCTGAAAGGTTTAGACCACTAGCAGTAATACCAAAGTTACATCATGCTATTTTGAGAAAAACATGTATCTTTCTTTGCACATACATAGATAATTGAAGCACTTAATCCACTTTAAGACTACCATTGAAAATAAATGAACTAGGACATGAATGCAACGATTGAATAACATGCCACAATGGGACCTTAAGGCATTGGCCACTTTTGGGCCATTAGTGTCTGGCATGGTCAAAGATACTACTTTATGCCATCTACTAATCTAATATCTGTAGGGATCTAGGATGGACCACCATCTTGTGTTAATGTCCATCTAGCATTAAGAGGCAAACAAATCATGATCTACCAACTGCTCAATAACAACAAGTGTATTGATAAATCCACAACCCAATGTTAAGATTCTGAGACCATGTAACCAATTCATTGAGGTTTTGAGAGCACATATCTTCCCCATAGAAATAGTGCTCATAGAATAAACTAAGGACCCCACTATCTGCACCTTTATACCTATGTTACCTACAAGGCTGAGACAATAGCTAGGGAATACAAGAGTTAGTAGGAACATGATCATCACATCAGCCTCATACATAACCATCAAGCATGATCACAACAACATAGAAATAATAGTCTCATAATACCATAGAGAGCAAGATCTAAATATCATGCATTGAGATTAATCATGCAAAACTTAATAGATCAATTAGCTACACTCACATAAAAAAATTTACCATGAGGCACACCAAGAGGAAGAACTGGAACACTCTCAAAATTCCAGAGATCCACATACAACAAATGTTCCTGGCCACTAACATTGTTTCCACTAGGATCAAAGTCTCAATAAATCTGCAAGAGGTACAGGTACTAGAAAATCATCATATCATCTCAAAACATAAGGAGGGATACTAAGATCTAGCCAATAATAGGTTTCAACAAGAACTGATAATAGGATGACCTACTCCAAAAGGTCTTCAAATCAAAATGCTTGAAAGAAGTGATGCCATGAAATCCCATGGCAACACAACTAGCTCAAATGAGAAAATGCAACACCTGAAAGATCAGTAACAAGGGAAACCATACCCAAAGCATAAGAGGTTATCAAAATAAGGACCACAACAATTTGGTCTCTAGATGATACACATGGCTTCAAAATGCATCCTTAACAAATCCCAACAAAAAGTCATTACCCAACATAGAGCACAAAGCCTTGCATTAATGAAAGATAAACACAATGAGAGGGACACACATGAAAACTCAAAAATTACAATCAAAGAAAGACATGCCTACACAACTAGACAAACATAGAACCACAAACATGAGAATAAGTAAGTCTACTAGTGAGGTTCTTAATCCAACCAGAAGAAGGCTCACTAGGACCATATGTTTGAAGGCCTTCCATCTTGAGGTGCTTGGAAACTAGCATGTCCTAGTTTATAATTCTCACACTCACTATATCTAAGATAAGTGGGGGGGGGGGGGGGGGGGACATCCTGCACAATCCAATGAATGCCATATTGAAATATGTTATTTGGGTGAAGATTGAAGTGGAGATTAGGGCTAATCCATCCCAAATGAATCACTGAAGACTAGATATGAAAGCTCCTCCAACAAAAATTTATAAGTTATCAATAGAACTCTCATAAGCCATATCAAAGTAAAACCACAACTAGTCCCACCATCCTTTAGCAAGAACAACATACAAGGGTTGCTAACACTGTAGCATTAGCTCCATAATGAAAATCTTACAAGAGTCTTACCATAAGATGACTCCTTGAAGGATACATGAGGATATGATCCTATATCACCAAGATATATAACTAGAAAGATGGGTAAGAAACATCAAAGGCATAACAACACAAGGGAATATCACACTTGTCACAACATGATCTAGAAAACTCTTTGATATCATATGTAACAATGTTTCCTTGACGTTGTCTAACACCTTAAGGAATTCCCTAAGATCTAGTGGATCTAGGGCAGTAGAGCTAGGGAATACACTTCTAAATAAGCATAGCAATCCTTCTGATAGTTAGAAGGGAGCATGTGGCACAATAGCTTTGTAACAAGAGAGACTACACCTCTAGGAGAACCTCTAAACTCCAAATGAGGGCTTAGTGAACAAGTTAACATGAAACCCTATAGACATCATTGGTGGAAGGGGAGATGATGTATCTACAAGGGATGCCTCACCCCTAGACCCCTCATGATCTGGTACAAGGTCTAATAAGGCATTACATTAGAACTTTCTAATCCTGGCTACTTACATTGCTACGACCACCACAAAATCAATCCCATGTATTTTTCCAAGTGAAGATAAGTAAGAAGAGGACTAAGAAGGGGAGTAACAGGAGGGAGTCTTGCTGCTTGCTTAGTATCGCCAAAAGGGATGGGTTTTCTAACACTTAAGTTTCACTCAAGGACATGTCAAAGTGCTCCATGACCCCTGAACCATGGGGAGGAAACAGGAAAGCCTCTACCCTAAGACCTCTCTCACTTTTTAAGCCTATTTATCTAAATCAATAGAGATGTTGTATTGAACCCAAAGTCCATAGATTTTCCTCTCCCACATCTGGATTTATCTTGGCTAAAAAAGTATCCAAAAATTTGTCAAGATGGAATTGGCCATGGGAGGTGAAGATTAGGACTTAACATGGTGAATACTTATTGGTCTTTGGTTTCTAACTTTCTCATGTTACTTCTGTTCACAACCATGTACATGACTGAATCTTGAGTCATCAGTCTTGATGATCTAACGTAGAGAAATTAATAAACAATGTTTCATTCCATTCTTTTGTAATGAAAGATTTTAAAAAAAGGGAAATTTTTGTGAAAATGATTCCACAAGCTACTTTGGTCTAGCAAGTTCTTACCCAATTGATGGATTTTAAATGCATTCAAGGCTTTAAGAGATATCACTTGAAGTTTAATGCTTATCCTAGTAAATGAAGTGTTGAGAGGGTTGGTATATGTGGTGAAGGGGGTTGTAGAACTTCAAAAGAATTTGATTGTAAGTATAGTTAAATACATATAGAAAATATGATGTATTAGAAGTATGATATGGAANTTTAAATACATATAGAAAATATGATGTATTAGAAGTATGATATGGAAGAATATAACCATGTTAAATTAGCAAACCTTGAGAAATCTGATAGCCCATCACAAGCTACATGATCTAAGTAAGTAATGCCTCACTAACTGATGAGCAGCGAGGTATCCCTACGCTCAACCATATGAATACAAGCATTTCATGCATGATCCGGTCAAATTCCAAGGACTAAGTGCCTATGCGACTTTTTGGAACACTAACGGGTTTGTTATTGTTATCTTCTCAAACTTACTTGTATGTCACAGTTGTATGGTTAAGTAAGCTTGAGGCATATGATTTTTATAGCTTTTATGTGTTTTATATCCTATGCTAGTAAGGAGGGGGAGAGAGATAACTAAGTAATTGATCTAATTTAACTACTCATTAACTAATTTTTAATTACTCCTAACACCAGTATCTATTCCCACTTGCTGTACACATCCTAAACCAGTGCAACACTACTGAGATTACCAAACGCTAATTGTCACTGGGTTACCAAGTGCTACAAGCATGCTCAAAGTGGTTGTATTGAGTGTATTTAACTAAGAGAGTTGTATGGTGAAAGAAATTATTAATCAACTAGGAAATAATTAAATAATAATTAACACTAATTAATCTATTCTGAATGCTGCAAGGTTTATCATAAAGTTCATCTTTATTACCATACACAAAGTGTGCTTAGATACACAATGCTTGAATAAAGATCTGTTCACTCTATGACTCCTACTATGGGCACACAGAAATAATTCTAACTTTGGAGGGAAAAAATGGCAAGAGTTCAACTAAGGGAATAATTTTCTAATGTGAAAACCAAGGGCATCACCTCTTATTTACAGGTGAGGAGATAGGCCCCAATATTGGGTATCCAACATCGCATGGTTGGATCCGATATCATGGAATTGATATTGTGGACACGATATCAGAGTTCATCATACCCCCATGACTGAATGAAAACTTGTCCTTGAGTTCCTTACAAAATATTGGAAAGGTATGGGGTTATTGACTAAATGACCATTGATGGTGGAATGAGGTGACAGACTCAACGTGCCCGATGAACGAATCAATAATACAATACATGATAGCATTAGTGTTTAGGACCACTAAGGTGAACATTGTACATAAATGACATCCAACCTTTATTCGGTAGCTCGAAGAGAAGGAGAGAGACAAAGAATAAGGCATGTTCCTACTAGTGCCAAGATTGTGCCTTCCATTGTTTATCCATAGCCATAACACCAATCTTGCTCCTTTCGTAAACACTTCAATTCCCCTCCATCTTGAGTATTTCCTCTAGGCCTAGTCCATTGTTGTATGATCACCATCTGCACACACAACACAACCACAAATGAGCAAGGGTTGATAAATCACAATGCATTGATACCTTGCCTCGATGTAAAGTGCATCATCTGGGTTGTGGTTATGGCAAATACTGATTCTAAAGATTTAAAACTGGTGACTACCTAAGGTGTAGGGGTTAGGAAAAATTGAAAAAATTGTACTAGGGCCCCCATGACTAAGAGCAAACCTCTAGTAGCGATATGATGGAGAAAGATAAGGAATAAGAAAGATGGAGAAAAAGGAACAACAACAATGTAAAAAAAAATGGATGTCATGGATGGGGATGAAACAAAAAATTGTTGATTATAGGAAATGTTAAGGAAAAGAAGTTAACAAATACACCAAAAAAGAATGCTAGTGGATCCTTCCCAAAGTAGGATCATGCCCTTGATACCTTAATAGACCCACAAACCAAAGAGTTCGTAGGCTCTAGGAATGTTATTTGGAAGCAAGAGTTAAAAACTTACCCATAAGAAATTACCAAGGAAAAAAATGCATCAACCATGATACAAACTAATGATAAAACTGGCAATGAGGTGAAAAATGGAAAAGAAAGCTGGAGAGGAGAGAATGGAATGGAAACCCAAGAACAAGGTTATGTAAAGTCCCTTGTGTGTGTTTTATGGTTAATGTGATCAAGTAGAACTCATTCCATATCCAAGCTCAACAAACCACATTTAGTGACCTTGCATCAACACATTTGACCAACCTATCGTTTTAAAGCAACAAGAATGATTTCACAAAGAGTCACCACCATTCTGAGGAGAGTGAGATGGAGAAGTAGGAAGTGAGAAAGGGCCTTAGTTAGAGGGAGCCTTCAGGCATGGGTAACATGTCTTCTAGTTCCATAACCAGTGCTTGTAGCCCATATTGCTTTATTATGTCTAAGGGGCATGCTTTGAATTCTAACTTTTCTTTTCTTCCCCCCCCCCCCCCCCCCACCTTTTTCTGCATGAGAACGACACCATGCAAAGACTTATTTTTATGTACTCAACTTCCAAATATTTGATGAATGACAGAATGATGGAAAATCCAAAGAAAAAGCATCTAAGCACTCAAGAGAATAGCGAACAAAAATGCATCGAATCTCCTTAAAGTCACATCCTTTTCATCCTTTGAGTTTTTTCTTAGTTTGAGAAATACCCAACCACCAATTTGTTAACAATTTAGAAAGAACTGAGGGCCTTCAATGGTTAGTAGAGGTGGNCTACAACTCCAAGCCAATGGAGACCATAGGATTTTATGGATGCATGAATGATGCAGACTCATTGCCTATTTAATCAAAAGAATAATACCTTAATATCAACATCATAATTCAAAGGTAAAACCAAAAAATTAGCAATTAATATGGTATTATTCATGCCACCATCCTGAACACTTATTGGGTGATGAACAAAATAAAGTATTCACACAAAGAAATGGTAAACATATGAACAATGGTGTAAAACAAAAACAAGAAAGATTAAAGAAATGTGCAAAACAAAAACATGGAAAAAATGGGTAAAACAAAAAAATTTAGAAAGAACTGAGGGCCTTCAATGGTTAGTAGAGGTGGCCATCTCCTCCATGACTAAGTTGGAAAGAGGAGATTTGAAATAATGAGCAAAGTTGCTGACCTATAGAGGTAGCATGTGTTCTGGCTATCCTAAACTCATGGAAAGGTTTTGTTTATTACATGTTGACTAATAGTCTCTTATCTGGGAACTCAGGTTTATATATGGTCATGGCCCCTAAAGGAAAAGTTGCATAGATTATGTAAAGTCCTTCCCACGGTGTTTGAAATTTGGTACGTTGTGACACATGTGTGGGGTTCCAGTAGAGAACCTTATCTCCTGGATGATACTTAACTTTCCTAATTTTTAGATTATGATGTTGTTTATTAAATGCCTTATGTAATTCATTATATGACAAGGTAGCTAGTCGATTCTCATCTAGCAAGTTAAGAGTCATCAACCTTTGTTTTTGTGCTAGATCAGGGTCAAGGTTGAGGTCACATGTTGTGGGTAGTGTACAGAGCTCAGTTTGGATAGGGAGCATTGGAAGTTTTTTGTACACTAACTCGTAGGGAGAGTAGCCTATAGGGAGTTTCCATGTAGAGTGGTATGCCCAAAGAGAATCATTCAGTTTAGTGCTCTAGTCTCACCTATACTTGCAAATGGTTCTGGTCAGTATCTTAGTAATCTCCCTGTTGGTGACCTCGGGTTGATCGTTTACTTGGGGGTGGTATGCTATAGTCAATTTATGCTCAACTGCTAAGCATTGCATTAACTTCCAAAAAGTTGCACTTGTAAAGTGTGTACCATTGTCTGAAATAAGTGCACGTGACACACCAAACTTGTTGACAACTTGTTGTTGAACAAATTGTGCAGCTTTAGATGATGTGTAATATTTAACAGTAGCTACTTCAGCCCATTTTGTTAAGTAGTCTACAACAACTATGATGTAAGCTTTTCCATTAAACATTTGTGTAATGGGCCCCATGAAATCAATTCCCCAAATGTCAAAGGGTTGTAACGGTTGAATCCATTATTGTGGATCCTCCATTCTAGTAGTCATTCCCCCATCACATTGACAACGCTCACAAGATTGGATAAATTAATGGGTGTCCTGAAACAAGGTAGGCCAATAATACTTTGTAAGAAAGATCTTGATGGTTGTTCGTCTCCTAGAATAATGACCCCCACAAGGGCCCTCATGAGCATCTTGGAGAACTCTTAGTTAATCTCTATCGGGAACACACCATCGAACCAAGCCATTGGGACATACTTTGTAAAGTTGTCCATTGATCTCCATAAAGTAATTGGCTCTGTGAAGAAACTGTTGTTTCTTCTTAAGGTCTAGCTCTTGTGGTTTTTGTTGGGTAAGGAGATAGGTAAGAATGCTACTATACCAATTTGTCTCCATGGGTGATTGGTTATTCACTACACCAGAAAAGAGGAATTCATTAAGGAAATGATCAGAAATTGGATACTCATCCTCTTTGCTATCCTAGCACAACCAAGATAAATGGTTGACAACTACATTCTCGGTGCCTTTGTAATCGATCATTGTTAAATCGAACTCTTGTAGGATTACAAGCCATCGTATAATATGGGGGATTACCATTGGCTTATTCATGAGGAACCGAATTGCACTATGATCTGTATGTATGAATACTTTGTATCCCAATACATAGTGTCTAAACTTTTCTAGTGCAAACACTACAACCATTAATTCTTTTTCTGTAGTAGTGTAGTTAAGTTGTACACCAGTGATACTTTTACTTGCACAGTGGATGTAATAAGGACGTTTCTGGTCAAATAACTATGTAAGTATAGCTCCAAAGGCATAGTTGGACACATCATTCATGACATGGAATGGTTTGGACCAATCAGGAGCTTGTAGAATGGATGTTTCTACCAGCTTCTGTTTCAGAGTTTAGAAAGCTAGTTTACATTCCTTGGTCCACTTGAAGGGTACGTTCTTTTTCATTAGCTCTACCAATGGTTTGGAAATCTTTGAAAAGTTCTTTATGAATCTCCTATAGTAGCAAGTGTGTCCAAGGAATGACCAAATGTCTTTGACAGTTTTTTGTTGACGGGTAATTCCTTGGATGACTTTGATTTTCTCAAGGTCTACCTCCATCCCTGTACATGAGATTTTATGCCCAAGTACTATGCCATCTTGGACCATCAAATGGTTGTTTTTCTAGTTGAGCCTTAAATTAGTTTCTACACATCTTTTCAACACTTGCTCTAATCGGTCCAAGGCTTGATCAAGGTTTGCTCCATAAGTGAAGAAGTCATCCATAAAGACTTCCACACCATTTCCTATCTACTGCTGGAATATGCTTAGAACTAAGCATTGAAATGTTACAGGGGAATTGCACAAGCCAAACGACATTTGTTTGTATGCAAATGTTCCCCAAGGATTGGTGAACATAGTTTTGCCTTGGTCTTTTAGGGATATTTGTAGTTGGTTGTATCCACTATATCCATCCAGAAAACTATAATAGTGATGCCCTGCGATTGTTTCTAAGACTTGATCAATAAATGGCAATGGAAAGTGATCCTTGAATGTTGCCATGTTTAGTAGCCTAAAATCTATGCACATCCTCCATTTGCCTCCCTTTTTAGGCATGATTACTAAGGGGCTAACCCATTTGCTATCAACAATGGGGTATATGAACCCAACCTTTAGAAGCTATTCGATTTCTTCTTTTACTACTTGCTTCAACTTTGGGTTCAATCACCTCTATGGTTATTTTTGAGGCTTCATGGAGGAGTCAGTGTAAATCCTATGTTAGCATATCCTAGGATCTATTCCAGTTAATTCTAGATATGACCAGGTGAAGGCTTTTGACCACTTGTTTATTACCTTTAGTAGACTCTATTTTTGTTGCAGATCAAGTTTTGCATTGATGATTACTGGTTTTCCATTCTTAAGGAACGTGTACTCCATATCAGCAGGCAATCGTTTTAGCTCTAGAGGCTCTTGTTTAAATTTCTTAGGAATTTCCAACTTTCCCTAGTTGATGTTTTCAAGGTTAGGACTTGGAAGTTGGTGTGGACTTGCTCTAATGCATCTATGCTATCTATGTAAGCATAAGTCAAACCCTCAGTTAGTTCCATGCATATAAGTGAGTTGCTTTCTTAATCAGCTGTTAGCTAGCGGGTGTCTTCTTGTTATGTGGTTGCTTCATACAGGCACTTTTGTAAATTAATCACTTGTGCACACTGATTGCATGCAGGTAATGTTAAACTTTGCACAACCCATGATCTCTGCATGCAATTACACCCTATGTCACTATATGTGATGCATGAAACTTTCTTCTTCTCAATCTTTCTGAAAGTATTCTCCTTAGATATTTCTAGGAAAAGATTGCGGATTCCTAGGCATGCATCAATAGTGCTTAGCCATGCCCTTCCCATTATTATTGGGAAATCCCCCTTACTATTTTTTACTTGAATCACTAGGAAGTCAGCTGGATACGACCATCTATAAATAGTGGTAACAATGTCCTCCACTAATCCTAAGGGAATAGTGATGGACTGGTCGGCCAACTCTAAACTAATGTTACTCTTTTTTTATGGGGGTAGGTTCTAGGCCTTATACATTTGATATTAGATTGACATTGGAACTTGAGTCCAAAAGAGCTTTGCATGGTTCATTCCCAACGATTTGTAGATATATCAAGGGACTCCCAGGATTAGAGAATTTCCTAGGAAGGTGGCCAACTTTGAAATAATTGGTAACGACATGTGTTAACATGACTGTATGCATTGAATGTAGTGTTAGGCTCAAAGGGGGCTCTGAAGCTTTATTTGATATAGAGACGTCCAAAGACTTAGCCGCTTCTGGTTGCAAAGGCTTGGTTGGATTGTTGGTTTTGAAGAAAGATCTTTTTTTTTCATATGACTATTAGAACCAATAGTAGGTTGAGGATTAACAGCCCTTGCAACATTGCGTTGCTATGGCTGAGTAGGGAGTTCACCTTGCATTACTGGAGTAGGTGGTAATAGAGCTATTGATGGGAGAGATGTGGTTGGATTTGAAGGATGGTACAGTTGTAGAATATCTCCCCAAGGAGAGGGAGTCCTATAGTACTTGTGGGCTTGGTAGTAATGTTGAGGAGTAACGTGACAAACAGAGTCACGTGGAGAGATTAGATGTTGCATGTAATATCCATGTGGGTCAAGTTATTGGTAAGGATATTATTGCCTTGGTGGTGGCATTCCCCATGATTGTGGGTGCTACCACTGCTGATGTTGCTCAATCGATTATGGTGGAGTTCCACTTGGATAATATGTTAAAGGTTGGTGGAACTACCTTGGGGATAAAGTAACCATCGGGATGTTTGCCATTTGTTTAATCGTGGATTAAGTGCATACACCCCAGACTCCTGTAGATGTGAGATCACAGGGCAACATCCCTTAGGATGGTTGTATTGAAATATCTCACATCCACTATCATCATCTGTATCTGAGTCCACAACCTCTTCAATCATAGCAACTTTGCCCTTACCCTTGTTACGTGCATTTTCTGCTTCTCTCTTTTTCTTTTGTCACAATCACTACCTCACTCTCTAGACTCCTCTACTACTTTGAGAACAGTTTGGGACCTACTATCTAGGGAGTCCCACATTTGGTCTACCTTTGCCGATACTTTTGATATTAACTTTTAGATAGGGAAGGTTTTCCTATTCACCATCTCTTCAAGTGGTGACTCTTCCTCATCCTTACAAAATCTTACTCCCTTTTTTCGGAGAGAAGGATCTCGGTTATATTCTTCTGCACTCTCTCTCTTTCATAGCTCACCTTCTTCCTTAGCAACTTGCTCCAATAATCTATGAATTTGATGGGACCTAAGCTCAGATAACCTTCCTTGGGCATAAGTCCCAAGGATTCTTCTCATTTCATGCCTAAGCCCATCTATGAGATGGCGTAACTAGTCCCGCTATGAATAACCATGGCCAGGAAAATGATGTAATAGTGCATAATAGCAGCCCATTGCAGCATCCAAGGGTTCATGACTTCCTTGTTTCCATCCTTGGATTTTCTTTTGTAGGTTAGACACCCGGGAGTATGTTTGGTACTTATCATTGAATAATTCTAACATAGTGCTCCACCTACGAATGGATTTTAGTTCTAAGGACTGGTACCAGCTTTTAGCTTTTTTTATTAGTGTCTATGGGAACAACTTAAGTTTTTGTCACTTGTTCTCTATGTTTTGCAAGGCACATGCATCATGAAATGCTTGTAAGTGATTTTGAGGATCAGTGTTATATCCCCCTTCAAATTGTGGAATATTATTCATATCTACTATCTCTTTGGTGCCTTGTTGGAACTCTCATGGCCTCAATTATGTCTAGCATGCTTTGAGTAGTGAGTAGGAGTTTATCATGATCGTCTCGTTCATGGAATTTATGATACCTACACTATTCCCTACTCTCCCTTCTTCTATGTTGTGATTCCCTAGAGTGCCCTTGTCCTCTGTCTTGGTTGTTTCGTCTATGACTTCCACTCTGCTTGCCCTAATCCTCACGATCTTTTTCTCTATGGCTATGTCAAGACACTGAAGGAGAGGGTGAAGGAGATGATGAAGGTTAAGAAGAAGGAGAACCATCACCATGACAGTGTCTACTACCTTCTCTTTGGTGGTCTCTGCCTCAATCGCGATTGCGATCAGAATACCCACCTTTTTCATGTGTCCTTGTTCCTTTTTTGGACACTTTGTGTCCATGGGTATTAGCACTTGGGTTATGAATAGTAGAATGAAGGTTCTAATACAGAACCCCTTGGCCAAAGTCAAGGGGAGGAACATCGTTATGTGGACAACTACCTGAGGGAGGTTCATCACCCTCAATTTTGCTTAAAATGTGGGGGGCATCTTTGGACCATTTTCTCTTTAAAGAATTATGGTGTCTCTCCTATTGCAAATCCCTTTGATGTTGCACCTATATGGGATGATAGTCTCTCAAATCATAGTCCTACGCAACATATTCTGTGTGTAAGTGTTGCATGCCTATTCATGTGAAAGCACAAAGAAGCATGCTTGAGACTGAATGGTAGGGAGGTAACACTGTGTTACCTTTCAAGTCACGCCAATGCAGTTGTTCATCTTGATAAAGAATAAAGGTGGAGTCATGTACATATTCATCAGGATATATATATACCACATGAAACTATTGAGGGATTGGCGGATCAACGTCATGTGCATCACATCATCGATTGCTTCTTGTGTTAGTCCTAGGCGGTGAAGCGCTTTTGTGAAAAGAAGAAGACATCTTGTCTTGCACAGTGTGCAATGTACTATTATCTTTTCCTTAACCAACAGGGTTCGTTTCAACAATGTGAATGATTTCCTAAGTTCTACTTAGCGTACAAATAACTAAGTCCTCGACAAGGATGCCAATGATGAACGACGGGGTACCCCTATGCTCAACCATATGAATATAAGCATTTCACACATGATCTAGTCGAATTCCAAGGACTAAGTACCTATGCATCTTTGTGGAACAATAATAGGTTGGTTAATCATTGTCTTCCCAAACTTACTTGTATGTCATGGTTGTATGGTCAAGTAAGCTTGAGGCATATGATTTCTATAGCTTTTATGTGTTTTATATCCTGTGCTAGTAAGAAGGGGGAGAGAGATAACTAAGTAACTAATCTAATTTAACTACTCATTAACTAAGTTTTAATTACTCCTAACACTAGTATTCGTTCCCACTTGCCGTACACATCTTGAACCAGTGCAACGCTACTGAGATTACCAAACGCTAATCGTCACTGGGTTACCAAGCACTACACACATGCTCGAAGTGGTCGTACTGAGTGTATTTAACTAAGAGAGTTGTAGGGGGAAAGAAATCATTAATCAACTACGAAAGCATTAAATAATAATTAACGCTAATTAATCTATTCTGAATGTTGCAAGGTTTATCATAAAGTTCATCTTTATTGCCATACACAAAGTGTGTTTAGGTACACAATGCTCGAAGAAAGATCTGTTCACTCTATGACTCCTACTGCGGGCATGTAGAAATAAGTCTAACTCTCGAGGAAAAAAATGGCAAGAGTTCGGCTAAGGGACTAACTGTCTAATGTGAAAACCAAGGGTGTTGCCTCTTATTTATAGGTGATGAGATAAGCCCCAATATCGAGTATCTGACATTGCATGGTTGGATTTGATATCGTGGACCCAATATCATGGACCTGATATTGCGGATGCGATAGCACGGTCTTGATATCGTGGTTCATCACTAATTAAGGCGGTAGATGAGTAAAAACCTAACTTGTCTTTGAGTGGCTATACCTAGGCTTGAACCTAGGCTTTATGAGCTTTGAAACAAGCAACTTACCATCATTCTAAATAATGGCTTAATCTCCATTATCCTTAAGAATAACCTTAACTTCAATCATATTTATAAAATAACATAATCAATATTTTTCTAGTCCTTGTATTACCACATCATGTAGCTTTAGTTCCATTAAAGAAAGTCATTTACTCTTGAGGGCTTTGTTGTCACACAAAGAGAAATAAGGGTATTTTTATTAGTCAAAGAGATATGTATTTTTATGCTCTTTTTTAAAGGCAAATAAGAAGCCATTAGTTGAAAAGTAAGACTTTTAATTTAGAAACTTCAAGTCATAAGTTTGATTTCAATGGATGGCATTAAGTTATAAACTTATATGAAGATAATCATGTTCCAGTCACCCCAATAATTATTGGTTTTAATTTGAGTCACTCCTTTCCTCTTTATTAATGGTTATCAAACTTCCTTTCTCATAAAATTTACCTTGGAGAAAAGAAAATTTGTTATAAAAAAAATGTTTTTACATTTAAATAAAGAAGATATGATTGATTATTATATAATAACTATAAATGATTATTATATAAGAACTCTTATATCTTATCACAAGCTTTTTTATCTCATATCCTTATGCAACCAACCTTTCATTCTTTTCATTTTTATTAAAAAATGTATAAACTTCCTAAATATACTCTGTATTTTCAAGTCAACCAAAATAAAATATGAAATGTCTTTCCATTTTTAAAAACTATACATATTACTACAATATTGTAGGAAAGGGACGGGCCTGTAGTGTAAAAGGGTTACATAGTAAGAATGATGGTGCTGTTCATTAATGCAAACATCATAACTTTCCTGAACGTGGCAGCTTAGAGGGTCACAATGTTTTCTTTTTCAAACAAATGTTTGGTACACTTCCACGCATTTTGAATTTCTCTCCTGGTAAACTTTTTAACGCGCACATAGCTACATGATGTATCAAGCACTTTGAGTATGAAATTACTATGCATATTCTGGGATTGAGTTTCTATTTCGCAGCGTATGGAGATTCCCTCATTCTGTATCGTCACCCGAACATTCTCTGGCAATTCTGCAGCCTTGAATACTGCATCTTCTTTTCGTGCACAGAGTACCCCGCTGATGATCTTATGTATCACCTATCTCATATCCTGGTGATGGAGAGTAATTAATGTCATTGTTAAAGTTTCACTATCATTGACTTATTTAATATTTGCTTTAATTAATAGTTCTCTGAACAAATTAATTTCTATACATCCAAATAATCTATCATTAAGTTTATGTATAAGTATATTCAATTTTAATATAATTTACAATTTTCTTAATACTGCTTTAAATCAACATTGGTAAAATAATTCATTGATGTTATGTTTAGCATTTTCATGTTGTATAATATTTTAAAAATACATGTTGTGCATCTTTTTCTATCAGTGGCATAATCATCTTAGTCTTCATATTACACATTATCTTACCTTTGAAGATGATGTTGTATTACTTTTACTCATGTACATGTTGTGGCTATCGCCTAGGGTGCCTCCCGTATGGGTACGAAAATCGGGAATAGTCGGTTATGGGACAAAATAATAATAATAATATTTTTAAGCAAAAATATTATAAACTTAAATCTAATTTAACTTAAGTTCTATTATATGTTGAAAAACGTAGTAAAATAATTAAAAATCAAAATTAAATATGGGTTCAAAATTAAAATAATTAAAATTAAATTAAATATCACCACGTGCCTTCTGCTGCAAGGCACTGATGGTGTCGTCTCCTAGCCACGTGAGGAGGAGGACCGTGTAAGAACCGAGAGAGATGCTCACCTCTGTCCCTGCTCGTCCCAGAGAATAGGCCTGGCTACGGGCTCCCCTCCTTTCCCAAAACTCTGGCTTCCTCCCTCTTTATAGCGGCCCTGCAGGAAAACCCTAACCCTAAACCACCTATTTTTGTTAATGCCATTGCCACTCCACACTGGAAACTGAAATATGAAAATGAGCTGAAAAATTAGCTTTAAGTTTTATGGTTTATGTTGAAATATTTTTTATTTTTTTTATTTTTGTTTTTTAGGTTAAAACGATGACTTTCGTTTCATGTTTTTAACTCCACATGGAACGCCAGTCTGATTTGTTCATAAAATCTTTAAAAACGCATAAACTTTGAGGAGCGGTCAACCATGGCAACAAGTTTTGACGTAAGTTTCGGAACGAACAAACGAACGATTGCAAAGGACAACAATCGCCCACCTTGGAAAAAGTGTGGTTCTGTCACATGCCATGGTGGTTGGTTTGGCTTCTGAAACCAGTCACATGCACATGCCATCGTTGTTGGTATTTATGGTCTGCCATACAACTTAGGGTTGTTTCTTTTACAAAGCTATAGATAATTAATTTTACTTGTATATGGTTTGGTTTCAGGTGGGTGCAATTGTACTCAAGGTTGTAAACATTTTATGCGAATATTGTGGATCAAGGCCCTATGCTTACCATGGGTGAGGTTAGCCTCAACAGCACACAAAGATACAAAAATGCCTAAATTCAAATACTCTACTTCATCTTCCTTCATCATGGAAGTTAAGTCTAATATTTTCCAATAAAATTTAGTTTTGTTTTGCTATCTTTTCAAAACATTCTCTTTTATAATTTTTCAACCATGTCTTGAATTCATTATTGCATTAAAACTTTTAAAATTTTTCTTTTGTAGTCATAGTTTTATTTTATGATAACATCCTTGCTATTAACATTTTTGGGTCATCCTTCCTGAAATCTTATTGCTTATTGTTATTTTCATTATTGAAATAAAATTTTAAGAAAAGTAAAAAATAATATTACCTCAGCTTTTAACCATAACATAGGATCTCTTGCATACAAAACTTATTTTAAACTATGAATTTAACCTTTGAATTTTTTGGTTTTCCCTCTCGAATCCATTAACAATAAAGTTAAATATAGAATTAACAATAAAGTTAAATATAGAATGTTTGTTGCAGGTAACGGTGAGGTCATTTTTTATTTCTCACTCTACCTCAATTCAATTCTCATAAGTAGATTTGATGAAAACAACATACAGAGACATCTGTCTTGTATCAATCACTCTAGTAGGAAATTAGTCTCCATTCCATTGCCTGATCGAAGACCCCTTTTTCTTCCGAAATCATTATATTCACGATAAACAAATAAGTTTTTTACGAATAGTCCAAGTTACATTGTAACCCACACCACACAAATCTTAGCAGAAGCACCACAGTTGCAGAGATTTTTATCCACTGGAGCTGGATTATCTTGACCTGAAAGGTCTACAAAACTTTTTACGAAATTGGTGGTGAGGGATGGAGATTAAGACGTGACATGCCAAATACTTGTTATAAGTTTATCTGTGCTTCTGTCCACAACCATTTAAATGACCAAATTCGCCTCTTCAGTCTCTGATAGTTTGAGTGGAGAAAGAAAACAAATTAGTGTTTTATTTCAGTATTTTATTAAAAAACAATATTCGGTACAAATAATGCTACAAGCTAAACTCTGGCAAGTCCTTTCCCATTTTGAGTGAATGTGTTAGAAATTTGAAACCAGCTTCACTATGCATAGCAACTTGGACTCAACTTTTCCAATGAAAAAGAGGCAGCAACTCATGAACCGGTGTATCCTTGTTTTGCTTTTCGCTGCAAATTCCGTTCATGCCCAAAACGGTATTCATAATTCAGAATTTTTGTCCTTAAAGATTTATGAAACTGGTTTTAGAAAATCTAAGTTTCTGACAGCGGAAAAAATTGCAGGGTTTTTGAATATTGCTTGCGGATCGAAATCCAATTTTACAGATGATAGAGGATTGGTTTGGGTGCCGGATACAAATTACATCCAACTCGGCCAAGCACAACGTGTCTCTGAAACCGTGTCCTCTGACGATGTTTTCATGCAAAATCTGAGAAAATTTCCCAAACCTCTGAACAAGTCGTGCTATGGGATCCCCTGGTCTTCAACTCACCCTTTCCTTCTCAGACTGTCCTTCTACAATAAGACGAATTGGCCCGGTCTGTTCAATTATTCTGTTGAGACAACAGACATGCTTTATGAATCGGACAAGTTGAATGGAAGCTATTATGAATATGAACATATCCTGGTAACGATGGGAACAACGGTATATATATGCTTCAATAGAGTGAGTAAGGCAACAGATCCATTCATCTCTGCTATTCAGATGATCGAATTGAAGGATGGGATGTACAAGTGGGCAAAGCCAAAAGTTATGATGAAAATGCTCGCCAGATATGATATTGGCGGCATCGGTCTCCCAGTAAGGTACGTTTCTCAACACATCCGTGTTTTCCTAGTGCTCGTTCAAAAATTAGAAAAGAAAGAAGAAGAGAAGGGGAAAAAAGAATTAAGAGTAAGGTATGGCTGAGTTATTAGTTGTGGGAAACTTTAAGTCCTCTAGAATCACGATAAAAAAAGGTACTTTTTATATCATTGTTTATGCTTATGGAAAATAGATGATTAGATATATCTTTTTTTTCTCAAATTCAAAATACAAAATAAGCGTAAAAATATATGTTTAAAGTAAAAATTGTTCAGGAATGTGACTGAGAAAAGCGAGGGAGAATTCTGATCGCTCTGTTCGTACAAATTTTGGAAGAATCGCGATTCCGATGAACCATAAAAATTTTTCTCTAACATTGCTCTTTTAATTTATTGGTTAGGTACCCAAATGATAATTTTGATCGCATCTGGTATTGCTTGAATTTGTCAACACCTGCGACTTTGAAATCTACCTCTTCAGAAATTGATGCAAACTCCACTGTAGAAGTTCCTCCATCTGCTGTGATGCAAACAGCTCAACTTGTTAATGCTTCATACTCTGTAGTTTTTGGCCCACTTGATCCAACTTTGAGCAATTTGGTGCTGCTTTATTTTTATGATTTTGACAATACCACGGAATCCATTACTTTCAATGTTGCCGTTGACGGAACTGACATAATAAACAACTTGTCGTTGCTGCCCAACCACAGCATAGTGGAGCTTCCACTGTCGAGACAATGCAAGGAAAGCCTCTGTGAACTAACTTTGCAACCTACACATGGCACGGCTGCAGTTCCTTTAAATGCCCTTGAATTTTATTATGTTGTCGATTCAAAAAAGGCTACAGACCACTCTGAAGGTAAAAATAAAATACTTGCCTTTTCATTATGTATGCTGTCCTTTTTACCTATCCTATTTTTTAATCACCAATGACGAATCCAGGGATGGTTCCAGCCATTAATGCTTTGAGAAACAGAGAGATTTTGGCTTTTCATAGTGTTGTAAACCCTGTTTGATGAATTGAAATCGAATAGTGATGTATGCCTGTGTGATGTGGTTATGAAAACGTGCAGTGCAGGTGCTGAATGAGATGCGATCAAAATTTGAGTTGAACTTCACCTCATGGGTTTCTGATCCATGTTTTGTAATTCCCTGGGAAAGTATTAGCTGCACCAACATGACAGTTTCACATCTGTGAGCTTCTTCTTTTTTGATTCTTTGTTATTTATATAAATTTGGTGATTTAATCCTACTCAAAGTACCAGGTAATTTTCTTAAATGTCCAATAGCTCGAGACAGTTCACAGAGAAGATAAAATTTTAAATTTACTAATATTTCAAATTTTCTCCCATTCTATAAAAAGCCTGAAATGTGAATTCTTTTCAAGCCACAATTAGTAGAATCCAATAAAGGATGTCATGTTGGCAGTTACTTATCTGGAAAAAATCTCAGCGGGCGTATACCTCAGAACATTGCAAAGCTGACTGGTTTAAAATACTTGTATGTATAGACTCTGTTTCTCTTCCAAAGGAATTTCTAGTCACTATGATTTTTGCTTGTTAGGTGTATAAATGTGATCCACTGAATGTTGATTAACTTACAGAGACTTTTCCAACAATCAATTGGAAGGACCATTACCAGATTTGTCAAGACTCAGCCACTTGCAAACAATGTGAGCCGAAATTTCAACGAATTCATGTATGATCTGAATGTGTACCCAATCACTATGTTGAAGTTGCAGCTATTTTGCAGAAATTTGGAAAATAACAAATTGAATGGAACTCTTCCTGCATGGTTATCTACCCTGAATAATCTTCGGGAGCTGTAAGTTGACTTAATTATAAAATTAAAATTGAAGCTTTATTAGTAGATTCTTTAATTTAATGCAAAGAGAAAATCATAATTTTTAAGTATTTAAACTGCAACGAGACTTCCGTGAAATATTCCAGGTCTATTGCTAACAATAATTTTAGTGGAGAAGTCACACCTCAACTGGCTAAGCTGGGCACCAAATTCAAGTAATGTTTTAAGTTTGTGTATAATGGCAATACCTTATAATGACAATACCTTATATTTTGATAACTGAAGAGGGATGATATAAAGCGAAGTTAACTTATATGCAGCTTCTCTGGCAACCAATACCTTATTTCTAAATCAAAGGCCCCTAAATCAAAGGGGCACCGGACTCTCAAAGCCATACTTGTAGCAACAGCTGGTGCAATTTTGCTTATAATCATAATGGGGATATCGTATGCTGGTTTCAGAAAATACAAGGCTAACAGGGCTAAAGGCAAAGGTATGGTCCATAACTCATAATTATTTTGTACAAAAAGTGTTCACCGCCCAAATTTTAAATTTTATAGATAGAAATGATGATTTAAGAACCTTAATATAGCTATAAATTTATGAAGAATCATCATCAAAAGTGAAGATACCCAAGTCATCACAGTGTAGATCATTCACAACAAAAGAGCTCATATCAGCTACTCAGGATTTCTCACATGAAATTGGACGAGGTGGATTTGGACCAGTCTTCCATGGAAAGTTTCCTGATGGACAAGAAGTTGCTGTCAAAGTTCTATCGGCATTTTCTAATCAAGGAACCGATGAATTTCTTAACGAGGTAACTAAATTTAAGTGCTTTCTTCAGTATAAAACTATGGATGCTTTGGTAGGCATTATTGTTAGACCACATGTATTATCTTAACTCTTAAACATAATAAAATTAGAAGATCATAGTATTAGATATGTTTAAACATAAAAATTTTGTAAATAACTGTAAAGGAACCATTTACATAGAAGTATAAACTAATTTATCTTACATGTCTTTTAATTTTATAAAAACATAATAGAAATAAAAGGTTGGGAGAAATGTGGAAAGTTGTGAGAAAGGAAACTGTAAAGAACTGTAAATAAGATCATGCAATATTCAGTAAATATGGGCTGAATCATAATGGAAGCTGACTTGCTCTTTTGAAACATTCATAAAGTAACCTCAGACTTTGTGTGCCTAGGTATGGTTGAAAATAACTTATTAATATTACTCATTTATTTAGTAAGGGAATTTTTGGTCCTTTCTTATGGCAGAAATCTTGGCAGGGAATACTTTTGGTTATTGAAAATAAGCCTATAGTTTTGGCAGTGATTGTTAAACTGAAAATTTTTAGTTACATACAATAGCACTCTCTAGTACTTTTTCTACAATAAAGGTAATTTTTTTCAAAAAAAATTTGAACTAGTTTAATTTGTTGATATATTTCTCCATTTCCACAAGGTGTAGCCTACTTATTAGAAGTTAAAATTTGCAGATCCTACTTTTGTCAGGATTAAGTCATGAGAATATAGTAAAGCTCCTTGGCTACTGCAATGATTCTGATGAACTAATGTTGGTATACGAATACATGCTAAATGGATCTCTCAAAGATCATCTTTACGGTATTTGGTGTTTTTTTTTCCATGATCATTCTAATTTCAAATTTTCTCTATTTGATAATGTAGAGAGATGAGAAGGATAAGAGGACATATCTATAAGCATATTTAATTTTTATTTTTAATTCCCAGACAAGGGAGCTCTGAAGGTTGAACAAACATTTTTATTACAGATGAGGAAAAATGCCATTTGGAACTACAGTGGAAGGACAGACTTCAGATCACGCTCCATGCTGCTCTCGGTATATAAATGTCATTTATAACTACAGGCCTGTTTCAAGTTTTAACTTTTAATTCAAATACTCAAGTATGCCCTCACTTTTGTCCCCGTTTCTTAAAAAATCATCTCTCAAGGGCTGCACTATCTGCACCTGGAATGCAAGCCCAGGATAATCCACAGAGACTTGAAATCTGCAAATATCTTGATTGACAGAACTTTCAACGGAAAACTCTCGGATTTGGGTATCTCCAGAGTAGTTGAGAATGTTTCCCACATAACAACCACAGTTAAAGGCACACTCGGATACCTGGATCCACAGTAAAAACTCTGCCTGATCCCTGTTTGTAGACAGCAGATACTCTACAGTAAATCTATAATTGCAGTAATCTAATGTCATTTCTTTAGCAAAATGGAGAAAACCATATAATAATGAAGAACATTATATTGACAGGTATTACATGACACGCATGCTTACTGAAAAAAGTGATATATATAGCTTAGGAGTGGTGCTGCTGGAAATTGTGTGTGGCAGACAACCCATTGACGTCAGCTTAAGCCAAGACCAAATTAATATTGCCAGCTGGGTATTAACTAAGAACCACCAAAAACTGATTATTTGAATATTATTACCATTCCATGAAATTGTTAGATATTATTATTTAAAAGACAAATTATCATTTATCCTGAACAGGTAACGTCATGTATTGATACAGAGGACCCTGAGCATGTCCAGCTTTCCTCGATAATTGACAGTAGATTGAAAGAAAAATTTGCAAGCATAAACTCTATAGCAATGGTGACTAGGCTGGCCCTTAAATGTGTAAGCTCGGAAGCACATTTGAGGCCGGGTATTAAGGAAGTCATGGAAATATTAAGCGAGGCTTTGGCAGTTGAAGAAAATGCGTTGTCTGACATTGGTATTTCTGCAAGCTCAGCTCCTTCTGCACTGCATTTGAGCATTAACAGAAGTACTAACTCTGGGTCCTGTAGCTTGAGCCAGTGCCCTGAATCTTCTTCTTCTGTGAAAAATTGTGTTGAATATGGACCTGCATTTGAACCTGTGTGATGCAGAACATTACATGTAAGTTGTAAAGCTGAGGTCTGTACACATTTCTAACATACAGAGTCTTCCATACTTTCAGCTTTTGTACATATTATTGAAAAACTAGATCAAGCTTGATGTTGCGCTCATTTCTGGACATAAGAAAACAGGGGATAACGATGAAACCGAAATTTCAAATTTGTAAGTCAACGCAGAGGAAAAGTTATTGCTTGTGATTAAAAAAAAAAACAAAAAAAGAAAACATTTCTGTCATCATAATTTATAAGTCTTTTTCTAAAATCATAAAGCTATTTAAAATTTATTTTAAAACCTTTTTTGTTTTCATTATGGGCTTATGAGATATGATTAAAGTGATTAGCTTATTGTTTGACAAGTATGGAAAGTGGGGGTTACATATAGTTTTTCGAGTTTGAGAGTCTCCTCCTCTAAAATAAAATTAGAAAAATAATATCTAAATCATAGTTTAGTCATGTGCAAGGAATACCAAATAATGAGCTTATAAAAAAATGTTGCTACATCATTCTTCTAGGAAAGCAAGTAAGAGGAAGACCAAAAAAGACATAGTAAAAAAAGATTAAAGAGGATTTGAAGAAATTGTAAATAAACAAAGATATAACTATTCATAGAAGTGAATGACCAAAAATAACTTGTGTAGCCAACCCTATTTTGTTTGGACAAGGTTAAAATGATGAATATTTAAATCATAGACAACAAGGTAAGATGCTTCTTCTAATTCTTCAAGATATGGATTAAATGATAGATAGTATCAATTGAATATAACTTATTCATGATACTTTTTTTTTGAATATAATACAATACACAATGTTTGAAGGTATACAATGGGTTGAAGTTATATTCTACAAGCTAAGTATTTGAAATTTTCAAGGGTTTCTTTCTGATGAGTGGCAAGGTACCCCTACACCCAACTATATGAATCATGAAGCACTCACGTGTGATTCAGTCAAATTCCATGGACTGTATAGTTTTTTGGTGCACTAGTTTTTTAGAAAGCAAATTAGACATTGTGGATGTTTGTTGTCTTCCCAACTACACTTGTGAAGCTTAGGGGTATGGTTTAAGTGTAATTGAGGCACATGATTTTTATCATTTTATGTTTTATGGTTTTGGTGTCTGAAATAAACAAGATAGAGAATAAAGTAATTTAACACCTATGTTAATCGAATGGGCTAACTATTGTTCAACTAGTCCTATCATAAGTATCCGATCCCACTTACNTATTTAAACTATCTATAATGCTGCAAGGTTTATCAAGAAGTTCATCTTTATTGCTGCACAC
>MNCI01015495.1:0-13437 GCA_015680685.1 Gnetum montanum
AGTGTATGGACTAAGCTAAAAGACTGTCTACTAACGTTCATCTCTGCTTTGTGGATTTTTCTTTAAAGCTTATGGCTTTATTATTCAGTATAAATTTTGGAGGTTGTAAGATATTAATATTCATAGGAAACTTCTATATACTATTCAAAATTTATATAGTTCAATACAAATTAAGCTCTTTAGTAATAACACATAGGAAAAATTTATTCTAAATAACACATAGGAATCATCATTAGAGGATTATTCAATCACCTTAGGTTCAATAAAAATCCTAACATAAGTATTGAGTCCCACTTTCTGTACACATCCTAAACATGTATAATGTTATTGGGTTACCAAACGTTAAACGTTACTGGCATTACCAAGCATCATGCGCATGCTTGAAGTGGTTGTACTTATGTGTTTCATTAATTACTATTTAATCTTGCTTAGTTTAGCCTAATTGATTGTTTAATTACTTAAAGCATTAAAGAAAATTGCATAAAACATTATATACAAAAATAAATAATTAATCTACTTCCAAGTGCTGCAAGGTTTATGAAAAAGCTCATCTTTATTGTGGCACATACTATTGTGCTCAGGTACAACAATGCTCGAATAAAGATCCATACACTCTTGACTCCTACTATGGGCACTTAGAAAAATATTCTAACTTTGAAATGATAAAATTGCAAGAGCTCTGCTACAGCTATGATAAGATATGCCATGAACATGATGGGTGAGCACATATTTATAGGTGAAAACAAATACTACGTCGATGGGGCCATGTCAATGCATCAAATCATGCATCAATAGGGCCTAGTCAAAGAGGCCTAGTTGACGGGACCCAGTCGACACAGCCAATCCATGAATCATCATACCTCCACGACTGAATGAAAACTCATCCTCAAGTTCTTTCCAAATTTGAGAAGGTATGGAATTATTGACTGATGAGAGACGTACAATAAACATAAACAAACACAAACAAACACTAAGTGCCTAAGTGTACAGACATATAATCATTAGAAAATTTTTGGGTGTTCAAGACTACAAAATTGAACACTAGGATAAAATTTGATAAAAACATTCTTCTTTGATGATGTGAAGATGATGGAGAATTTTAAACAATCCCAAGCAATAAAGGCTCTAGAGATTCTAAGGGACCCTCTCTTGCTTTAGGTGGATGTGGTGGTTGAGGTTCTTATGGTTATCCTCCTACTACTGCAACTTTTGGTGGAAGATAGAAAACATCCAACAATGCTTTCATCTTCTTCTCCTTACTTCTGGGATCATGCACGAACCATTTAACTTCATCAATGTGTGCTGAAATAGGCACTTCCCAAGAAAAGGGCATTGTTCGGAACAACTCCTTGATAGTGACAAGCTAGGTAGCAAATTTTTTACTTTTGATGTCGAATGCCTTGATTGCATTTTACAATTCTTGGTAGTCATTCATTCTTTTAGCAAGGTTCTCAGGAGTTGATCTTTGATCTATGAATCTTGCCTTGGGAACTTCAAGTTCAACATTTGCAATCTCAAGCTTTTGCTTGGTATCCTTATGGTGTTTGAACTCTGCCTTGTACAACAAGTTCAAGTTGGCCACTTGCTTTTCTAACTCTAACTGTGGACATCCGATAGTCAACATTGTTAGGTTTGCATATTAGAAATTGGCAAGCTCCATGTACACAATCATCGCTTCTATCTGCAACTCCTTCATGTAAATCTCTTCTTTGTTGTAGGCATCTATCTCGTTAATGATAGGTTGCCATACCTCTCTTCTTTACTGGAGTTGTTGGAGGGTCTCATTAACTTTTACCTTAGCCATCTGGATGTGTTTTTCATTTACTTATTTCTATAGGACAACCTAATTTCTATAGTGATCTTTGACTGTCTCAAATTTGAGAGCCTTATTCTTCCAGGCGGTAATTTCAATCATAGATTTTTTGTGTAAGACTCAGAATTTCTTCATGGAGAGATTTCTATTCTCTGTTGCCAAGCTCCTAAGCTCAGTTTTTATCTTGGCTAGCTACTCCTATTGTTGATGGATGAATTTTTGCATTTTTTTGTTTTTGCTTATCAACATTTTATAGGTAATGATTTTTTGTGGTCAGCATCTCATTCTCTCAGTTCATCTAGATCAAGTTCTTTTGAACTAAATATGTTTCGGCCTTGGCCATGGACTAGCAAAAGATAATTATCATCATCCCTTCCTCAACCTATTTGAGTTTATCTTGAAGTTGTTGAAAAGCTTCATCTCTTGTTAGTGTAGGGTTGAAGAGTATGAGATTAGTAAGATGAGCTCTTAATTTAACAACCTCCACAACCAAGTGTTCATTTTGTGCTTGAGCCATTTTGTTATAAACGTAGCATAGCATGAAGAACTACTGGACTGATCAATAGGAATCAAGCAACTGCTTTTGGATGTCTTTGACCTTTTGAACAATATTATAGCAACCTAGTTATAGCTACTTAAGGCGAGGGGCAAGAACATCATATTGGAGGGGCAACTCAAAATAGCCAAAGAATTGAATGAAAGATTGGCTATGGAAGCTTTTGAATTAAGGATTCAAATTGTGGACCCTACATTCCTCCACCTAGCACAAACAAGAGATGAAGCTATGGAACAACTTCACACTAAGTCAAGAGGGGTTGAAGGTGTAATGGAGATGATGGTGTTCTACTGATCCTTGGCAAAGGTCACATAGTGTAAAATTCAGAAGACCTTGGATTAGACCCACCAGGAGAATGTGCAATTGACTGCAGAGAACTATCACCTGTAAAATGTTGATGTGCATAAGAAACAGCTAACAGATTTCATCCATCAATAGCAGAAGCAACTAGCCATAGTAAACACAGAATTGAAGAGATTGGTAGCAAAAAAATATAAATCTCTCCATGGAGGAGGTTTGTGCCCTTCGCTAGAAGACTATGATTAAGGTAGCCACCTGAAAATCAGAGGTTCTCAAACTTAAGAGAGTCAAGGACCATTACAAAGAACATGTCGGTTTACAAAGAAAGTAAATGAAAAACACATCTAGTTGGTGAAGGAAAAAGTGAATGAAACCCTACAACAGCTCTAGCAGGGAAAAGAAGTGTGGCAACCCATCGTTAATGGGATAGACACCTAATCCGCAAGAGGAGCTGTAGATTGAAGAGATGATGGAGTATATGGAGCTTGTCAATCTTCATTATGCAAATTTGGCCATGTTGAGTATCAAATAGCCATAATCTGAGTTAGAAAAGCAAGTGGCCAGATCGTACCTATTGTACGAGGCCAAGTTCAAGCATCACAAGGACACCAAACAAAAGCTTATAATGGGAAATGTTGAACTTGAAGTTCTCAAAGCATTATTCACTAATCAATGATCCACTGTCAAGAACCTAGCTAGGAGAATGAATGACTACCAGAAGCTACAGAATGCAATCAAGGCATTCAACATTGAATGCAAATAGTTCGCTATGTAGTTTGTCAATGTAAATGATATGTTCTTGATAATGCCCTGTCCATGGGATGTCCTCATTCTAGCCCACATTAGTGATGTTGCATGGATTGTGAATGATCCTTGGAGTAAGGAGGAGAGGATGAAGGCATTACTTGATGTCTTTCACCTTCCACCAATGGTTATAGCTATAGCAAGATAGCCCCAATTGCCTTAGCTATTGCATGTGCTTGGAGACAGTGAAGGTCTTTCAAAACCTTAGGAGCCTCCATTGCCTAGGACTATATAATCTTCTCCATCATCTTTATGTCATCAAAGGATGTGCTATCCAATTTTTGTGTATTCATGTCATGGTGTTTAATTTTATGTCATGATCGCTACGATTTTTCTAATTTGTTGATTCGTACACTTGAGCCCTCAATTTTGTCAAGTTAGTTTGTTTTGTTAAGAGTCAATCAATAATCTCATAGCTTCCCAATTTTCTAAAGGAACTCAAGGATGAGTTTTCATTCAATTGTGGGGGTATGATAAAGCATCAAAGTGTCACATCGATTAGCCCTCATTGACATGGCCTTGTCAATGAGGCCTCATTTACATGGTGTTGCCCTGGTGATGGGGCCGCATCGATGTAGTGTTTGCTACATCTATGGGGCCCCGTCAACACAGTGCTATAACAAAACTTATAAATACAAGTTCTTAGCCATTTTTATTCATCATTCAAGTCATAGTAGTAGTTGAGCTCTTGCAATTTTTACATTCAAAAGTTAGAATATTTTTTTGAGTGCACACAATAGGAGTCATTGAGTGTAGAGATCTTTATTCAAGCACTGTTGTACTTTAATGACACCAGTGTGTATGACAATAAAGATGAGCTTCTTGATAAACCTTGTAGCATTATGGATAGTTTAAGATGTTTTATTCATGAATGTAATGCTTTTAGTTATTTATTTAATATTTTTAAATATTTAAGATAATTAAGTACTTAAGTAAGATAAGCTTAATAAATTAAATACATAAGTACAATTGCTTGGAGCGTAAACACATATTCACTTGGTAATCCCAGCAACATTATTGCTTAGTGCATCTAGTAGCGTAGTGCTTGGTAACCCAACAGTGGATACATGGGTTTAGAATGTGTACGGAAAGTGGGACTAGATGCTTATGTTAAGACTAATTAAAGATTAGTTAAATAATTAAATTAAATTAGTTCTCAATTTACTCCATCTCTTTCTTTAAGCACTAAAACCATAAAACATAAAACAATAAAAATCATATGGCTCGATTACACTTAATCATACCATGAGCATCACAAGTGTAATTGGGAAGACAATGAACGACCTTAGGGCAAGGTTCACTTTCTAGAAGACTAGTGTACCGAAAACTAAAGAGTCTATGGAATTCAACCAGATCGTGCATAAACGCTTCATGATTCGTATGGTTGGATGTAGGGGTACCTTCCATTGCTCATCATCTATAGATTATGGGAATCCTTGTAATTCTTTCTTTCTTCATTAACTAAATTTAAAAATGAGTTCCTTGAGGCTAGGTCATAAGGATCATATCTTATTAAGTTACTTAGTACCTATATGTTATTTTATGGTACTATCGAAGTTGACTTGATGCCATGGCATTATCCTTTGGGTTGCATTTGTTTAAGATGACATGTATAATTTTGAGTTATTTCCATGGATGAGCCATTCCAGATTGTGTTGAGATAACTCAATGTGAGGAATTTGCGATGTGCTAGAAAGAATTTGAGCTAGCATCCCATTGTTGGAATGCAAAGTTCATTCTTTCTCATGCTCAACCATGATTTATAGTGATTACTCTCTGAGTGAGTTCATAACGATGGCACATAGCTAGAGTTACTCCCTTTCCTTCAATAAAATAATAATAATAATTGGTTCAATTCTTTTTACTAAAACCACCAAGGATCTCATGATTAAATTTATTAACGTATGTATTGAAGAGCTGCATGATTATACCTGGGTCTATTTATGTTTCTACTTCGCTTTGCGTTCTTCTCAGCGGTGACGGTGCTACTGGTGTGGGTGGTGATGGAGGTGTCATGGCGTTACACAGAGAGGCCGTGGTTAAAGAGCTCTATGACTGTACTGGCACTGTCCCTGTTGGCAATGTCCATAGCCTTCACGTTCGCAACCGAAATTGGAACGCTGCACCTTGATTTGTCTCGTGGTTCTCGGCGTATGGTTGTGGGCTTGCCAGCAGTGGTCGTGCCATTTGGGACTTTGGGGTGGATAACAACCGCCATGTGCGTGTGGTACGGCCGAGCTAAGCACCAGCGCAGACCCCGGATTAAGCGACTTTTCAAACAGGCACTTTATGGACTGATCCCCTGTTTTTTCCTGCTGGGCATCTTCTTAGTGGTTTGAATCGTATAGATTGATCCCATGTTTTCAACTCTATAGATTGATCCCATGTATTCTCATGCTGCTATGTCTCGGCATCTACGTATTGATGATCATGATGGTCATGGTTTCAACTCTATCGATTGATCCCCTGTTTTGTCATGCTGCTATCTCTAGACATCTATGAATTGATTGTCATGGTACCAACTTGGTACATGAGGACACAATATGCTCTATTCATCTCTCATTCGTATCTCTAGTAGTGACCATGCTCAAACTCCACATTAAACTCTACAACCTAGCATCAATCATAGCACACAAATTGGTTACCACACACTCACTTGCATTAAACTTGGCAAGCTAGTTAAATTCAGGTTCACAATTTGGTAAGTTGAATATGGCATAAAGGTTAAAGTTTTAATATACATAGCTTAACTTCCATTTCATGCTTAAGGCTTGAGAAGTGAAATTAAAATTGAGGTTTTATTAGGTTTTTAGATCAAAAGGATCAATTTAATAAACATTATAATTGTATTTTAAAAGTTAAATATCTACAAATTTAATAAAGTGGCCAATTAAAACTCCTTCAAGAAATATTTCATTTTCTCAAGCATTGCATTCTTTGAAAATACCAACCATATTCATGTAAATCCTCAAGAACTATTTTAGAGAATTTTTCTTTTTTTAAGATATGTAAGCTATGAGTGTGTACAATGAATTGGCACAAGGCTTTTGCTTCTAAAGGTAATCTCGTCAAGTTGGTTCTCGTGATGTTGGCTCTGCAATCAACAGGGCCCGCAAGTTTGGGTTTTGGTTTTTTGGCAGGGCCGTGGTGGCTACGGTGTGCCCAAGCAGCACAGTTGCACATTGCATTTTTCATTTTGGGTTTTTTTCATAACAAAACGACGCGGTGACTAGGACCGCGGCACAGGCAACCCTAGATCTGGGCAGATTTGATTGCAATGCTTGCCATTTTGTCTACCGTTGATCTTTAACTCGGGATTCTTACAACTAGATTACCAGCTTTGAGCTTGTTCAAATGGACATGGAGCTTCCTTTATGCAAGGGTATGGATGAATCCTCAACGACTGCTACTTCTTCACTTCAGGGAAGTTCTCCCAACTTAGAATCTTTGAATTTTCTTTTACCTGATGACATCTTTGAATCTGTTTCTCAAGATTTTTTTGCACGCTTTAATTTTTTTCAAATAGTGCATTTTCTACCTCGATCATTAAGCATCAATTTGCATATTAAAAATATTTTACAAACCCATGGGATACACGTCTTACACGCTCGATACTATGCTCGTAATTTTGTCCTCGCTGAACTTTCTGAGGCTTCTCACATCGAGAAAGCTCTCTCTCTTCGGATTTTTCCTACTTGTAATGCTACACTTATCACCTGGGCTTGTAAATTTGATTTCAATGTCAGGGATTCAGCCTTTAATATAATCCCTTGTTTTGTAGAGCTACCTAATCTTCCTTTAATCTTTTCATCTGTTGAGTGAGACATAGTTAGCACCTTAGGTCGAGTCATCTCTAACCATGGAATTGAGGTTACTGGGCTTACTTTCATCACTATTCTATCGAACTTGACATTTCTCAAAAGAAAACCACTTTAACCTTAGGAGTTGGAGGCAAAGTTTTTACTCAAAAGGTAGACTATTTTTATCTTCCCAACTCTTGTAGCTACTACCATCATGCAAAGCACCACATTTCTACATGTCCCTTTCTAGTTAAGAAAAAATCCCAAACCAATCCTCCCAAATCCAGTCCTGTAGTCACTCCTCAACCTAACCCACCACTTGATCCCATTAAGTTTGGTTCTACTTTTAACAATGCTCCACACCTTTCTTTCTTGTTTTCTCCCTCTAAGATAAGAGTCTTCCAATCCCATTCTCTCATTAAGGCCAAGTCCAAGGCACTAATAATTCAATCACAATCAATCAAAGATTCACTTTTACATGATGAGTTTGTAATGGTAGGGGGAAGGAAAAGGGCCAAAGCATCTAAAACCACTACTCCCCCTTCCTCTCCTTTGCCCAAAACTAACCCAGCTTTAATTATTAATACAAGCAACTCCTTTGCAATTCTTTCCACTACTATGACGATTGACATCCCTAACCCAGATCCTTGTACTACCCTGTCACTCAAAACATCTAGAGCTTCTCCATGAACCTCCTNGTTTTCTCCCTCTAAGATAAGAGTCTTCCAATCCCATTCTCTCATTAAGGCCAAGTCCAAGGCACTAATAATTCAATCACAATCAATCAAAGATTCACTTTTACATGATGAGTTTGTAATGGTAGGGGGAAGGAAAAGGGCCAAAGCATCTAAANACTACTTCTCATGAGTGTGGCAAAGGTAGAGTAGGCATTCTTTTTCCAGCCTATTGGAAATACAAACTCCTACAACATGGGTCCGATTTAGGTCACAGCGTGGCCTGGGCTATTTTCTTCTCCTCACATGATCCCTTTGGAGTTTGTTCTATTTATGCTCCCAATGACTCTACCGAACAGGCCCGATTGTGGCATGAACTCACTCATAGCCTCCCTTCTATTCCTTGGACTTTTGGCGGTGATTTTAACATGATGGAATTCTCTCATGATAAGCTTGGGGGTGTTTTCTCTCAACTTCCTCATCACGAATATCAAGCCTAGTCAAATTTTAAGAAATGTTTCTATCTTTTGGACGGCATCGCAAACACTGCTAGTGGCTCTCTAAACAGCTTCACTTGGAACAATCTTCATAAGGGGCAAGCTCACATTTATAGTTGGTTAGATAGATATTATTTTTTCACTCTTTCTTTTTGGCAGACCCTTTCTACTACTAAAGTCCACCAACATGCAACCTTATCTGATCATTTCCCCATTACTTTATCTATGCAAATCCATAATGACCACCAACGAAGGAATTATCATCTCTTTAGGCTACACAGTCAACATTTCTCTTCTCTTCCCGCCCAACAACTTCTTTCTAGCCTTTGGAATGCTAAACCTAGACCCTTAGGTCCAAAGTCTTGGATCCACTGGTGGCTTCGGACTACTAGTAGAGTTAGGAATTTTTCCCGTCATTATGGTAAGGAAGTTGCCTCTCGTTCTCAGCAAGAGTACACCAACATATGTTCTACCATTGAGCACCTTATGACCAAACTAACTGATGATCCCTTCAATAGTCACCTACAAGGGGAGCTTGCCAGAGCCCGTATAGCCTTTCAACATTGGAAAGTATATAAGGCATAAGGTGCCTTGATTAAAAGCCGACTCATTTCGCTAAACATTCAAGATGAGCACTGTAAGGAATTCTTTAAGTACCTTAACCAGTCCTCCCCTTCTCCCTCTTTAGATAAACTCTCCATAAATGGATCCATTATCACTGACCAAAATAGTCTTCTCTCTTATCTTAAGGAACACTTTGAGGCCTTATTCACCACTACTCCTATGGATTCCGCATCCTTCATGGTCGCCACTCTAAATTATCCTAGACTGGTTAACTCTTCTATGCTGACAATTTTAGAAGCCGATATTACTCCAACTAAGCTTCGACAGGCTTGCTTTAACCTAAGCCTCGGGAAAGCCCCTAGTTATGATGGTATTCTAGTCGAATTTTTTCAAATGCATTGGGATTTGGTAGGTTCTGACCTCTTCCATGTTATCAAAGAGGCTACGCTTATTGGTTCTTTGGGACCAATCTTAAACCAAGGGATTATTTGTCTTCTCCCTAAATCAGGAGATCCTACTTGTATCTCTAATTGACGACCTATCACCTTACTTAATGTGGTTTACAAAATTTTGGCTAAATGTTTGGCTTTGCAATTAAAGAAAATCCTTGCTCTTATTATTTCCCCCTAGCAGACTGGCTTTGTCCCAGGAAGATACATATTAAATAACATGGTGGCTACTTGGGAAGGTCTTAAGTGGGCTGAGGACAAGGGTCAGGATATCCTCTTGATAAAGCTTGACTATGCTAAAGCCTATGCTAATATTAAGTGGGACTTCATTATTCAAACCATGACTAAATTAGGTTTTGGCCCTAAGTTCATTCATATGATAGAATGCTTATTCTCAGATGCCACTACGCGAATTACGACTACCTTCAGCATCACTTCTCCCTTTTCTATTCATAGGTCTGTTAGGCAAGGCTGCCCTCTTGCTCCTTACCTCTTCATCATTGCTGCTGATTTTCTCTGTTATCAAATCAACTCAGATATTCAAAACAATGTTTTATTTGGGGTTCATCTATCTTCTCCTCAACATCAGCTCCTCAATATGCATTTCGATGATGACTCCTTTTTCCTTATTCAAAACAATGTTGTTAATGTGCAGCGTCTCTTGTCTCGAGTAGAGAAATATTGCTTCCTATCTGGATCTGTTATAAATTGGCATAAATCTATAGTTTATAGCTTCACCAATAACTACAGCCATTGGCCCAATTATAGTTGGAAGCATACTCAAGATCATGAAATCATTAAGATTTTGGAAATCCATTTTCAATTTAGAGGCCCAACTTCAGAGCTCTAGGACTAAGTACTCTCTCGAATTCAAAGGAAAATTGAAAAATGGAAAACCAAACCCCTCACCCTCACCGGTAAGTATCTCATTTGTAAGTCTATTTGTGGCTCTACCCATGTTTATTATTCGTCATGTTGGGCCCCTTCCCATGCTTCTTATCAAAATCTTGAACGTTTATTTAGAGACTTCATGTGGTCATCTAAAGACTCCCAAAAATGCTTTCATCGTGTTGCCTGGAATATAGTAACTCTTCCTAAGAAAAAAGGTGGATTGGACCTTTTGAACTCCTTTAAGCAAGGTCTCACCCTTGTTGCTAAGTGGTTGGTTCAGCACCTAGATGCCCCCAATATTATTGGGAATCTTTTTTAGTTAAGGCTTCGACAAGCATTCCCTAAAAATAAGTCCATCTGGAAGGGTATCCACCTTGTTAATTGGATCCTTTTTCCTCATGACATTATCATTCCTAGAACACATGTTTTCCAAAGCATTTGGAAGGCTTGGCATGTCTTACATTCTCATGTGAATTGGAATAATGTTCATATCAATCCTACTCTCCTTTCTAAGATTTTCCCTTGGTGGTTGCCCTTATCACCTGCTCCTCTAGCCACCTCAAATGCCAGGACAACCACCATTTGGTTTCAAAAGGGAGTTGTTTCCCTTAGATGTCTTTGTCTCACTAATCAGTGGATTACTTGGGATATGTTTGAAAACTTATATGGAGCTTCCAGATCTATGCACCACTTCCTTGACAGACTTAATCACTTCATTCATCAGTACTTGCATTTGGATGCTTTGGTTCCTAGTCTCTTCCATGGTCTTCAGTGGATTAATGGATCGAACCTTCTACCCTATAAACCACATGTGCCCTTTCAGTTGTTGCATGATTCCTCTATGATTGTTAATTGCTGCAATAGATCATGACACAAACAAGAGTCTGAACAGTTTTGGCTCTCCCTCTTCTCACAAGTTTGGAGCCTTCCGACTCTTTCAAAAATTAAACAATTTCTTTGGTGCCTCCTTCATCAAGGCCTACCTATTGACAAACGTCATGAATACCTTGGGATTCCAAATCCTAATTGCCGTCTCTGTGGAGGTCCTGATGATTTTGTCCACGTTTTTTGGCATTGCCCCTTTGCTCAGTCTTCATGGGAGTGGGCTTCTAAAGTTTTCCCTTTGTGCAAGTTTTCCCATGAGGATATCTTGTTCGGCTTTCTGGCCATCCCCTTTGTTGACCTTCAGTTTCTTGGGGAAGTTATTAGGCCCCTCGTTCTTTACTATATATGGAAGCACAGATGCACTACTCTTTTCTAGAACACTAATTCATCTAACTCTAACCATTTAACTATTATGGAAAAATTTCAAATTCTTTTCCTTGTGCATTTCCAAATTATATCTCACACTTCTAAGTTAAAGTTGGATACTAATCAGTTGTTTTATTGTTTGCAGCCTTGGAGTAGATACACCAATTTATGCACTCTTCCCCATCTCGATCTGCTACATCGAAGTGTCTCATCATAATTTTGAGCATTTTTAGCTCTCTGTTGTTCCCCTGGTCTTATTAACTCGTAGTTCTTTTTGATTCCTAGCATGAGGTTGCTCTTTGGAATGTACTCCCACACCTTGTGAAGGATTATGTATCAAGATGTTTTCCTTCGACATTTGCATTTGACATTGTTCTTCTTCCTATTTAACCATCAATATGTTCATATGTTGATCATGTACTTAATCTCATTGAATTAATAAAATTCTCTTTTTGGGGTTTGACACCCCCTCCCCCTTCTAAATGTAATAAATCATATTTACATAATAACATTAAAGAAGGTGCTTGCATCTTCATATTTAACTCATCAGGAAGAAATTTGTTTTTTTGTAAGATTTCAATATCTTTCCAAAGTTTAGTACTAAGTCAACATATCTATACGATACATCCTAAATCCTTCCAAGTTCAACATCCTAAGTCCTTGCACTTGTTTTTGCAAGCATACAGGGACTTGAAATGTTCTTTTATTCCTTCCTTGATGCACTTCCCCTATTCGTAATTGTTCATATAACTGAGACCCAAATATTTAAAAGAATCTACCATTTACATATTGATACCTCCAAAAATGGAAGTTATAAGTAGTATTTCTTGTATCCCAAATCATCAATTTGGTTTTATCCACATTCACTGGAAAACTAGATGAGTGACAATAATTTTCTAAAATTTGCAACATATTTTGCATTCTTTTTATAATATAGGAGGTCAAAGAAGTATCATCTACATATAAAATAAGATTCACAACTTCAAATCTAATTTTAATAGCATGACTATTTTGCCCATTGCATAACCATTCCTACATTTCATCAATAAACCTACGAAAAAGGGTTGGAGAAAGTAAACAACTTTACTTAACTTTAACTTTGCTCCAAAATAGAAATTTTTTCTTTGAATTACTTTCTATAATTTTAGTAATTACTTCCTCATATAATCTTTAACTTGGTACAACTAATTTTAAAGGGAGGCTAATTTTTAAAATGTACAACCATAAATTTGTGCGAACTACCAAAGCATATGTTTCTACAAAATCAATAAAATAAAGAAAAATATTTTTGTTAGATTTTTCTATTTTAAAAAAGTTCCATGTAGTATCTAAAAGTACTAAAGGATCAATAGTGCAGTGATTTTGATGTGGACATTAAATAGGCGAATGCAACATCTCTCTAATGATAGGATCTTTCCTTGGAGTTTTGGCATGTTTGGGAGTGTTTTGGGGCTATTTTGATGACTTTAGAATGTTCCAAGGGCTCTAGGGACTTATTTGAAGATTTCCGAAGGTTCCAAACCTCAAAACAAGCATATTTGTATTTTGGCCTAGCAAAGGAGATGTCCCATATGAAAGTCAGACATCCCATTTGTAAGTGAGATGTCCCATCTGCATTGTAGACATCTCTACTAAGATGTCCCACATGATTTGAAGACATCCACTTTAAGACCTCTACACTCAAGAGAGACATCTCATGTTTCTCATAGATGTCTCCCATGGATTTTAATAGACATTAAATTGAATGATAAACTAGAGGGAAGATGAAGAGATAGGGAGGAAATATAAATAGACTCCTTGGGCCTTCAATTTGATCAAGAGAGTTTGAAGAGAGTCTA